>JAVSCE010003134.1:0-47004 GCA_032199065.1 Smutsia gigantea | reverse complement strand
ACTTAAATACTGCAGAAACGATATTCCCTGATTTTTGAAAAGGGGTCAGTGTGGGCCACCTCAGCCCCTTCCCTGGGAGGGTTCCCAGAGTGAAGGTATTGTTGGTGCTACAGGCTCGAGGGTCTCCAGGGCATAGAAGCCTGTGGAAATGGGCAGATGAAAATGATTAGCTCTCTGATGCCAGAGCCCTTTGCCAGGCTGTGAAGAGTGAGGATGCATGAACTATGATTAGTCCTTAGTATTAATAGCTGAGAAATGGGTCACTTGACTGCAGATGCCATCCATACTACCTGCCTCTTCGCTAGTCTGAATTATTTGTCCCTATTAGCCAACCATTGCCACACTTTGCCAACCATTCCCCAGAGAGTATGAAAATCTGTCATGTAAGATATGTCACTGCAATGAGATTACTACTAAAATCAAATAATATGATATGTCATATTCAGAAAGAAGTGACAATTTATCTAAAAATTTCCAAATTTCTCAGATTTGGGAGGGACAACTTTCTGATTTAAACACTGAAGAACAACAATAGATATTAGCTTTCAATAACATTTGGCAATTTATTTTTCTACTTTGTAATGTATTTCACATTAGGAATAATATTTGACTCTAAGTAAAATTCTACTGTCTTGAGTCCAAATTATTTTGATTCAACTCTTGGAATTAATTTATAAAACAGCATATATCAGTAGTATTCCCTTTGTCTCTATTGTTCTTTTTGAGAATAACTGGCATGACAAAAGCTGCATTTAGTGTCTCTAATTGAAGAAAACTTACAGTTCCTTACTATTCCATAATACACATCAATATGATTACACTATTTTTAGATTAGCTCTATAAAAGTTTGTGGTAGAAACTATGATTTGAGTTTATAAAACATACAGTAAGGTAACTACTATGGGGTATTTTCTTTCACCATTTGGCCCACAGTTCTAGAATTAACATAACTAAAATCCAACTTCTGAGTGAGTTTGATTAACCTTAGAGCAACGATTCAGTAATAATTTTCTATTGTTTTTCATGAGAAAGTGATATATTTCAAAAAACAACTCATGGCATTATAGCAAGAGGAAATAATATTTAGCACTACCTTTCACAGAGGCAAGTTTCACAAGAATGTGTCCAAATGGATAATATCCTTGGTATCCAGGCTTTTAAGCTGTAAGATTTATTTTTTATTTATTTTTTATTTTGGCATCATTAATCTACAATTACATGTGCAACATTATGGATACTAGACTCCCCACATCATCAAGTCCACCCCCACATACTCCATTACAGCCATTGCCCATCAGCATAGTGAGATGCTATAGGATCACTACTTGTCTTCTCTGAGTTGTACAGTCCTCCCCCTGCCTCCCCCAACATTATGTCTGCAAATCGTAATGCCCCATTTTCCCCCTTGTCACTCCCTTCCCACCCATCCTCCCCAGTCCCTTTCCCCTTGGTAACTGTTAGTCCATTCTTGGGTTCTGTGAATCTGTTGCTGTTTTGTTCCTTCAGTTTTTTTCTTTGTTCTTATACTCCACATATGAGTGAAATCATCTGATACTTGTCTTTTTCCACCTGACTTATTTCACTGAGCATAATAGCCTCTAGCTCCATCCATGTTGTTGCAAATGGTAGGATTTGTTTCCTTCTTATGGCTGAATAATGTTCCATTGTGTATATGTACCACCTGTTCTTTATCCATTCTTCTACTGATGGACACTTTGGTTGCTTCCATTTCTTGGCTATTGTAAATAGTGCTGCGATAAACATAGGGGTACATATATCTTTTTCAAACTGGGCTGCTGCGTTCTTAGGGTAAATTCCTAGGAGTGGGATTCCTGCGTCAAATGGTAGTTCTATTTTGAGTTTTTTGAGGAACCTCCATACTGCTTTCCACAATGGTTGAACTAATTTGCATTCCCACCAGCAGTGTAGGAGGTTTCCCCTTTCTCCACATCCTCACCAATATTTGTTGTTGTTTGTGTTTTGGATGTTAGCCATCTAACTGGTGTGGGGTGATATCTCATTGTGGTTTTAATTTGCATTTCTATGATGATTAGCGATGTGGAGCATCTTTTCATGTGCCAGTTGGCCATCTGAATTTCTTCTTTGGAGAAGCATCTATTCATATCCTCTGCCCATTTCTTAATTGGATTATTTGCTTTTTGTTTGTTGAAGTGCGTGAGTTCTTTATATATTTTGGATGTCAACCCCTTATCGGATATGTCATTTATGAATATATTCTCCCATACTGTAGGATGTCTTTTTGTTCTACTGATGTTGTCCTTTGCTGTACAGAAGCTTTTCAGCTTGATATAGTCCCACTTGTTCATTTTTGTTTTTGTTTCCTTTGCCTGGGGAGATATGTTCATGAAGAAGTTGCTCATGTTTATGTCGAAGGGATTTTTGCCTGTTTTTTTCTAAGAGTTTTATGGTATCATGACTTACATTCAGGTCTTTGATCCATTTTGAGTTTACTTTTGTGTATGGGGTTAGACAGTAATCTAGCTTCATTCTCTTACGTGTAGCTGTCCAATTTTGCCAACATCAGCTATTGAAGAGTCTGTCATTACCCCATTGTATATCCATGGCTCCTTTACCATACATTAATTAACCATATATGTTTGGGGTAATGTCTGGACTCTATTCTGTTCCACTGGTCTGTGAGTCTGTTCTTGTGCCAGTACCAAATTGTCACGACAACTGTGGCTTTGTAGCAGAGCTTGAAGTCAGGGAGCGTAATTCCCCCTGTTATATTCTTCCTTCTCAGGATTGCTTTGGCTATTCAGGGTCTTTTTTGGTTCCATATGAATTTTAGTACTATTTGTTCTAGTTCATTGAAGAATGCTGTTGGTATTATGATAGGGATTGCATTGAATCTGTAGATTGCTTTAGGTAGTATAGCCATTTTGACAATATATATTTTCCTAGCCAAGAGCATGGGATAAATTTCCATTTGTTAGTGTCCTCTTTAATTTCTTTTAGGTTTGTCTTGTAGTTTTCAAGGTATAGGTCTTTCACTTCCTTTGTCAGGTTTATTCCTAGGTATTTTATTCTTTTTGATGCAATTGTGAATGGAATTGCTTTCCTGATTTCTCTTTCTGTTAGCTCATCATTATTGTATAGGAAAGGAACAGATTTCTGTGTATTAATTTTGTATCCTGCAACTTTGCTGAATTCAGATATTCGTTCTAATAGTTTTGGAGTGGAGTCATTAGAGTTTTTTATGTACAATATCATACCATCTGCAAATAGTGACAGTTTGACTTCTTCTTTACCAATCTAGATATCTTGTATTTCTTTTTTTTGTCTGATTTCTGTGGCCAAGACCTCCAGTACTACGTTGAATAACAGTGGGGAGAGTGGGCATAATTTTCTTGCTCCTGATCTTACGTGAAAAGCTTTCAGCTTCTCGCTGTTAAGTATGATGTTGGCTGTGGGTTTGTCATATATGGCCTTTATTATGTTGAAGTACTTGCCCTCTTTACCCATTTTGTTAAGAGTTATCATGAATGGATGTTGAATTTTGTCAAATGCTTTTTCAGCACCTATGGACATGGTCATGTGGTTTTTGTTCTTCTTTTTGTTGATGTGGTGGTGGTGTTGATGGATTTTCTAATATTGCACCATCTTTGCATCCCTGAGGTGAATCCCACTTGGTCATGGTGTATGATCCTCTTGATGTATTTTTGAATTCTGTTTGCTAATATTTTGTTGAGTATTTTTGCATCTATATTCATCAGGGATATTGATCTGTAATTTTCTTTTTTGGTGGGGTCTTTGCCTGGTTTTGGTAATCAAATGATGCTGGCTTCATAGAATGAGTTTGGAAGTATTTCCACCTCTTCTATTTTTTGGAAAACTTTAACGAGCATGGGTGTTATGGCTTCTCTATACGTTTGATAAAATTCAGCAGTGAATCCATCTGGGCCAGGGGTTTTGTTCTTGGGTAGTTTTTTATTACAAATTCAATTTTGCTGCTAGTAATTGGTGTGTTTAGATTTCTATTTCTTCTTTGGTCAGTCTTGGAAGGTTGAATTTTTCTAAGAAGTTGTCCATTTCTTCTTGGTTTTCCGGCTTGTTAGCATATAGATTTTCATAGTATTCTCTAATAATTCTTTGTATTTCTGTGGGGTCTGACATGAATTTTCCTTTCTCATTTCTGATTCTGTTTATGTGTGTAGAGTCTCTTTTTCTCTTAATAAGTCTGGCTGGGGTTTCATATGTTTTGTTTATTTTTTCAAAGAACCAACTCTTGGTTTCATTGATTTTTTCAATTGTTTTATTCTTCTCAATTTTATTTATTTCTTCTCTGATCTTTATTATGTCCCTCCTTCTGGTGACTTTGGGCCTCATTTGTTCTTCTTTCTCCAATTTCAATAATTGTGACTTTAGACTTTTAATTTGGGATTGTTCTTCCTTCTTTAAATAAGCCTGGATTGGAATATTCTTTCCTCTTAAAACTGCCTTTGCTGCGTCCCACAGTAGTTGGGGCTCTGTGTTGTTATTGTTGTCATTTGTCTCCATATATTGTTCAATCTCTGTTTAATTTTGTCATTGATCCACTGATTATTTAGGAGAATGTTGTTAAGCTTCCAAGTGTTTGTGAGCCTTTTTGTTTTCTTTACACAATTTATTTCTATTTTTATACCTTTGTGATCTGAGGAGTTGGTTGGTAGAATTTCAATATTTTGAATTTACTAAGGCTCTTTTTGTGGCCTAGTGTGTCGTCTATTTTGGAAAATGTTCCATGTGCACTTCAGAAGAATTTGTACTTGCTGCTTTTGGGTGTAGAGTTCTGTAGATATCTGTTAGGTCCATATGTTCTAATGTGTTGTTCAGTGCCTCTCTGTCTTTACTTATTTTCTGTCTGATTGATCTGTCCTTTAGAGTGAGTGGTGTGCTGAAGTCTCCTAAAATGAATGCATTGCTTTCTATTTCCTCCTTTAATTCTGTTATTATTTGTTTCACATATGTCAGTGCTCCTGTGTTGGATGCATATATATTTATAATGGTTATATCTTCTTGTTGCACTGACCACTTTATCATTATGTAATGTCCTTTTTTATCTCTTGCTATTTTCTTTGTTTGGAAGTCTATTTTGTCTGATACAAGTACTGCAACACCTGCTTTTTCCTCCTTGTTGTTTGCATGAAATATCTTTTCCATCCATTCACTTTTAGTCTATGTATATCTTAGGCTTTGAGGTGAGTCTCTTGTAAGCAGCATATATATGGGTCTTGCTTTTTTATCCATTCAGTAACTCTGTGTCTTTTGAATGTTTCATTCAGTCCATTTACATTTAAGGTGATTATTGATAGATATGTACTTATTGCCATTGCAGGCTATAGATTCGTGGTTACCAAAGGTTCAAGGGTAGCTTCTTTACTATCTAACTGTCTAACTTAACTCTCTTATGAGGCTATTATAAACGCAGTCTTATGATTCTTTATATCTCTCCCTTCTTTTCCTTCCTCCTGCATTCTTTATATGTTACGTGTATTTTTTCTGTACTTTTTTGTGTTTCCTTTGAGTGTTTTTGTGAAAAGTTGATTTTATTTTTGCCTGACCTCTATTTAGCCTTAGGAGTGCTTCCATCTAGAGCAGTCCCTTTAAAATATCCTGTAGAGGTGAATTGTTTAATCGCTCCCTCAAATTTAAATGATAATCGTGCTGGGTACAATATTCTTGGTTCAAGGCCCTTCTGTTCCATTGCATTCAATATATCATGCCATTCTCTTCTTGCCTATAAAGTTTCTGTTGAGAAATCTGGTGATAGTCTGATGGGTTTTTCTTTGTAGGTGATCTTTTTTCTCTCTCTGGCTGCCTTTAATACTCTGTCCTTATCTTTGATCTTTGCCATCTTAATTATGTGTCTTGGTGTTGACTTCCTTGGGTCCCTTGCTTTGGGAGATATGTGGGCCTCTGTGGTCTGGGAGACTATTTCCTTCCCCAGCTTGGGGAAGTTTTCAGCAATTATTTCTTCAAGACACTTTCTATCCCTTTTTTTCTCTCTTCTTCTTCTGGTACCCCTATAATGCGAATATTGTTCCGTTTGGATTTGTCACACAGTTCTCTTAATATTCTTTCATTCCTTGGGATCCTTTTAACTCTCTCTGCCTCAGGTTCTCTCTACTCCTGTTCTCTGGTCCATTAATAGTCTCTTGTAGCTTGTCCAGTCTGCTCTTAATGCCATTAATTGATTGTTTCATTTCTGTAATGTCCCTCTTGCTACATCCCTTAGCTCTTGCATAGTTCTCTGTAGGTCCATCAGCATGAATATAACTTTTATTCTGAATTCTTTTTCAGGAATATTTTTAAAATCTATCCCACCAGGCCTTCTCTCTGAGGTTGTCTGGGTGGTTTTTGACTGGACCAGGTTCTTCTGTCTTTTCCTGGCAATAGAAGTGGTCACAGGCAGGTGACATATCAGTCATCTGGGAGAACAAAGTCCCTTTCTGCTTGCTGTTCACCTTGCCCTTCTCCACAGCCTGTACTGGTTACCGCACACCAGGAGGCAGTCTCTGGGATAATCCCCTGAGCTGCAGTGGGCGGCGTCACCCTCAGGCTATCATGGAGCACTGCAGGGGCATGGCAACCACGCTGGGTGCATTCCACTGCAAGGATAGGCCCTTTCGCGCCTTCCGGACCTTGCTCTGGCTTCTGCAGCCTGTGCTGGTTACCCGCACACTGGTAGGCAGTCTCTGGGATAATCTCCTGAGCTGTTGTGGGTGGGGCTGCCCTCAGGCTAGCCTAGAGCACTGTAGGGGCGTGGCAATCATGCTGGGTGCATTCTACTGCCAGGACAGCCCCTTCACGCCTTCCGGACCTTGCTCCAGCTTCTGTTGTTGTTCCGGGTTAGCTGTGCGCTGGGAGGAGACTCTGTGTGGTTGCCGGGTGCCGGGCGGCTCTCTGGCTGCTCTGCAGCTGTGGCTCTTCAGCAGGCACTGGCAGGGGGGAATGAATGGCCGGCTGCTTATTGCCGTGAGGCGCTTTGTGGCTGCTTTAACCGGCAGGGGGTTAGAAGGCCTGAAATTCCTCGAGATTCAAAGCCTGCTGTGCTGAGTGTGCTTGGAAGATTTTGTTCAGTTGTTGGGTCTTTGTTCCTTTAAGACTTTTAAAATGCGCCCACTTTTCTTTTGTCCCAGGGGAGCCGGCTGTGGAGACCCACTCCCAGTCTCCGTCTCGGGTTTTGCTTTTCTGTTTCTCCAATATCCAGTGCACCATGCAATGTGTGTCTGTGCTCCTGGAGCAAACCACCAGGGCTGGTTACTTAGCAGTCCTGTGCTTCCACTCCTTCCCCACTCTGATTCTTTTCCTCCCGCCGGTGAGCTGGTGTAGTGGGAGTGCTTGGGTCCTGCCAGGTCACAGCTTCATATCTTACCCTTTTCGTGAGGTGCTGAGTTCTTGCAGATGTAGACGTAGCCTGGCTGTTGTACTGTATCTTCTGGTCTCTCTTTTAGGAGTAGTTGTAGTTGTTGTATTTTCAAGAATCTATATTGTTTTGGGATGAGATTTCCACTGCCCTGCTCACTGCACCATCTTGAGCCGAGTTCTCAGCTGTAAGATTTTTTAATGCCTCTTTTGGGGTTCTCAGTCACCCATATGTGACTTGGCTACCTAAGCATTTCTGACCTACGACTGACATTTAAGTATTTATCTTGCAGCCAGTTGCTCTAAACAGTTGTAGTAAAGGATCACTATTTAACCGTACTTGAAAAGTGAATTATTTTGGATACTAGTCATTCAATGAAGCCAGGTCTAATTAGGAAAGTAACTCTGTGCAAACCGGTGTGTCTGAGATCTCCAGCACTGCCCTCTGGGTGCAAGCTTTGCTCACCCAGTCTCACATGCATGGCTGTTGCCCTTCCTCAAGGTCAGTTGAGCTAAGCTGTTAAGGTGTCTTCTCCTAATTGGTGTACTCATTCAACAGCTCTTCCTCTTGGGGGGGAGATCTCAAAGCATAATCTCCAGACGAAGAGCACTGGCACCACCTGGACTAGTTAAAAATGCACATTTTGTGGACCCCTCTACACCACAACCTCAGAATCAGAAATTCTAAAGGTGGGTACAGCAATCTGGATCTTGTTTAACAAGCCCTTGAGTGATTCTGATGCTCACTAAAGTTTGACAACCTCTGTCCTCCTTTTCTGGTTAGTGGTGAGAACTCTTCAGGGACAGCCACACCTGTAACAGTGCTTTGCTGGAGTCTGACTTCTTTTTTCAGTCACAGTCTCACTTCTTAGGCCCCACAGACACCAGAATCATGTTTGCTAATACTAGTTTTGAGCAGTTGCAAGTAGTGCTACACTGAGCATTAGTATTTACAAATCTCTGCTATGGATGTGTTTTTACAGTATAGATTCCTAGACGGTAAACTGCTGAGTTAAAGAGTATACATACATGTATTAACATATTTCTTATTTCCTATATTCTTGATGGTCTGGCATCTGCGGCCTTGCTGGTCCTAGAGAGACAGTCACTCCCTGGGTCAGCTAATTCTGGGAGATAGCAAACAACTTAACTGTGAACACACCTTTGATATACAAATCAACCAACCAGAGCTCACACCCTGAACTCTGCCTGGTTCTTACAGTCCAGGTGGCAATATTCCTTTGCCCAATTATCCTATACCCCAGAGCCTGCCAAAATCATTCAAGTTACCCAGTTCTAAATCTGCTCAGCAGGCTTGCCTTACCTTGCTTGCACCTTCCTGCAAGAACTACATTAAAGGCTCTCGCTCGTGCTTTCCGCTCACTTCTGCCTCTTGACTGACCCTGGTGCTTCCCTGTGAGTCTCTGTTTGCGGTAGCACTACCCCTGCACCCCACTTGGAAACTGTGAGTAACAAACTATCTTTTCAATGGCAATCATCTGACTTGTTAGCTTCACCATCTCTGAATAAAAATAAAACCCCAAGTACGTTTTCAAACAATATATGAAACACCATCAGATGGTATTACAGAGAGGTTAAGTCTATGAATTCTGGTGCCCAGAGTACCTGGGTTTAAATTCCAGCATCTCTGCTTTCTGTATATGTGAATTTTTTCTAAGTAATTTTTTTTCTTTTTACTAGGTAAATTATTTGAGATATTCATGATTCAGTCTTCTCAGCTGCAAAATGGGAGGTAACAGTATCTACCTCACATAGTCATTGTAAAGATTAAATATCAATAAACAGAGTGCTTACAGTAATGTGTAGCACAATAACTACTTGCTGTTATTATTGATAAACTTGCTTAATCAACCCCTGAAAAGTTGAAACAAATTAGTCTCCATTAAGAACATTTGTTAGAGCCTATTTAGCTATATTCCTAACAACACTGGATAATTAAATAATATCAATTTACTGAAATTGAATTTTATTAAAATTGAATATTTTTAATCTTCTTCCATCTAATTTGAAAAAAGATCTCTGTTAACATTGTTTCACTACTAGAGTGACTGAAAATTTTTGGGATGTTTGAGCCTTTGATTTTTCTTCTGCTGTGAATTATCTATTTGTTCTCTTCACATTATTTGTTTATTATTTTACTAGTGCATATTAGTTCAATATCTAAAATGGAAAATCTTTTTATGACTGTGTCTTAGCACTGTTATGTCATTGATAGGCAAAGAAACATTTTAAATTTTATATGACTAACAGGTCATGCTTTTATTTTATGGTTCCTGAGCCTTATTTATTTAAAAATTCTCATGTGTTTTCTTCTAGCACTTTATAGTAACATTCCTTAATTTACAATTGAGTCCTTCTAAGCTGGGTTTTGGGCATCTTAACACAGTTTCTTATATTCAGGCAAGCCAATATCAATAAAGTCATAAAAATTCCCTGAAATTTTCCTAGTTTATTTGTCCTCAGTCACATGCCACCCCTACTTAGCACTACCTTATCTGTGAAACTTGGGACAGAAAATCTTACCACAGGAATATCTCAATAGGAAGTTCCTTCTTAAGGAATATACCTCTCTTGACCTCAACACAGTCAATTTGTTTGGCCCATGGTAACAAAGGCCAGATCTGTGTTTGTCCTTGCCTGATACTCACCTGACTAAATAAAGTGCCTTCTCCAGTCTTCTCCAAGGGCTCAGTCATGTTGACCATTTCCAAAGACCACAGGCAAGCTGCTCACCAATGGGGTGTCCCTGCTTGGGTCTGTCTTGTGCCGCCTTTTTTCTTTTAGTGATGCCGCCACCCTTGCTTTACTGAAAAATCATTTCTAAACTCACTGGAGATTCCTTCTGATCACTTTTTCTATAGTACATTTATGCTAATTTATATTACTAATTAGCTATAAAGGGCCTATCTATGTCAGGAACTTGGGATACATCAATAACACACAAATCCCAATGGCTGAGACTCCTGTTCTCATGAAGCTTTTATCTCAGAAGGTTTTATAGTGTCTGGAAAACAGTGTGTATGTGTGTTTGCATAGAATAACAGAGTGCACATAGATAACTGGTTGGCAGTGTTAACTGATTTGGTTGCAGCTATTCTGTCTCTCTCGCTCTCTGTGTATACATATATATATTTGCTTTTCAATTAAATGAATAGGCTTAGTATGTTAGAACAGTTTTGTCTATATATATATATATGTATATGTATATATAGAACAGATAGTACAGATCTCCCACCTTTCTACCCCCACTCCTTCTGCCCTGTCTCTATCCCCCATCCCCCAAATTTCCCTTATTATTAACATCTTGCATTGATGTGGCACTTTTGCTACAACAGGTTAACTAGTTTGGTATATTATCATTAATTAAAGTCCATGAGTTGTACATGTTTTATGGATTTTAACAAATGCAGGCTGTGATACATCAACAATTGCGGTTTTATATGGAATAATTCCATTGTTCTAAAAATCCATTTTGTTAAATCTGTTTATCCCTTCTCTTTCTCCCCACCCCTGTTGAGCCCTGAACCCTAGAGACCACTGATCTTTTCACTGTTTTTATAGTTTTGCCTTTTCCATATTGTCATATAGTTGGAATCAGACAGTATATTCTTTACAGATTGACCTCTTTCATTTAGCAATATGCATTTATGGTTCATCCATGTATCTTTGTGGCTTGATAGCTCATTTCTTTTTATCACTGAATGATATGGCATTTTATGGATATGCCACATTTTGTTTATTCACGTATTGTGGGACATCTTGGTTGCTTCTGCTTTTTGATAATTTTAAATAAAGCTGCTATAAACATTAAGATTCAATTTTTTGTGTATATTTTGTTTTTTATCTCATTTGGCAAAATATCTAGGAGTGTGATTGCTGTATCATATGAGAAGGCTAAGAAACTGCCAAAATGTCTTCAAAATGGTTGTACCATTTCTCACTCCCATAAGCAATGAAAGAGAGTTCGTATTGCTTCACATCCTTTTTAGTATTTGGTATTGTCAGTTTTTTTTTAAGATTTTAGCCAATCTAGTTGTGTCGTGCTATCTCTGTTTTATTTTTGCAATTTCCTAATGATATAACATTCTTTTAAAATGCAAACATTGTATAAGGGATAATGTATTAAGCTAACATTAGTCATTAACATCAGATTATCAATTAATGAGGAGACAAACATTCACTTCCCCTTTCTTCTTTACTCAAATATGTGCAATGGATCCGATCACATATAAGATGACAATATCATTTAATATGAATTAAAAGACCCTCACTTGTCTAATCCTAATTCTTTAACCTAAATTCCTACCTTTTTCTTTCTCTTTTTGCTACTCTTTCAAACTTTTAAAATATGGTCTATATTCTATCAAAACTCTGACCCTTTGCACAGATGAATCCTTCTGCTAGAAATGCGCCCTCACTCTTAGTTTTCTTAGTCTGATAATGTGTCCACCTGTTCTACATTTGGCTTCCCTTTGTTTGATCCTTCCCTCTCTCTTTCATCATTCTTTGACTCATACAAATGTGACAGTGTCCTGAAGAATTGTATGCCCTTCTAGGTTAGTATCTACTGATTGCGTGGTAAATGTCCTCCTGCCTGGGGAAAAAAAATTGTGAAAGGGAAAAATAGTTCTTATTGATAATCCCTAAAAGAGCTTCTTTGCATTCTGAATGAAGTTATGGGAGTAAGAAAGCAAAACAGAGAACCTAGTGTCAAATTCTTTGTTTTAGAAAAGGTTTCAGGAAATATATTTAGGAAGGCAAACATTAAATGTGTAGGTGGATGAAGCTGGAGCCAAATAAGGCACACTATTAGGGTACTTAGGGGGTTGGGAGGTGGCAGGAAGGTGGTTGTCAAGAGATAAATACCCAGCCCCTGGCAGCTAAGTAGAAACTTTGCAGAAATGTTAGGCAGAAAGACAGAAATAAACAGTATATAAACAAGAAATGGCCCCCTAATAAAAAGGACTCAGGGAGTTGATTAAATAGAACCAGAAAGTCAGAAATGACTCAGAGAGTTAATCAGATGAAGCAACAGGATCCAAGAGTGACTCAGGAAATGTCCAGGGTTCCCCCAGGTAAGAAACATCAGAGGCACAGGCCCAGCCCAGCCCCTGTCCTCATTTCACCAATCAGAACAAGCCTGGAGAGTGACATCTGTCAATCAAGTACCTCTCTGTCCTGCCAAAAACCACATAAAAGAAGCATCAGAATGAGCATACGGGCCTGTCTTAGGCAGGCCTGCTCTGTTGTTCTATGCAGAGCGCATTAAAACTTACTTTGCTTTCTTGACTTTGATCTCTTGTTTCTGACTTCCCTTTGACACTGAGCCTAGTCCTTTCCTTCCTAACAGAAAGAACAACTTGTTTAAAGGTGACTTTTGGCACATGAGTAGATCCTTTATTAAGATTTTAATTTGCTTATTTAGTTCCATTCAGGTATACAGAACTGTTAATTGTCAAAAGGCTAACTGGAAGTGGAGGGCTTCGTGGAGGACTCCCACCCTGCTCGTCCATGTGCAACATGCAGCAGTGTGAGAAAGAGCAGGACCTAGGAGGAGAGGGCTGCGCATGGGCCCTGTAGGGGAGGCTGGGCCTGGGCTCCCAGGATGGGGAGGATTTCTGCACTTCAAGTATGGCACAGCAGAAGGAAATCCACCAAGGCTGAATGGGCTCTGTGGTTTGGAACATGGCAGGTATTGAATCAGTGGTACCTGATGTGGACCACTCTCAGGTTCAGTGATTTGCTAGCAGGACTCACAGAACTCAGCAAGACCATAATAGTCATGGTTATGGTTAATTACCATGAAAGGATACAGATTAAAATTAGCAACAGAAAAAGGCACTTAGGGCAGAATCCTGGAGACACCAGGCACAAGCTTCCATTTGTCCTCTCTCAGTGGAGTAGTACAGACAGCACATTGTCACACAATTGTGTGGCAACACACAACTGTATTGCTAATGAGAGAAGCTCACCTGAGTCTCGGTATCCAAGATTTTCAGGCTTGGGTGACTGTCAGTGTGGTTGATCTTAGGGTGATCTTATTGTCTTGCCCCTCTGGAGGTCAAGCTGACACGGTGCTGGTCCCCACCATAAACAACATTGTTAGCATAAGTTGCCTGGCACCACTTAAATCCCCTAGGTAAACAAGGATACTCTTATCAAACAGGATACTCAAGGGCTTCTAGGTCACCTCTCAGGACTTGGATAAGAGCCAAATATTTCTTTGGAATGTGCAGGGTGTGGACAACTCAGGCTTGTTGAGTCAGTCCTCTATTGCACACTACATAAATAAGTTTTGTTTTATTCAGATGAATGATAAACTACACCTACAAGTATCAATATGGATAAATCTTACAAACATGCTATTCAAAGAAAAAGCAAGCTAGAGGAGAATAGGTACAGGGCAAACCCATTTATATAACATTTAAAACCATGTAAAATATTGCATGATATTGTGAATGGACACACGAAATTTAGAAAGTATATTAAAATGTTAATGGGAATAACAAACACCAAGTACAGGTTAGTTTTTAACCCTGGGGACAGAAGCTGGAAAATCTTCTAAGAAGTATATGTTAGGAACATAAATTAAATCTGACATGCTTTATTTCTCAGACTGTGTGGTGAGTACATGGGGGATTTGTTTAATTGTTACTGAATGATTGAATATGCCTAGACTATTTCAGTTTTTAAAAAAAATTAGATGGTAAAGTTTTAATATAATTGGTTTTGTTTACTAAGTGTATACTTTCTGTAGTTATTTACTAAAAAAAATTTTGGCATAATATTAATTTGTTATAATGTTCTGATGAGTTGGACCTATTTTGAGTATTTATCATAGCACTGCATCCAGCTTCAAGACAGACAGAAATATGGCATGACTCAAGTTGTCAAGTTAATCTACTCTCCTCCTTTCATGTATCTTCTTTGTCTGAACTTCTCAAGTTTAGAAACTATACCTTGTGTCTTTTCTCCTGGCACATTGTAAGAACCCAACAAATGGATGTTGAAGAGATAAATGGATTAATGAAAAATTAATAAGTGAATTTCTCTGAGAATATCCACTCAAAGAAGGATCCTGAGGGAAGAGCTATTATGAGAGAAATTGGTGATAGGTAGATTCTGGGGTATTCTGAGCCCCAGTGTTGCAAAAATAGGAGACATAAAGAATATGGAGACAGGGCCTGCTCATGGCTACAGAAATTATGCACTAGAATGGAGTGAAGAGAAAGACTTTCAGATAAATCTGATTAACTTAACAAGTATTATGGAGCTAGTCCCAGTTTATATTGAAAATGAAGCTGATAAGTAATACACATCTTCATCGGTGGTGCCAAATCACCGAAATTAAAGGAGTATTATATGGTGGTAATGACCTGGGATTACCTTAAAATACATTTAGAAGCCTCTAGACTGAAATGCCAAAGGAATTATAATTGGCTGAGAGCTTAATTGGCAGATGCACATGGAGAGGAAACTTGTACTTTGCAGAGGAGCTTTGTGAAATACTTTCTTGTTTGAAGTCCTGGAAAAGAGATCATCTGACTTACACTAATACCTGAGTAGGGGACAATGAGGTGTGATTTGGGGGCTACTGGAAAAACAGAGTTATGTAGCATCCATCAACAACAGAAAAAATCATATTCTACCCTGACAGCCAAAGCTGGAGAGGACCTACTCCTGACAGTCAATGGGGCTCAGTATGAATAAATCATGGGCTGTTCCTCCAGTTAAGAGCAGCATCCTTTTCCCTGTTGAGGTATGGTATGCTGCAGTTTTAAATAATTTGCCACTAATAAAAAATGATGGATCAGAAAGTCTTAGACATATGGCATCTAGGATACCTAAATTCCATTCCTTAAGCTGTAATAGAATGTGTGTGTGTGATGTCAATTTTAACTTTCCTCTGACTAAGGCTATAATTATAGGATGGAGAAAAAGGGAGGCTGTTCAAATTTTCTAAGCCCAAGTTGTCTCAGCCACATGATGGGAGAATTTAGGATGCTGCTTAATAATGACAAAAACTAAGACATGCTGAATGCTCTCCATGTGCCAGGCACTCTGTTAACCATTTTAGTTGTATTTTGTGATTTTTTTAAAATTCACAACAGCCTTATGAGGAAACACAGAGCTATTGTATAACATAACCAAGGCAACACAGGTTGTGAAACTTTGAACCCATATGTGGATAAAATGAAAGTTCTTGTGGCCAGGATTCTCACCTGGCCCTGGTTGGCTAGCTCACTACATACATGTGGGCAATACATTGCTATTGACTCTACATAAAGAACTCTGCCCAGTGGTCTGGGCGACACAGTGGCATGGCTGCAAGGCTGCAGGAGAGCAGAGCAGAGGGTGGAGCATTGGCAGCACTGAGAACAGAGGCCCAGAGGATGGCTGTTCTGATGGTTGTGTGGCAGAGCGGCCCAGAGGCAGAGACTGGCTTGCTGTGTGAAGACTTGCTCTCAGCGAATGCATTTTAGTGATTGACCTGCCACCGTGGAAATAAAGTTGGGTATAACACTTTCACCCCAAGAACATTCTACTGTCATTTCTTTGGTCACAATGAATCCATAGTGAACTTTCCCGGGGCTGAAACCGATTGGCAAGATACAATATCTGTCTGCATGACATTTTTTCTCTTAGCTTGTCATTAGCATACAGGACAATTTAATTTGCTAAACACACCTATTAGAGAATAAAAACATTCACATTGGCTTAAAAACATTTTATGAGAATGAATTAGATTGGGACATATTTAAAAATGTTCAGGAAATACAAAAAAATTGGAAAAATATGACAATTATTAATAATCTCCCTACTGAGCCTCTGTCCCTGGGCCCCATTGGATACTGAGCTGAGATCATGAGTGCTGCGACATTAACATCTCTTTCAGAATCCTTTATCAAAGGACATAATGCAAATGGCTAAAGGTATAAAATTTCCAGAACTTTGAATTAGGACAAGGATAAAGATTGATAGTACTAACCTGTAAGAATTACCATTAATTTATCCTTTATAAGAGCCTAGTTCTCTGCTAAGCATTACTCAAAGGTGAAATGAGTAATCTTCTTATCCATCACTCAGTGGTCTTTACTGAGACAAACTGCCTTTCCAACTTTTTTGTGGATGGGGTCATTTTTGCTCAGCATGTTAAAGTGATGATGAATATGTCCATGCTCATTAAGAGAACATCCTGACAATAATTTTGTTATATATTTTCACTTATTAAGTGAGTTTAAGGTATTAAATTCACTTCGTTTAGAGTTATTATTAAATACCATATTAGGATCATTTAGGTTTTCTAGTAAAAATATTCTGGAGTTTAGATTTTAGGATTTGTTTGAATAAAATGACTTGTGAAAATGAATCTTTACATCAGATCAAATTTTTATTGTGGTATTTTAAGATTAAATTTTAAAGTATTTTTGGTATTATCAGTAAAATCAATTGTAACATTAAATACAGATATTTTCCAAGTGCGTATTTTGAAAATTCAAATTCTCAGTTTTGAGATTATTAGTGTACGTGGACCTACCAGTACTCCCTGGAGTGATGAGAAAATAAATTTTGGGGGTCTGAAAGCTTGCACTGCTTTATTGCACGCTATTTGAGATTTTGAAAGTAGTTCACTTTGGCCTGACTACCTTAGGCACTGATGGTCTCCAGCAGGAAACACAAATAGCAACAGTTCCAGAGCAGCGAGAACAACATCGCTGTTAGATCAGTAAAAAACTAAAATTTAAAAATTCTATCAGAATTGGGCAAATCTCCACATGAGATATAAATTTGTTGATTAATGACAGCCTGAAATGTTTGTTTCTTTCTGACTTTGCTTTTGTGACACTAAGGTTGGTCACCTTGCCAAATAATCAACAATGTATAGAAGTCTCAGGTTTTGGTCTCACATCAACTTAATTATTTTCTTTTAAAGTTGGCTTTGGTAATTGCATGCTGAAATCTTTCTTTATAAGCCTCCGCATTTCACAAAGCCTGACAGCAAGGACATCTGCAACCATCCTTCCCAAAGGCAGCTCTTTCTTTCTAGAATGACGAATCAAAAGGTGAGTCTGTTCCAGATTCCCTTCCCTGCCTCCTCTCACTCTTGCAGCAGGAATTGGTGATGAAGGGCCAATCACAGGGATGACATTTACATCTCAACAGATTTCAGTCTTAAAGGAGAGAGCCTGATTCAAAAGATTAATTCTATTTGTTTTCTGTTTTTTTCTTAAGCTTTCCTTAATCCCATAAAAAATTGACATCAATAAGTCTGAATTTCAGTGAAAAGCTGTTACTGTAGAAAACTAGCCAGATGACCAAGACTCAAATGGTTTTAGAAATCCTTTAGATAGATCTTGTAGTAACAAGCTCCTCAGGCAGCATCCTCAGTTAGAGGTAAATTCTGTTACTGTGCTTAAGTCCGTATTGTTTCTATGCATCTGCATGCAGAACTTCATGCTTCTGAATTCCTCTGAGTCTTGGACTCTATTTTTATCTATTCTACAATATGGTACATTAATGAAAAAGAAACAAAACCAAACAAGACATTGTCTTTTTTAATTTAAATGAAAACTTTCATGTTTATGTTATATTTTTGCAGAACCAAATAAGCTAGTAAGCAAAAAGTTATAGAATAAGCTTAATAGACCCTCATATTGATGCAAAGTTAACGTTGGTCACTTGGCAATTGGATAAAAATTCAATTCACAAAACAACATTTTGGCTGCAACCCATACTTATGAAAACCATGCACAGTTTGTGCAAACCCTGCTGCATTTGGCAATGCTGGGAGTCAGCTGTGTTTCCTGAGCATAATAAATGCATTGGTCTGAATTCTCCTGTCTGTTGTATGTGAGGTTTGTCTGGAGCTAATTCAGATTCAAGATGCACTTTAAGATAGAATTAAGAGGGGAACTGAGAGAAAAAAGAAACTCTTCTATTTGAATCCTTTTCTTGGAGTATGGCCCCACTAAGTGATTGCTATACTGAACATAGATAATTTTCAGAAATAAATATAGCATATTTGCCTCAGTTCAGATTTCATCCATTGAAACTGCTACCTTCTTATCAAACTCAATGTCAGCATCAGATGAAATCTTAGTCCTTTATGGAAAGGAAATCATCTGGCCTCCTATTTCTAGACTAGAGATACTCATTTGCTTCTCTGCAATTATAGCCATCTGAGCCTTTGAAATTGTGGATGGGTGAGATGATGATATGACTATAACATAAACCCATATCGAAGAGCTCAGTATGTTTAAATACCCTATGTTCACAAACCAAAGGGTTATTTATGAACTGATTCATGTCACTGACAGCTATCTAATATGTTTATCGACTTGGTGTCTGGACAAAGAGTACTGTCAGTAAGTGCATTGTATTGTCAACTTCTAGGTTTTGAATATGGGGAAAACTACTAAAAAATAACTTGAGTTCTTAATAATCTTTTCAATAGAACATAGACAACTGCAATGGAGCACCTCCAAAGGAAGCCTTTTTAGTCAGATGGAAAGGTCATTATTTTTTACAAATCAGAGTTTGAAAAATTCAAGACAAATCAGTCAGATAGATTTTAGCCTGAAACTCTGAAGACAAGGAACATCACTGCTCATCCCTCTGCTTGCCTCTACTCCCAGCCTTGCTTTTGACCTCTTTTAGCTACAAAGCCCCATTCATGGTGAAGTAGAGGTTGATTAAAGTATGTCCAAGGGCCAGAATTGTCATTGTCAAATTTGGATTCCTCTTTATAAAGGATCTAAAATATAAGTCCAGATACCCTCAGTTTAAAAAAAAAATGTATTGATGAGTAAAAAGTACTGGATTAGGATTTAGGACACAAATTCCAATGTTTCTGCTGTATAATCACAGCTAAACTTTTTAACTAATCTGAGCTTTAGTTCTTTCTTCTGAAAATTGGAGATACCAGCTGGCCTCATGTCAAGAAGTTGTTAGGTGAATCAGTATGAAATCATATCTTGTGAATTGTAAAGTACTGTATAAAGTATTTTTATTGCTTGTATCTAATTAATAGACCAGCAAAGGTATCAATGATTCAGCAATATTAAACTTCCTTTGTGCTTTTATTCTGGAATATCCTTGTAAATTTCCCCCTTTCCATTTCAAAAGTATACATTTATGAGTTTTTTTCCCACAATGTTTTATCCCATATGGATCGTGCAACTTTGTAAAATTGTTTCTTCCCGTACTGATAACTCCTGCCCCTTTTATACTTTAATAGTTGGCATTTAATTAAACATTGCCTAGAATTATCCAAAGGTTCTTTGGTCATAAATGCAGTTTCTCCCGTGATTTTGTAGCTACTTCATTACTATTTACATAACATGCACTTGGGCTTAAACCAGTACTGAGCAAATGGGACTTCATCAGTGTGGTTTGCTGCCGTAAGTTTGGCTGCTGTGATGAAGAATCCTATGTGGTGACTTCCTCATACTGTGCTTCTTATGCTACATTTGGTTCACTCTGACCCAAATATCTTTCTTCTTTGCCTAGCCATATCCTTAATCACCTTGTTTCTGCCTCTAGGACCCTGACTTTTTTAACTTAGTTACTAAAATGATTTTGAATAACTCTTTCATGGTGTGTAAGCAAAGCAAACAGGAATGACAGAAAGGGTTTTCATAAGTGACACTCCCATAGCTTATACAAAGAGAAAGACAAGGATGCTGGCCCCAGTTGCTTTTCATTCAAAGCCATGCTGTGAAATTGATTTGGAGAGGGGGATTGTTTTCAGTTAAAAAATATACATTGTCAAAGCAAAAATAAATAAGTAAATGGAGTTTCCCATCCATTAAACAGCAAAGTGTTGTATGTAGAGCAGTATTACAGGAAAGAATGCACTGAGAGGATTTTGTTGCATTTGTCAGTGTTGTAGTTACATCTCTTTCCAATGAGTGTGATGGTGGTTGTTCAGAGGTCTGTATTACAATGGTTCCCTGGAAATTAAAAAATATTTAATGGAAATTACCATTTTTCAGCAGGATCCCAAGGCACAAATTCTGATATTACCATCTAGCAGCCGGTATCCCTGTTCAACCTTCTGTTGAAATTTGCAAACATCATAGAGTTGCCTTCTTTGGTAATTATAGATTCTCAAAATGCTGGAAAGAGGTGGCACTTAGTAACACACATTACAAAAACACAGAAACTCAGGCAATAAAAACACTGCTTAACAGACACCATTGTAATGGAACCTGCACGGTGGGATGCTCATAATAATCAGAAGAGATTTAATGTGCATATTTATGCCAACTGTAAAAAGGTTACCAACAACATCAGGAGAGACAATATGTTACACAGGGCAAAAAACCGAAATAGGGAACAAAACATATTCTTAACATATTCAGTCACCTTATCGCTTTAAAGGATGATCTAATGCCATGAGACTTTCAATAGAATCAGCTCTTTATTTTCAATTCCAGTGTGTTTTGGTTATGAATCCCCATGAAAGAATCATTCTTATTCAAACAAAATTTTGATTGAATTTCAAAACACCGATATGGTTGAATGTGTAAAACTCCACTCCAACTGTTCAATTTTCTTGACCAAATAGATTCAATTTATGTCTTTTTTTTAATATAATTTATTTTGGTACCATTAATCTACAATTACATGTGCAATATTATGGTTATTAAACTATCCTTTCATCAGATCTCCCCCACCAACCCCATTACAGTCACTGTCCATCAGCGTAGTGAGATGCTATAGAATCACTACTTGTCTTCTCTGAGTTGTACAGCCCTCCCCGCGCCCCCCCAACATTACATCTGCTAATCGTAATGCCCCTTTCTCCCCCTTATCCCTCCCTTCCCACCCATTTTCCCCAGTCCCTTTCCCTTTGGTAACTATTAGTCTGTTCTTGGGTTCTGTGAGTCTGATGCTGTTTTGTACCTTCAGTATTTTTTCTTTGTTCTTATACTCCACATATGAGTGAAATCATTTGATACTTGTCTTTTTCGGCTTGGCTTATTTCACTGAGCATACTACCATCTAGCTCCATCCATGTTGTTGCAAATGGTAGGACTTGTTTTCTTCTTATGGCTGAATAATATTCCATTGTGTATATGTACCACCTCTTCTTTATCCATTCATCTACTGATGGACACTTAGGTTGCTTCCATTTCTTGGCTATTGTAAATAGTGCTGCGATAAACGTAGGGGTGCATCTGTCTTTTTCAAATTGGGCTGCTGCATTCTTAGGGTAAATTCCTAGGAGTGAAATTCCTGGGTCAAATGGTATTTCTATTTTGAGTGTTTTGAGGAACCTCCATACTGCTTTCCACAATGGTTGAACTAATTTGCATTCCCACCAGCAGTGTAGGAGGGTTCCCATTTTTCCACATCCTCGCCAACATTTGTTGTTATTTGGGTTTTGGATGTTGGCCATCCTCACTGGTGTGAGGTGGTATCTCATTGTAGTTTTAATCTGCATTTCTCTGATAATTAGTGATGTGGAACATCTTTTCATGTGCCTGTAGGCCATCTGAATTTCTTCTTTAGAGAAGTGTCTATTCATGTCCTCAGCCCATTTCTTAATTGGATTATTTGCTATTTGTTTGTTATGGTGAGTGAGTTCTTTATATATTTTGGATGTCAACCCTTTATCAGATAGGTCATTTATGAATATATTCTCCCACACTGTTGGATGTCTTTTTGTTCTACTGATGGTGTCCTTTGCTGTACAGAAGCTTTTCAGCTTCATATAGTCCCACTTGTTCATTTTTGCTTTTGTTTTCCTTGCCCAGGGAGATATGTTCATGAAGGAGTTGCTCATGTTTATGTCCAAGAGATTTTTGCCTATGTTTTTTTCTAAGAGTTTTAAGGTTTCATGACTTATATTCAGGTCTTTGATCCATCTTGAGTTTACCTTTGTGTATGGGGTAAGACAGTAGTCCAGTTTCATTCTCTTACATGTAGCTGTCCAGTTTTTCAACACCAGCTGCTGAAGAGGTGTTGTATATCTCCCCATTGTATATCCAAGGCTCCTTTATCAAATATTAATTGACTGCATATGTTTGGGTTAATGTTTGGATTTTCTATTCTGTTCCACTGGTCTGTGGGTCTGTTTTTGTGCCAATACCAAATTGTCTTGATTACTGTGGCTTTGTAGTAGACCTTGAAGTCAGGGAGCGTAATTCCCCCTGTTTTATTCTTCCTTCTCAGGATTTCTTTGGCTATTCTGGGTCTTTTGTGGTTCCATATGCATTTTAGAATTATTTGTTCCAATTCATTGAAGAAAGCTGTTGGTAGTTTGATAGGGATTGCATTGAATCTGTAGATTGCTTTAGGTAGTATAGCCATTTTGACAATATTTATTCTTCCTAGCCAAGAGCATGGGATGAATTTCCATTTGTTAGTGTCCTCTTTAATTTCTTTTAGGAGTGGCTTGTAGTTTTCAGAGTACAGGTCTTTCACTTCCTTCGTTAGGTTTATTCCTAGGTATTTTATTCTTTTTGATGCAATTGTGAATGGAATTGTTTTTCTGATTTCACTTTCTGTTAGTTCATCATTAGTGTATAGGAAGGCAGTAGATTTCTGTGTGTTAATTTTGTATCCTGCAACTTTGCTGAATGCAGATATTAGTTCTAGTAGTTTTGGAATGGAGTCTTTAGGGTTTTTTATGTACAATATCATGTCATCTGCAAATAGTGACAATTTGACTTCTTCTTTACCAATCTGGATGCCTTGTATGTCTTTGTTTTGTCTGATTGTCATGACTAGGACCTCTAGTACTATGTTGAATAACAGTGGAGAGAGTGGGCATCCCTGTCTTGTTCCCGATCTTAGATGAAAAGCTTTCAGCTTCTCGCCATTAAGTATGTTGTTAGCTCTGGATTTTTCATATATGGCCTTTATGATGTTGAAGTACTTGCCATCTATACCCAATTTTGTTGAAAGTTTTAATCATGAGTGGATTTTGAATTTTGTGAAATGCTTTTTCAGCATCTATGGAGATGGTCATGTGGTTTTGGTTTTTCTTTCTGTTGATGTGGTGGTTGATGTTGATGGATTTTCGAATGTTGTACCATCCTTGCAACCCTAAGATGAATCCCACTTGATCATGGTGTATGATCCTCTTGATGTATTTTTGAATTTGGTTTGCTACTATTTTGTTGAGTATTTTTGCATCTACGTTCATCAGGGATATTGTTCTGTAATTTTCTTTTTTGGTGAGGTCTTTGTCCTGTTTTGGTATTAGAGTGATGCTGGCTTCATAGAATGAGTGTGGAAGTTTTCCCTCCTCTTCTATTTTGTGGAAAACTTTAATGTGAATGGGTGTTATTTCTTCTCTGTATGTCTGGTAGAATTCAGATGTGAATCCATCTGGTCCCGGGGTTTTACTCTTGGGTAGTTTTATGATTACTGATTCAAATTCGTTGTTGGTGATTGGTCTGTTTAGTTTTTCTGTTTCTTGCTTGGTCAGTCTGGGAAGGTTGTATTTTTCTAAGAAGTTGTCCATTTCTTCTAGGTTTTCCAGCTTGTTAGCATATAGATTCTCATAATATTCTCTTACAATTCTTTGTATTTCTGTGGTGTCCATCATTATTTTTCCTTTCTCATTTCTGTTTCTGTTTATGTGTGTAGATTCTCTTTTTCTCTTAATGAGTCTGGCTAGGGGCTTATCTATTTTGTTTATTTTTTCAAAGAACCAGCTCTTGGTTTTATTGATTTTTTCTATTGTTTTATTCTTCTCAATTTTATTTATTTCTTCTCTTATCTTTATTATGTCCCTCGTTCTGGTGAATTTGGGCCTCATTTGTTCTTCTTTTTCCAATTTCAGTAATTGTGTGTTTAGACTATTCATTTGGGAATGCTCTTACTTCTTTAAATAGGCCTGGACTGCAATATACTTTCCTCTTAGAACTGCCTTTGCTGCATCCCACAGAAGTTGTGGCTTTGTGTTTTTGTTGTCGTTAGTCTCCATATATTCTTTCATTTCTGTTTTGATTTTGTCATTAACCCATTGATGAATTAGGAGAATGTTGTTAAATCTCCATGTATTTGTGATCCTTTTTGGTTTCTTTCTAAAATTTTCCTCTAGTTTTATACCTTTGTGATCTGAGAAGTTGGTTGGTAGGATTTCAATATTTTTGAATTTACTGTGGTTCTTTTTGTTGCCTAGTATGTGGTCTATTCTAGAAAATGTTCCATGTGCCCTTGAGAAGAATTTGTACTTGCTGCTTTTGGGTGTAGAATTCTGTAGATGTCAGTTAGGTCCATATGTTCTAATGTGTTGTTCAGTGCCTCTGTCTCTTTACTTATTGTCTGTCTGGTTGATCTGTCCTTTGGAGTGAGTGGTGGGGAAGTCTCCTAAAATGAATGCATTGCTGTCTATTTCCTCCTTTAATTCTGTTAGTATTTGTTTCACATATGCTGGCGCTCCTGTGTTGGGTGCATATATATTTGTAATGGTTATATCTTCTTGTTGGACTCACCCCTTTATCATTATGTAATGTCCTTCTTTATCTCTTGCTGGTTTCTTCATTTTGAAGTCTATTTTGTCTGATACAAGTACTGCCACACCTGCTTTTTTCTCTTTGTTGTTTGCATGAAATATCTTTTTCCATCCCTTCATTCTTAGTCTGTGTATATCTTTGGGTTTGAGGTGAGTCTCTTGTAAGCAGCATAGAGATCGGTCTTGCTTTTTTATCCATTATATTACTCTGTGTCTTTTGATTTGTGCATTCAGTCCATTTACATTTAGGGTGATTATTGATAGATATGTACTTATTGCCATTGCTGGCTTTAGATTCGTGGTTACCAAAGGTTCAATGTACCTTCTTTACTATCTAACTGTCTAACTTAACTTTCTTGTTAAGTTATTGTAAACACAGTCTGATGATTCTTTATTTCTCTCCTTTCTTATTCTTCCTCCTCTGTTCTTTATATACTATTTGTTTTATTCTTTGCCTTTAGTTAGTATTTTGATGGTCTGGTTTCTTTGCTATGATTTTATTTTCTCTGGTGACATCTTTTTAGCCTTAGGGGTGCTTCCCTCTCGAACAGTCCGATTAAGATATCCTGTAGTGGTGGTTTATGAGCGGCAAACTCTCTCAACTTTCATTTGTCTGGAAATTGTTTAATCCCTCCGTCATATTTAAATGATAATCATGCTGGATACAGTATTCTTGGTTCAAGGCCCTTCTGTTTCATAACGTTAAATATATCATGCCATTCTCTTCTGGCCGTAAGGTTTCTGTTGAGATGTCTGATGATAGTCTGATGGGTTTTCCTTTGTACGTGATCTTTTTTCTCTTTCTAGCTGCCTTTAATACTCTGTCTTTATCTTTGATATTTGCCATCTTAATTGTTATGTGTCTTGGTTTTGTCTTCCTTGGGACCCTTGTGTTGGGAGATCTGTGGGCTTCCGTGGACTGCGAGACTATTTCCTTCCCCAGCAAGGGAAAGTTTTCAGCAATTATTTCTTCAAAGACACTTTCTATCCCTTTTCTCTCTTCTTCCTCTGGTACTCCTATAATGCGAATATTGTTCCGTTTGGATTGGTCACACAGTTCTCTTAATATTCTTTCATTCCCAGAAATCCTTTTATCTCTCTCTGCCTCAGCTTCTCTGTATTCCTGTTCTCTGATTTGTATTCCATTAACAGTCTCTTGCATCTCATCCATTCTGCTGTTAAGCCCGTCGATCGCTTGTCTGATTTCTGCATTGTCTTTCCTCACTTCCCTCACTTCCTCCCTCAGCTCTTGCACATTTCTCTGTAGATCCATCAGCATGGTTATGACGTTTATTCTGAATTCTTTTTCAGGAAGACTGTGCATTTCCATCCCTTCAGGCTCCCTCTCTGGGGTTGTCTGGTTGATTTTAGTCTGGACCATATTCCTCTGTCTTTTCATGGCTATAGAAGTGGTCGCTGGTAGTTGCCACATATGTCAGCTGGGCTCTTTAAGACTTTAAAAAGAGAAAAAAAAAGTAAGAAAGAAAAAAAAAGAAAAAAAGAAAGAAAAGAAAAAACAGAAAGCAAAAAACAAAATAAAACAAAAAAAAACGCCCACCTGGAGTAGATTCTGTGGGGATGCTGTAGGTGGTGCTCTTGCCCCACTATTCCGCAGCTGGAGCCGTGCCACTCCACAGGGCCCTTTGTAGCTCTGGCTGGGGTGGGAATGAATGGGAGGCTGTTGATCTCAGTGAGAAGTCTAGGTGCGGCCACGCTTTCCCAGTCTCCAGCTAAGGGGTCCGAAACTCCCCAGGACTGCCAGCCCATTGGGCTGAGTGTGCTCGGGTGATCTGGCTCCTCTGCTGGGCTCCTGTCTCTTTAAGACCGCTGATGAAAGAGCATGCTTTTCTTTTTTTTTTTTTCTTCCTGTGCGCCAGCTGCAAGCACCCTGGCTGATTCCCGGCTCAGATCCTTCCCCTCTGTCTCTCCAATCTCTGCTATACTGCGCTATGTGTGTCAGCGTTCCCCACGCAGATCACCGGGGCTGGTTATTTTGCAGGGTGTACTTCCACTCCCTCCCGGCTCTGAATCCTCTTCTCCTGCCGGTGTGCTTGGGTGGATGAGTGCTCATGTCCCGCTGGGTCACGGCTCTGTATCTTACCTGCCTCTTGTGGTGCTGAGTCCTCTCGTGTGTAGCTGCATGCTGTGTGCTTCCCTGTGTATTCTGGTCTCTCTTTTAGGAATAGTTGTATTTGCTGTACTTTCGTAGATAAATATAATGTTGGGAGGAGATTTCTGCCACCCTGCTCATGTTGCCATCTTCCCGGAAGTCCTCAATTTATGCCTTTTAAAAATTGTTTTTATTCCCAAACACTTTCAAGGTAGTACTCGTACCACTTTATTAAAACCCATCTAATCTTTGAATGTTATTAAGTAGATGTACAAGGATGTGAATTTTAATGGTAGGGAATCACTTGGTTTACTGTAGTACCACCAATACTGCAGTTTCTCAAAGCTGAACAATAGGAATATTCAACGACCTTTCAAAAAGCCACAGGCTGACTCTTCATGAGTGCTGAGATGTAGTTGAGCAATTTCTTCATGATATATGAAATGGGCTTATGTTAATTTCGGAAATGTGTGCCAAGAAAAGATTTTTGTAAAAGCAACTTGATTTTTATTTAATAAAATTAGAGTCTTTAAGCAGTCTCTAAAATTAGCTAAATTATGAATGGTTTCTGTGTCTTTTTTTAATGGCACAACTATCTCTTATTATAGCTATAAAAGTTACAGCTTCTGCTATAGCCAGTTCTTGATTCTTCCTATTTTCTTCATCTTGGTAGTGTTCATGCTCGTGTGTCCTGCCCTAAGGCTCTGAAATCATATTTTATGCCTTCCAAGGGGCCTCTCCAGGAAGCTGCTTATACATCCCATATTCTTTTGCCCCAAATATAAGCACGGGTTCCTCAATTTTCTAAACCATGGTTAACTACAGTATGTAATTTTTTTAACAGCTTTATTGAGAGATAATTTGTGTACCATCAAATTCATCCATTTTAATTGTACAAGTCAATGAGTTCTGGTATGTTTATAAGGTTGTACAACCATTACTACAATTTAATTTTAGAATATTTTCATTATCCTGAAAGGAGATCTACTGTCCAATTACAGATGTTCCCCATTTATACTACCATTCCTAGGCAGCTGCTAATCTGCTATCTGTTTTTCCATATTTTTCTTTTCTCTATAATGTTTTCAAGTTTCATCCATATTCTAGCCTCCATCAATATTTCATTCCTTTTTATTTTTTGCTGAATATTATTCCATTGTAGTGAATACCACATTTTGTTTACTTATAAGATGTAATATTTTAAATTTTCACTGAAGGAGGACTGCTACTTGTGATATGTCAGAGTAATAGAACCAAAATTGCTTCCCCAGTAGGAAAACAGGACAAAATATAAGAAACTATTACTACTGTTTTCAGATATTAGGACAAAAGGCTCACAAAACTGTGACAGCTGACAAAAGGAAAACTAGTGGGATAAGCTCTGTGATGGTCCTGGTTTACTATCTGGAAGCATTTTTTAGACTATGACCAAGTTTGACTATGAACTCAAACTCTGCACAACAGTTTGTCTGAACTGAACAATTAGAAATCATAAGAAAAGGAGCTGAAGCTGCTGGAATTTATAGGAAACAGTACTGGAAAAGAAGAAGACTATGTAGAAATGCAGCTACAGTAAATCTTCCTAAAGTCCCCCTTAAGCATTTTACTAGAGCCTAAGCATGGGAACTATGAGGCAAAGTAAAAAAGTGTGTGGGAGCTATAAGTGGAACATCTCTCAGAGTTTGTATAGGGGTGGGTTATATTAAAATTTTTACCACAAATGTTGAGAAAACTCACTAAATACTCTATACTCAGTAAAGACCCCAAAAGGCCATGACTGAAGAATGGGCTAAGTTATCCCTCATGTAAAGGATATTCTGGACTCCTCTTAATAAAGTTTATGAACAAACCTTGAGAAGATCAATCTTACTACAATGTATTTCAACTGCTAGCCCCGGAATATAACTGAATCTAGGCACTAAGGAATATAATTAGCAGTGTTAGGCATCCACTTAATAATTACTAGACACATAAAAAAGAAGAAAAATGTGATTCATAGCCAAGAAAAAAAATCAGTTAATAGAACAGAAGTAAGAATGTAAAATATGAGGAAATCAGTAAACAAAAACTTTAAAACTATTATTGGAAACATGCTCAATAATTTAAAGAAAACCCTAATATAACAGGAACTAGAAAGTATAGTATAAATAAAAAAATAAATAGATCCTCTAAGGCTGAAAATACAGCATCAGGAAATAAAACTTGATATGTAGAGTAAATACAAGATTAGACACTGCAAAAGAAATTATTGCTGAATTAAAGGCACAGCAACATAAAGTATATAATTCAAGCATAGAGATTCAAAACCACTAAAAAATATAGCCAAAGTTATCTATGGGAAAACCTTAGTGTCTAATGGTTTTTAGCTGCAATCTTTCTAAAAGGAAAGGACAGAAACATATTTAGAAAAATTATTGATAAAAATTTTCCAAAGTCAATGGAAATTATAAGCCACATATTAAAGAAGCTCAATGAAAACCCAAGCAAGAAAAACAGAGGAAACAGACCAAGGTATGCAGTTGAGTTGCCAGAAACCAGAAATAAAAGGAAAGTCTAAAAGGTAGTCATGGCAGAAGTCACATGACATACAAGGAAAAAAGTATTGTGTTTATTTAAAAAAAAATTGAAATAGTCTGACATCTGAAGCATTGATGAAACATTTATTGAAACATTGCAAACCAGAATATAATAGAGCAATATATTTCGAGTTGTAGAAAAGAAAAATATCAGCCTAGAATTCTATATCCAGCAAAACAACCTTTAAAAGAATATAAAGGAAATGAAATAAAGATACTTACAGGTAAAAATGTTGTAAGAATTTATTACTGAGCTATCTATACTACAAGAAAGGAAATTATTTGGATGGAAGAAGTGACATCAGTTGGAAACTTTTGCCTATAGGCAGAATGAAAAGTGCTAAAAATGATTAATATGTCCATAAATATAAAACATTTTTCCTTATTTCAAAATTTCTGTAAAAGATAATTGTTTAAAACAAAACAATAAAAAGGATTTTGGGTTTCAGAGCATAGTTAGAAGTATAGTAATGTATGACAATACTATCAGAGAGGATGGAGAATATAAAATTTTGATTTGTACAATTGTGAGATATAATTTGAACATAGACTGTGAAAAACTAAAGATGTTTATTGTAAACCCTAAAGTAATCACAAATCAATCCATCCATCAATCAAAGGTATATGCTAATAATCCAGTAAAGCAGGTAAACTGTAATACTAAAAATTTCTCAATTAACCAAAAGAAAACAGAGAAAGAAGAAAAGGGGTACAAAAAGCAGATACATAAATAGTGAAATTTACCAAGATGAAATCCAATCATATTGATAATTATAAAAAATATAAAGGTCTGATCACTTAAGTTAAAAGGCATAGTTTGTCAAACTGGATAAAAAATAAGACAGGTAAGTTAAAATAAAAATATGAGGAAAAGTACACCATACAAACACTAACCAAAAGAAAAGAGGAATGACTGTATCGATATCAGACAAAGTAGACTTCAGAACAATGAATATTTCCAGTAATAGAGAAAAAATTTTTTAAAAACATAAAGTGATAAAAACTTGATGATCAAAAAGCACAACTCTCCTAAATATGTATGCACATAATTACAGAGCTTCAAAATTCATGTAGTAAAACTGATATAATTGAAAGGTAAAATAGATAAATAGATTATTATGATAAACAATGGATTTGCTCCTCTGTGAGCAATTGATAAAATTGTAGACTTAACGTCAGTGAGAATATAGTGAACCATACTATCAATGAAATTGACTTAATTCTGTTTTTTAATATACCAAACAGCATAGTACACATTCTTTTCCAGTGTTCAAAAATTTTTACTGGATGGACCACAGAACATAAAACAAGTCTCAATAAATTCAAAATGTCTGAAAACAGAAAACATGTTCCCTACAGTGGAGTTAAATTGGAAATATATAACAGAAAGACAACTGGAAATTTGACAAATTAGTAGAAATTAATCAACATTAAAAAAAATAATCCATAGGTGAAAGAGAAAATAACCAGGAAAATTAAAAAGATTTTGAAATCAATGACAATGAAAACAAAATATCAAATTTATAGGACAAAGATGAAACAATGCTTTAAAAGGAAATTTATGGATTTTCATTCTGTCATGCTCAAGTTAGAAAAGAAGGTAGATCTAAATCAATAACCTAAGTTTCTACCTCAAGAAACTAGGAAAAAAAGAGTGAATTAAGTGCAAATTTAAATTAAATTAAAAATTAAAAAAAAGGAAGTAAAAGGCAAGCAGAAATCAATGAGATAGAAAGTGGAAAATAAGAAATAATAGTAATAAAACCAAGTTTGTTGATTGAAAAGATCCATAACGTTAATAAACATATAGTTAGACTCAGAAAAATTACCAATATCAAATATGAAAGAGGGATATACCTATTGATTCTACATATATTACAAGGTTAATAAAAAATATTATGAATAACTTTATGCAATACAGTTGACAGTTTAAATGACAATATTTTTAGAAAATAAAAGAAGGATAACACTTCCTAATTCTTTATTTGAGGTTAGTATTTCTCTGAGACCAAGATCAGCCCTACATATTATAAGAAAGCAAACTATAAACTAAAATTTCTCAGGAACACAGAAGAAAAAGTCTTTGATAGTAAGAAATTCAGCAACACACAGAAAGTTATAATAACTCCTGCATCTAGATTACAAGATTAATTTAACATTTGAAAATCAATTTTAATTAACATTAATAGAATAAAGATGAAAAACCATATGATCATCTCAATAGATGTGAAAAAGAACATCTGACAAAATCCAACTCCTATTCATTATAAAAAAAATTAAACAAGCTTGGAATAGAATGAAAGTTTCTATTCTGGAAAAAGACACTTAAAAAAAAAGTCAACTAACAACATACTTAGTGATGAGCGCTTTAATGCTTTCCCTTTACTAGGGAGCCAAGACAAGGATATTTGCTCTCACAACTTTTATTCAACATTATTTTTGTATTCCTAGCCAATACAATAAGGTAAGAAAAATAAAAGACATGCAAGTTGGAAAGGAAAAAGTTATGCTCTCTTTATTCCCAGGCAACATGAACATGTAAAACAGAACCTCCTAAAATATATATACAGAAAAGCAGTTAAAATTAATAAGGGAATTTATCAAGGTCTCAGTATACAAGGTTGATACACCAAAAACAAAGTAATTATATTTCTGTATATTAGCAATGAACAATTAGAAAATAAAATTTAAAATACTCCATTTATAAAATATCAAAAAAATCTAAAAATAAGTTTAATAAACATGTACAGTGAAAACTACACAATATTGCTGAGAGAAATTCATGGGGACCTACATAAATGGAGAGATATGTATAATGTTCGTGGTTTGGCAGCCTCAATATTGTTAAGATGTTAATTCTGATAAAATTCATCTATAGATTTAACATAACTGCAATGAAAACTCCAGCAAGATTCTTTTTTTTTTTTACAATTCCATTGTAAACTATTTTGCTATATTGTTTCTTTAAGTCAAAGGAAATCTATCTGCCCTCAGCGTAGCACCCTTATTGGATTATTTAACCAGGCGGCAATCCTCTGAGGTAATTAATCCATACCAATAGTCAAAGAGATTCACAAAAAGATGAAAGATATATTTACATTTCATAATGAGATGAATTGGTGGAATTTTAAGAAAGTAACAGATTCACTTAAAAATTCTGGTAGTGTGTATATAATCTGTTTGTCCAGGAAGGTGTCATTGTCTATTCAAGACATTGCACAGGTTGAGAATGTGCTACAAGAGCAATCTCTCTTCCTACATTTCGCAGCAACTTTGCTTTGTCCTGAGACCACAGATGTTCCAAAAGCTTTAAAATAAGGTTTCTGTGTTTTGTTTTGTCTTTTTTCCCACAAACCTCCTTTGGCATTAGTGGCTCGCTCTGAGGATTGTAAGAGGGATGTTTTTAAGCAGAACTACTTACATTACAAAAATTTCTCTACAATATTTCGTCAGTAATAACTATAGTTTCCTTCTACAGGAACAACTACTTATAAAAAGGCAGATTTCATTCAGCTTCCTCAGTCCTGCTGAGTCTTCCCAGTTCTCAGCAGTCATTCACATTTCCAAAATGCCTTAAAGTCAGAATTCTATCTCTTCATGTGTCAGAATCACTTCATGACTTCAGCTTACAGTCAGACCACATGGGTCTCCATTCTTGCTTCTGAGACAGAAACCCAGCAAGGACTCACTCTGGTTGGACCAACCATATTGGTAGAGCATTGAATAGTAAGTTTTCAGTCATTCAGTCAAATTAAAAGGGTTTGCACCATGAAGAACTAACCAGACAATGTACCAGGATGTGACTGTGGACATGACCTTTGTAATTTATGCTTTATGGTCATCCTAATTTTAAAAGGGATTCTAAACAAACTGTGTTAGGAAACCTCAGAGAAGACAAGTAGTGATTCTGTAGCATCTTACTATGCTGATGGACAGTGACTGTAAAGTGGTATGTGGTGGGGACTTGATAATAGGGGAGTCTAGTAACCATAATGCTGTTCATGTAATTGCATATTAATGATAGCAAAATAAAAAACAATAATAAAAAAGAAAGGACATAATAAACTTAAAAGCAGAATAAAAAAAAGACATGAAAATAAATATATAAACTAGAAGTCAAAACTCAAAATGGCCCAGTTACTTTAAATAAATGTTTAGTTTTAGCATAGTTGTAGATTTACAAAAAATTGTGGTAGAGTTCCCATGCACCCCGAGCCAGTTTCCCTTACTATCAGCACCTAATCTCAGTGTGGTACATTCAGTAGGACTAACAGCCCTTATTACTAACCAAAGTCTGCTTTATTCAAATTTCCTTAGTCCTCACCTAACGGCCTTCCCCTGACCAGTGTGCTGCCCAGAGCACCATGCCACACTCAGTCTCACATCGCCTCAGGCTCTTCTAGGCTGTGACAGGTTTTCAGACTTCTTGTTTTTGATGACCTTGACAATTTTGAGGAGTACTTGTTAGATATTTTGTAGAATCTCTCTCATTTGGGTTTTTCTGATTTTTTTCATGATTAGCCTCAGGTAATGCCAGTAAAATGTCACTTTATCACATTATGTCATTACATAAACATTTTAACATGAGTTATCTCTACTGACATGACCCTCATTAACCTGGTTTAGGCAATGTTCATCATATTTGTCCACTGTAAAGTCATTCCACACTGTAACTTTTAGAGCAAGTACACTTTACCAAACTGTTCTTTTTGTAGGGAAATTGCTATATACATCCCATAGCTGAGGGGTGCGGAGTTGAGTTCCACTTCCTTGAGGGCAGAGTATATATATATATATATAAATATATATATATATATATATTTAATTTGGAATTCTTTCATATAGGCTTGTTTCTTTTCTCTCATTTATTTACTCAATCACTTATTTGTCTCAGTGTGTAGACTAATGTATATTTACTTTATACTTTGGATTATAATCTAATATTACTTATTAATTTATGTTCAAATTGTTGCAGCTTTGGTCTTGGGGGCTCTTCCAGTTGTCTCCTGTTTGCCTTTGACACATCCTCATTGTGTATGATTCTGACACCACAGGATATCCCAAGCTTGTCTTGTCTAGTGCCTGTCCCAACCCTAGAATCAGTCATTTCTCTGAGGACTTCTGGTTCCTTTTATTGGAAAATGTTTCTAGAAACCAAGATCTGGTACTGGGAGGAATGCCCCAACTTTTGTAATACAAATTTTCTCCATGTGATTGAAAGAACCTTGTATACTTCTGTTCTCCCAGTGGATTCCCAGGTCATTTAAAAGTGTTTTGAATGTGGCACTTTTGGGGAGGTTCGGACTAAGTAATATCCCCATTGTTTCCATTGAATAATTAATGTAAACAATGCAACATGGAATTTTACTGTATACAAACTAGAAATTTAGAACTGATCAACAGCTTACAGCATTACTTCTCAAACTTTAATGTGAGTTCTACTCCCCTGGACAGTATTTACAATGCAGATTCTCATTCAGTGGCTCTGGAGTAGGAGCTGAGATTCTGCATTCCTAACAAATTTCTTGGTGATCCCACACCTTTGAGAGCAAGATCTTGAAACAGTTGTTGGGAGCTATCTTCCGTAAAGATATGAATAATAAGTATTTTAGGGTTTGTGGGAGATACATTCTTCTCTGTGACAACTATTCAGTTCCACTGTTGTGTTGTACACAGAACATAAAAAATAAGCATGGCTGTGTTCCAATAAAACTTTATTTATGGACACTGACTTTCAAATTTTATAAAATTTTCACATGTTACAAAATATGAAGGTAAAAACCATTCGTGCTTTTCTCTAGGGTCGTGCAAAATGTGGCAGTTTTTCTGACTCTTCCTTAGAAGAATGGCTCCCAAACCTGGTCACGTATCAGGATCTCCAGTAAGAAAGTTTAAAGTACAATTTTTCCAGATTCCATGCCAGAGGTGTGCCATGGCGTGTGTACTTTACAAAGCTCCATAGACAATTCTGATGCACAGCCAGGTTGGAAGGCCACTGCTGCAGAGGGCTTTGCCTAGCTGCGTCTCAGTCATAGCCATCTTCTCTCTGCTTGCACACTGCTAGTGAAAAGATGCTCCCTATTGCCTATATTTGTTTCCTTTTGCTTCTACTTAGGAGCTCCTTCTTCCTTCCAAAGCCATGGATAGTACCTCTAATCTTACTTCTATGTAACATTGCTTCTAAAGTATTTGAAGAATACATCATCACACTACCTTCAAAACTTAAATTTTCTCTTCGGCAGACTGAATATCCTCAGGTCCTTTAAGGATTTGTACACAATGTATTTCTAGTTTTCTATCACTCAGATCTCACTCCTCTGGAAAATTTTGTTTTTCACTTTCCCTTATCATTTATTGTACCCAGAACAGGTGAGATACGGCCACTGCAAAATCCTGGGAGACTGTTGGCCCCACTGGTTTGATATCTCTACTTTGGGTAATGCCACTGAAAATGACATTAGCTTTTCTCTTTCTTCTGACAGTCGGTTCACATTGCTGATTTACAGTGAGCTTCTTATTAACCAAAATTCCTAAGACTTTTTTGAAAAGAAGTTAAATCAGGTCTCCTTCATTCTTTATCTACATAGGGGTGCTCTGAATGCAAATGTTATCATCTGTATTTATCCCTATGATATTTCTCATTGTGTTTTTGGCAATTTTAAAAATTGTCATTTACATCTGGGCTAGGCGGTTGCTATAAAGGCTCCCAATTTATTTGTACTTTCCTTTGTCCCTGGACTTTGATAATACCTCATATACTGACTCCTTTTAACAAATGGAACAATAGAAAATATGACAAAAGAGACCCAAGAAATTATTGCAGTGGAAGTTTGTCTTCTCTTTTGCTGCTCTTTGAACCATGTGAAAACAAGGTCAACAAGCCCAAGTTAGTCTGTTGGAGGATAAAATGTCATGTGGAGAACTAGGGCACCCACAGTCAGCCATCCAAGCCAACCTGAAGTTGATTACAGACACATAAATGAGCCTCAGCCAAGACATATTAAGCTCAGCCCAGGTCTACAGATCTGCCCTGCTGAACCTACCCAGACTACTGAACTGCAAAACTATGAGCTAATAAATGCCTGCTGTTTTAAGTCACAAAGTTTTGGCTGATATTTATACAGAAAAAGCTAGTTTACGTAACATCTAATATAGCCCATATCCTTTCCACTTGCATATCACTCACAATTTGGTGCAATTTGGTACATTCCTATATCAAAACTTTTGAGTAGGTGCTGACTAAATAAAGAGTTTTGAGATGTAACTCTAATGTTGACATTGGCTAGTCTCTCTGTTGAGCTAGCTATTAAATACTCTATCTACTTCACATGCAGCCCACAATTTACAAAGGAAAAATTACATTGGAATAAAAGATAGTATTAGATTATAATTTTAACATATTTCTGCCCTCTGATTAGTCTGGAAAACTATGTTCTGTTTTCTAATGTCACAATATTATTTGTGTTCAGAATGTTTAAAGTATTTCAAAATTCATTATCTTCATCTAAAAAGTTAAAGCTTTCCTGAGAATGGCAGTCAAATTGCTTCATATTATGGAAACCAAAAGAATAAAACTATTGGACATTTGAAAAATCTCTCTCCTCTTGATGAAAATATAAGCTTTCTAAATGCAATGAATTTTTTTTCCCTTTTTTTCCTATTTTAAACTTGTATTTTCATTTTCTTCCTTAGACCCCTAACTACTGCCTTTACAGTCTGAAATAGAAGTGCTGAAATCTTGAGTGTAAGAGTTAGGAAAAAGAATGAAAAAGACATTTCCTGCATAATTAGTAGCAGGAAATACCAGAAATTTCATCCAAAATACTCTTTTCCCTACAGATTTCATTTTGTTTCATTTATTATTTTTATTTATTTATTTTTAAAAGCAGCATATTATCTGCTTCAGTGCATTTATTACCTTCATAGTGACTACAACTATTACATGTTAAATAGAAATAAAACATTGGAACAACTTTGACATAATCAGAGATAGCAAACAAATGACTTTATGATACTACAGAATACTGCAGTGGAAAGGCACTCAACTGAGATTCAGATAGTCCTAATAGGATCTTCTCATATGCAAATTACTAATTTTGAGACTTTGGGCAATTTGACTTCAAATTTAATAATAACTAATATATTGGATGTATGTGAGGACTACATGAGTATATAATAAATTGTGATTAATCAATAAATAATGGCTCTTATAAAACTAATAATAAAAGAAAACATCTAATAAGCACTTACTTTGTGTCAGATACTTGGTTAGGGGATTGTCTTGAATGGCATGGTAAGATGTGGCATCCGGAGTCAAGGTTCATCAGTGCTACTCCTATTAGCTCTTACACAGACTGTCTGCACTATATTTTATTGTCCACCAATAGACCAATACCATTCCTGGTCCAAGAGGCCTGTGGAAATCAGATCATAACATCTCTGCTCACATAGCGACTTAACTAAGTTGCCTTTAAGACCACTCTCCTCTTCCTCATGTGGCCACACCCAGCTGTAAAAGAGGCAGGAAAAATGTAGTCTTTATTCTAAGCAAATGTGCAGTTATAAACTAGAATTCTGTTACACATATTTAACATATTAATTCTTCACAGCACTGATGTGAATGTGTTTTTCCATCACATTCATTTCAGTAGGACAGATAGAAGAAAAAGTAAGGGGGGATAACACTAAAACATTTTACCCAGTTCTGTTTTGTCTAGGGCTAGTTCAGGGATTATATCTGATTAGAAAATTATTTTCTTGGCAGTCTGAATGTTAACAAACTATAGTTCCTGCCTTCCTGTCTTCCTGCCTCCCTCAGTTTCTGTCTTCTTCCCTCTATCTCTCTCTCCCCCTCGTCTTTCTTTCTTCATTCTTCTAAATCAGGACAAGAATTAACTTCTAAAGGTGCTGACACATCATGAAGTCTAAATATAATTTATTTTTCCATTTTAGAACCTACACAAAATTTGACTTTGTGAATAAAAACATGTCATCCATTTGTAAGAAACAAAACTAAATTAAACCTCCTTTTATTATGGTTCAGGTAAATAGATTTGAAAGGCAGCCTCAGGGAAGAGTGAAGAAAATGACATAACAATTTCTACTTTCATTAAGAACTATTCTTAAAATATCTTAATTGATTTTTATACTTTTTTTTAATTCCTAGATCTTCATATTTTGCTCCCTGAAACATTGTAATTTCCTGATTTCAGTATTTAACGTCTCTATCCTTGTTTATTTCTTTTGTAATACAGGGTAGTAAATACTACAGACATAATATTCTCATAACAAAAGTTTATACATTTCATTTATAAGAAGAATGACTGTCTTAAGAATTCATAATATAGGCTATAAATTCTGTGTTAGTTTTCCAGGGCTGCCATAACAAATTACTAGAAACTTGTTGGCTTTAAACAGCAGAAATTTTTTCTCTTAGAGTCCTGGAGGTCAGAAGTTCAAAATCAAAGTGTTGACAGGGTTGTTTCCTTCCGGAGATTCTGCAGGAGAATTCCAGGCTCTCTCCTGACTGTCAGGAGCTGCTGGAAATCCCTGGTTCGCGACTCCATCTCTGCAGTCTCAGTCTCCACTTTTCAAATGGCTTCTCTTTGTGTGTCTCCTTTTGCCTCTCTTATAAGGGCATATGGGATGGCATTTAGAGCCCACCTGGATAATCCAGAGAAATCTCCTTCTCTTAAAATACTTAATTTAGTTACATTTGCAAAGATCTTTTTCCAGAATGAGGAGGCATTTACAGGTTCCAAGGATGAACACTTAATGTTTTTGGGTGGCCATTATTAACCTACAACAATAGCTTATCAGTGTTTAACCCTTAGTGTTTTGGGGTGTTAAAGTAATCGTGACAGAGTTCAACTTTTTACACTGAATGTAACAAGGTTTACATTTGGTAGACTTTACCACTTTGTAAAAATTTCGAGTAAAATGTGTTTCTCATAGAGTAAATGAAATTCTTTCTGAGGAGGCTCCTTATGTGTTTATAATATGACAACTAGATCTGGAAAAGAAGAGAGACTCCCAGGTAACTGATATGCAAGACCATAAGCTCTTCTCATTGACTGCCTTTCATCTCCCCTTGCAAGTACTTTAGCAAAGCTAGGGAGTTTTAAATAAAAAAGGTGGCAAAAATCATAGTCTTCACTAGGCATTGTGGGTAAAATTGTAACATTTTCAGAATATCTCGCCTGGCTTTAGTACATCTGCATATCAATAGGCATTCAGTGGTGGAAAAAAGTATGGCTTTAGTGCATTTGCTTCATTCCTCAGTGGTGGAGAGAAGTTCATCTCCATATCAATGGGTAATTACCTGGGCAACAGAGGGCTTATCTATACCTGAGAGGTGAGGGGGAGGGCCGGTTTTGCTTCTGCTAGAGCAGGAAAGAGAGAAGGGCCCGGACTGGAGTTTGTGAGCAATAAACAGATTTTAAACTTTCTTTCTCCCTTTGACTAATTTCGGTTTTTAGAGATATTTTGCTCCAGAATTTCCTCTCCCCAGACTTACAGGCATTCATCAGCCCTGGGTACAATACTTAGCCTCTTGCTCTACTGAACAGGTAACCTTCTCCCCATTGAATTCAAGGACACTTTGCTTTGCCAAGAGACAAATATTTATTATTAACACACATGCTGTGAGAGTGCACCAAACAAGTACTTATACAGGCTGTCTGAAAACAGGAACCAGCTCCTGGGGTGGACGGTGGGCAGAGGGTAGTAAGCCTGATGAATTCCATGTATTGTATCACAAAATAAATATAAATTAAGTCCACTTATACTGTCTTAAAAATAGGCTATATGATTAAACTTGCTATAGTTTTTCTTATAGTTTATATGCGTATATTCAGCTGATATATAATTTTACATTGGTGAATACTTTGCAAAGACTGTGGGAGGTGGCAAAGAAGATTCTTCACATGTATAATATATTCAATTGCACTTCTTTCAACTCAAGTGTTTATTAATTTTCCTATAGCTCATCTCTCAAAATGCTTCTATTCCTATTCAAAGATGATGATAAAAATGTAGTTTTGAACAGGGATTATCATTTTTGTGCAACAATTTTGATCATTTAGGCAAAAAAGGAAGAAAGAAAGAGTTCAATGGAAAGATATGATGATTCAGCCAAGGGATAACCCAGGATGAGCCAGTCATTTCGCTACAGATTGAGAGCAAAGTGTACACTGTAGAGATAAAGTGGAAGGAGGAAAAATGAACACCTATTTTAAGGGTAAAGTGAAATTACATGGTGGTAGGGATACATTAATTTGTATTTTTAAAGTTCATTTGTCCTTGTTACAGGGCCAATTTAATATTTGTTTCTCTTCTGTCAAGAGTTTGAATCAGATCAAGCTGCCAGATTTGGAATACTGAAACTTGGCTTATAGCACTGTTTTCCCTCCCAAACGATGTAGTGGAAATAACTCACCTTGATAAAGAGCAATCAACAGTAATATTACTTAAGAATCAATCCACCAATATTTACTATTTTAATGTTTTATGAATAGATGTCTTTAAAGACCACAAAACAAGAACCATGATGAGTAAGCGTTAATGGATAAGATATTGTTGATTGTTACCTTTAAAGTATGATTTTCAAAGATTCAGATTTATAAAATGAAACCAGTGTTATTAGCCATAAAGAATTTAAGGTATGCAATATGTCACAGAATACTTTCCTGAGAAGAGACAGCAAGAAATTTAAGGACTAAGCTGGCACATAAATAATTTATTGTCACAATATACCCTCTCGTTACTCATTTATTTTCACACATTATGTATTTCTCATGTTGTAGTAAGAGGTTCCATTTTCTGGTTTGCCTTCATGTCAAAAGAAGGTCTGATGAATTGATTTAGTTATTCTGTTAACAACCTCCACTCAGAAGCCTTGTTTGAAAATGGAATTCCCATCCAGAGCAGTTCACCAGACTGTGCTGGATACTGATAGTATGTCTTTACTTCCAAAGGACAGGTAGAAGTATCTATGAGGAAAACATCTTGGTTTATGTACTATATCCTTTGGCAAACAGTATGTCATTAGATTAAGAAAAATATTGTGGCCTTTTTGAGCAGCAAACTCTTCAAAAGTATAGGGCTCAGGGCAATAAATTAAGAATCTGGATTTTAATTCTGACATGGTTACTAATTAACTGTGATTCTAAGGAAATTATTTTCTTCTTTCACACTTAAAAAATGGAAATAATAATATCTTAATTACTTTATAGAGTAGGTGGAAAGAACATATATATTAGTGTGCATGTATAAGCACTTGGACAATCATAAGAATTATACAAATGTAAGACTTTTTAAGTACTATTAAGAAGTACTTGTTTGGAGAAAAATATATGTGCGTGTGTGTGTGTGTATCAGGATACATATATATGGGAACCGTGTTTTTTATTTGTTCTTCTCCTGGCCTCTGTTCCATGCACATTAGGCTATGACTTCATTTAAGTAGTTCCATCTGGAACAAAAAGTAAAGAAAAGTTGAGGAAGTAATATCATGGTTTCTCAATCTTCCAGACCACATTTCCCTAGAGTTCAGGGTATGCTATGCCTGGGAATAGTTTACAACATTCTATACTTAAAAAAAAATTCCTTCCTCCAACAATACAAATTCCTCTGGAAAAGCATCCAGGATAACATTCAGCATGTTTATAAATACACCTAATGCATGTCTCCATTGCTGGAGTAGCCAGCAGGAACTCTTGATTTGTTGGGGTATTTATGGAAAACAGATGCAAAGAAGATGCTAATTACAGAGCACTCACCAAGTGGTGAGAGTTTGAATTCATTTTCCCCAGATTAGACATTGAGAAGGAGTAGAAAAAATTTAACTCATGGGCCTCCTAGGGAGAAATTTTACCTGTATTGGATGCAAAGCAGATTTCCAGCAGAAAGGACCTCCCTTCTTTGGTGGCCTCCTTTAATGAGTGAGCTTTGTTTAAGGCTCTCTGAGCAGTATTAGCTCCATTCTTTTTTTTTCTTTTTTTCTGTCTTTATTGTATTCAACCTTTTTTTATCATCAGTTCATAAAAAGACATAGAAAGACACAAAAAAATTGTAGGTGACATAAAGCTGCTAATTTAAATGTATAAACATGTCAATGTGTTGAAGTGCTGAAATAAAATTATTTTAACAGAAATAAAGGTAAGATGGAAAATTTAGGTTAAGGAATCTACTACCGAATCATAGTTTAATAATATTTCATGAGTCGAAAGACCTAGGAATTTTCACTGTGGGCTGCATGGAGCTGAAATAGTTAAACTGAATTAATAGAGGCACAATAGCCAACAATGGTGCCACTATATTCTGCTGGGTTTAACCCACATCTGGAGCAATGTGCTTGTTTAGGTTATTTGATTGCCTGAATATTTATTTACACGCACTTTCAACTCATTATTTTTCAATGAGGAGTGAAACTTGTAACTGGCCAGCAACTTCTGTTCTTATAGGCAAGCTAAATAGAAAACTGAAATTGTGATGGGCCAGGGATCACTGAGCGAGAGCAATAGTTATCTTTGATGTCATCAGACTCTAAGTTATCACCTCCTCATCGGGGGTGTGTCTGTAGAGGGGATGATTGTCATCTGAAGCTCTGCCTCCCAGTGGGCTCAGACATAAAGGTGGTAACAGCTCCCTTCTGTAGCTGGCTGTTGGATTCAGCATGCTTGTTCTCATTCCTATAGAGTTCCTTCATTAAGTTACACTCAAATCTTAGTTTTCTTTAGGACATCAATTAATAGCATAGCTTTTGTGATTCCTTGGGCTGTAAAATTTTAATAGGGGCAGATTTTTGTGTTATTTAATTAAACAGATACTTCAATTGAAGTATCTGTATAATAATTTTTGAGTACTTTTGTATGCTCCACATTTTGCTATCTTCTTTTTTTTTACTGTGAAATGATTATCACAGTAAGTTTAGTTAACATCCTTCAACATACATAGTTACAAATTATTTTTTCTTGCGATGTGAACTTTTGAGGTTTTTTCTCTTAATAACTTTTCAATACACAAGACATTATTGCTCACCATGCAACGAACAAGTTCCAATACAGTGAACAAGCTCCCACAAGGTGAACAATGCAAGGAACACAGGGAACAAGTTCTCACAAGGTGAACAAAGCAAAGGCAGTCATATCAGAGAAACTAATTCAGTTACTATAATCAATCAAGTCAACTATGTTTATTCATATGATTTTTATACTTAAATTATAAGTGAATCCCACATTTCCCCTTTTTTGTTTTAATTGACACAAATGCATATGCATATATTTGTGGAAGGTACCAGAATAATGATTAGCTGGGCTCGGCCTGTGACATAGCTTGTCACAGGCAATGTCTCTCTCCTCTGGAGGGGTGAGGTTCTATGCCTCACCTCAGTTGGTCCCCACGTTGCTCAACTGAGGTCCCTTGAGACTGTGCCTGTCTTAGGTTGTTCCTCCCATGAGGAATCTTACCCATCTCTGGCTAACCAGCCATCTCCTGGGACCAAACAGGGAGATAAAATACGAAAGAGAGGACAGCCAGCAGCTATAATTCTGGATAAAATCACAATATACATGATTATTTTCTTGCAGCAAATGCAGGTGGGGAATCAGTATACGATTTCACAAAGTTGATTAAAAGGAATCACATTTCTTGAAATTAATTCTTGAAAAGTAGCATATGCACGTATTGGCTTTAAAAGACCAACAACTGCCTTCCGCACACATACTAGGAGAACAGGAATACAAATGCATAACAGTATTAGACCTACAATTATAGGCCATATCCAATGAAACAAAGAAAACCAATTTAACAATCCAGGCTTTTGTGAAAACTTATCAATAACATGGTGAATGTTGTCTATTTGATCTTGAATAGTATGCAAAAAATCAGACAAATTAAAACAACACTTCCTTGGAAATTGTTCACATCCCATATGTTCTTTTTTTATTCACTTATTCTTTTATTAGCTTCTACTAAGAATTCTTTTTTTTTATAATTTATTTTGGATTATTAATATACAATTACATGTGCAATATTATGATTATTAAACTACACCTTCATCAAGTCCCCCCACCAACCCCATTACAGTCACTGTCCATCAGCGTAGTGAGATGCTATAGAGTCACTACTTGTCTCCTCTGAGTTGTACAGCCCTCCCCATGCCCCCCCAACATTACATCTGCAATCATAATGCCCCCTTTTCCCTCTTATCCCTCCCTTACCACCCATCTTCCCCAGTCCCTTTCCCTTTGGTAACTATTAGTCCGTTATTGGGTTCTGTGAGTCTGCTGCTGTTTTGTTCCTTCAGTTTTTTTCTTTGTTCCTATACCCCACATATGAGTGAAATCATTTGATACTTGCCTTTTTCGGCTTGGCTTATTTCACTGAGCATAATACCCTCTAGCTCCATCCATGTTGTTGCAAATGGTAGGATTTGTTTTCTTCTTAGGGCTGAATAATATTCCATTGGGTACATGTACCACATATTCTTTATCCATTCATCTACTGATGGACATTTAGGTTGCTTCCATTTCTTGCCTATTGTAAATAGTGCTGTGATAAACATAGGGGTGCATCGATCTTTTTCAAACAGGGCTGCTGTATTCTTAGGGTAAATTCCTAGGAGTGGAATTCCTGGGTCAAATGGTATTTCTATTCTGAGTGTTTTGAGGAACCTCCATACTGCTTTCCACATGGTTGAACTAATTTGCATTCCCACCAGCAGTGTAGGAGGGTTCCCTTTTTTCCACATCCTCATCAACATTTGTTGTTGTTTGTGTTTTGGATGTTGGCCATCCTCACTGGTGTGAGGTGATATCTCATTGTGGTTTTAATCCGCATTTCTCTGATGATTAGCGATGTGGAGCATCTTTTCATGTGCCTGTTGGCCATGTGAATTTCTTCTTTAGAGAAGTGTCTATTCATGTCCTCTGCCCATTTCTTAATTGGATTATTTGCTTTTTGTTTGTTAAGGTGCATGAGTTCTTTATATATTTTGGATGTCAACCCCTTATCAGATACATCATTTATGAATATATTCTCCCATACTGTAGGATGTCTTTTTGTTCTACTGATGGTGTCCTTTGCTGTACAGAAGCTTTTCAGCTTCATATAGTCCCACTTGTTCATTTTTGCTTTTGTTTCCCTTGCCCGGGGAGATATGTTCATGAAGAAGTTGCTCATGTTTATGTCCAAGAGATTTTTGCCTATGTTTTTTTCTAAGAGTTTTATGGTTTCATGACTTACATTCAGGTCTTTGATCCACCTTGAGTTTACCTTTGTGCATGGGGTTAGACTGTAGTCCAGTTTCATTCTCTTACATGTAGCTCTACAGTTTTTCCAACACCAGCTGCTGAAGAGGCTGTCATCTCCCCATTGTATATCCAAGGCTCCTTTATCAAATATTAATTGACTGCATATGTTTGGGTTAATGTTTGGATTTTCTATTCTGTTCCACTGGTCTGTGGGTCTGTTTTTGTGCCAATACCAAATTGTCTTGATTACTGTGGCTTTGTAGTAGACCTTGAAGTCAGGGAGCGTAATTCCCCCTGTTTTATTCCTCCTTCTCAGGATTGCTTTGGCTATTCGGGGTCTTTTGTGGTTCCATATGAATTTTAGAATTATTTGTTCCAATTCATTGAAGAAAGCTGTTGGTAGTTTGATAGGGATTGCATTGAATCTGTAGATTGCTTTAGGTAGTATAGCCATTTTGACAATATTTATTCTTCCTAGCCAAGAGCATGGGATGACTTTCCATTTGTTAGTGTTCTCTTTAATTTCTCATTGGAGTGTCTTGTAGTTTTCAGAGTACAGGTCTTTCACTTCCTTCGTTAGGTTTATTCCTAGGTATTTTATTCTTTTTGATGCAGTTGTGAACGGAATTGTTTTTCTGATTTCACTTTCTGTTAGTTCATCATTAGTGTATAGGAAAGCAACAGATTTCTTTGTGTTAATTTTGGATCCTGCACCTTTGCTGAATTCAGATATTAGTTCTAGTAGTTTTGGAATGGAGTTTTTAGGTTTTTTTGTGTACAATATCATGTCATCCACAAAGAGTGACAATTTGACCTATTCTTTACCAATCTGGATGCCTTGTATGTCTTTGTTTTGTCTGATTGCTGTGGCTAGGACCTCCAGTACTATGTTGAATAACAGTGGAGAGAGTGGGCATCCCTGTCTTGTTCCTCATCTTTGATGAAAAGCTTTCAGTGTCTCGCTGTTAAGTATGATTTTGTCATATATAGCCTTTATGATGTTGAGGTACTTGCCGTCTATACACATTTTGTTGAGAGTTTTAATCAGGAATGGATGCTGAATTTTGTCAAATGCTTTTTCAGCATCTATGGAGATGATCATGTGGTTTTTGTACTTCTTTTTGTTTATGTGGTGGATGATGTTGATGGATTTTCGAATGTTGTACCATCCTTGCATCCCTGGGATGAATCCCACTTGATCAT
>JAVSCE010003133.1:0-32416 GCA_032199065.1 Smutsia gigantea | reverse complement strand
AACATTCCATTGCATTCCACAGCATTCCAATCCATTCAGTAAAATTCCATTGCATTCCAAAATATTCCATTCCGTTCTGTTACATTCGATTCCTTTCCAAAACATTATTCCCGTTCTGTTGCATAACATTGCATTCCTTTCATTAAAATTTCATCCTATTAATCAACATTCCACTTCATCGCATAACATTCCATTCGATTACACCACATTCCTTTCCAATTCATTCTATTTCCTTCTTTTGCATAATATTCCATTGCAGTCCATATATTCCATTCCATTCATTAACCTCCCATTGATTTCCCTAACTTTCTATTCCTTCCCTCAACATTCTGTTGCATTCCCCATTATTCGATTCTATTCCATAACATTCCATTCAATTCCACAACATTCCATTTCATTCCATAACATTCAATTCCATTCCAAAATATTAATCACGTTCTGTTATCTAACATTCCATTCCAGTCTTCAATATTTGGTTTCACTAATCAACATTCCACTTCATACTATAATGTTCAATTCCATTTCACAATATTCCATTCCACTTAAAAGGTTCTATTTCATTCTATTGCATAACATTCCATTTCATTCCATAACCTTCCATTTCTTTCCTAAACATTCTATTCTTTTCCACAATATTCCATTGCATCCCACAGAATTTCATTCCATTACATAACATTCCATTTAATTACACAACATTGCATACCGTTCCATAACATTCAACTCATTCCGAACACATTATTCCCAATCTGTTACATAACATTCCATTCCATTCGTTAAAATTCGGTTCTACTACTCTGCATTCCACATCAGCCCATAACATGCCATTAGATTACACCACACTCCATTCCATTTCAATCATTCTTTTTCATTCTATTGCATAATATTCCATTCCAAATCCCAAAATTCCATTTCATTCCTTATCCTCCCATTCCTTTCCCCAAAATTCGATTCCTTTCCCCACGCTCAATTCCATTCCACAGCATTCCATTCAAATCCACAACATTCCATTCCATTCCTTACATTCGATTTCATTCCAACAGATTAATCCCATTCTATTACATAACATTCCATTGATTCAGAAAAATTTGGTTCTTTTAACTAACATTCCAATTCATACCATAACATTCCATTCCATTACACAGAACACCATTCCATTTCAGCCATTCAATTTCGTTCTATTGCATACGATTCCATTCCAATCCACAAAATTCTATTCTATTCCTTGAACTTCCAATGCTTTCCCACATGTTCTATTCCTTTCACTACTTTCCATTGCCTTTCACATCATTCCATTCCATTCCGTATCATCCAATTCTGTTCCATAACTTTGAATTCCATTCAAACACCTTATTCCTGTTCTGTGTCCTAAGATTCCATACCTTTCTTTAAAATTCGATTGTATTAATCAACATTCCACTTCATACCATAACACTACATTCGATTACACAACATTCCGTTCCATTGCCAATATTCTAGTTCATTCCATTGCATAAGATTCCATTTCAGTGCACAAAATTCCGTTCCATTCCTTTAACTTCCTTTCCTGTACCAACACACTATTGCTTTCCACAACATTCCATTCCATTTCACATCATAGCATTCCCTTCCATAACATTCGACTCCATTCGAACATGTTATTCCGATTATTACCTAACATTCCATTCCATTCTTCAAAATTCGGTTCTATTAATCAACATTCCTCTTCATACCATTACATTCCATTCCATTAAACAACACTCCTTTCCATTTAAAACATTCTATTCAATTCTATTGCATAACATTCCATTCCATCCCACAAAATTCTATTCCATTCCTTCTCCCTCCATTCCTTTCCCCAAATTTCTATTGCTTTCCACAACATTCCATTGCATTACAGACTATTCCTTCCTGTCCATAACATTCCCTTCAATTCCACATTCCATTCCATAATTTTCGATTCCATTCAAACACATTATTCCTGTTCTTTCACCTAACATTCCATTCCATTCTTTAATATTCACTTCTATTAATCAACATTCCAATTCATAGCATAGCATTCCATTCCATTTCACAGCATCCCATTCCATTCAAATGTTCTATTTCATTCTATTGCATAAGATTCCATTGCAATCCACAAAATTCCATTCCATTCCGTAACATTTCCCCACATTCCATTCCATTCCACAACAATGCATTCCATTCCATAACATTCCATTCAATTCCATAACGTTTGATTCCTTTCCTCAACATTCCGTTGCATTCCTCAGTATTCCATTCCATTCCACAACTTTCCATTGCATTCCAAAACTTTCCATTACATTACATGATATTCGATTCCATTCCAACATATTATTACCTTTCTGTTCTATAACATTCAATTCCATTCATTAAAATTTGGTCCTGTTAATGAACATTCCACTTCATAGCATAACATTCCATTCGATTACAGAACATTCCTTTCCAATTCATTCTATTTCATTCTGTTTCATAAGATTCCATTCCAATCCTCAGAATTCAATTCCATTCCTTAACCTTAAATTGCTTTCCCTAACATTCTATTCCCTTCCTCAACATTCAGTTGCATTCCACAGCATTCTATTTCATTCTGTTGCATAGGTTTCCATTCCAATCCACAAAATTCCACTCTATTCCTTGACCTTCCAATGCTTTCCCCTATGTTCGATTCCTTTCCACTACTTTCCATTGCATTCCACAGCATTCCATTCCATTCCATAACATTCTATTCCATTACACTTTATGCCAATTCTTTTACAAAACATTCAATACCATTCATTAAAATTCAGTTCTATTAATCAACATACCCCTTCATACCGTAACATTCCATTCAGTTAAATAACATTCCATTTTATTTCATACATTCTATTTCGTTCTATTGAAAAGGATTCCTTTCCAATCCAGAAAATTCCATTCTCTTCCTTGACCTACCAACCCTTTCCCCAACGTTCTATTTATTTCCACTACTCTCAATGGCATTACACATCATTGCATTCCATTTCGTAATATTCCATTCAATTCCGCAACATTCCCTTCCATTCCAAAGCATTCCATTCCTTTCCAATCCATTCGATTCCATTCCAACACATTATTAAAATTCTTTTACAAAACATTCCAAAACATTCTTCAAAACTCGGCTCTATTATACAACATTCCACCTTATGCCGTAGCATTCAATTCGATTATACAAGATTCCAGTTCATTTGAAATATACTATTTAATTCCATGCCATGAGTTTCTGTTCCAGTTAAAAAAATTCCATTCCATTCCATTAACTTCCATTCCTTTCGCAACACTCTATTCCTCTCCACAACATTCCATTCCATTCCACACCATGCCATTCCATTCCAGAAATTCAATTGCTTTCTTTAAACTTCCAATCCTTTCCCCAACATTCTATTACTTTTCACAATATTCCATTGTATTCCACAGCATTCCATTCCAATCCTTTCCCAACACTCTATTCCGTCCCACTACTTTCCTTTCATTCCACAGAATTCCATTTCATTTTGTAACATTCCTTTCATTACCACGGCATTCCATTCCATTCCATAACATTCTATTCCATTCCAACCCTTTATGACTATTCCTTTACAAAACATTCAATATCATTCATTAAAATTCACTTCTATTAATCAACATTCCCCTTCATACCGTAACATTCCATTCAGTTAAATAACATTCCATTTTATTTCATACATTCTATTTCCTTCTATTGAAAAGGATTCCATTCCAATCCAGAAAATTCCATTCTCTTCCTTGACCTTCCAACACTTTCCCCAACGTTCTATTCCTTTCCACTACTCTCAATGGCATTCCACATCATTGCATTCCATGTCGTAATATTCCATTCAATTCCAAAACATTCCCGTCCATTCCAAAGCATTCCCTTACTTTCCATTCCATTCGATTCCATTCCAACACATTATTCCCATCTGTTGCAAACATTCCATTCCATTCATTAAAATTTTGTCCTATTAATGAACATTCCATTTCATAACATAACGTACCATTCGATTACACAACATTCCTTTCCTACCCATTCTATTTCATTCTGTTGCGTAAGATTCCATTTCAACCAAAAATTCCATTCCATTCCTTAAACTTTCATTCGTTTCCCCAATATCTATTAGATTCCACAATATTTCTTTGCATTCCACAGCATTCCATTCCATCCCATCCCGAACATTCTATTCCTTTCCACAACATCCAATTGCATTACACAGCATTCTATTAGATTCCATAACATTGCATTCTATTCCAACACATTCCATTCCGTTCCATAACTTTCGATTCCATTCAAACACATTATTCCCGTTCTTTCACCTAATATTCCATTCCATTCTTCAATAGTTCAATTAATCAACATTCCACTTCATACCATAATATTCCATTCCATTTCACAGCATCCCATTCCATTTCAAACATTCTATTTCATTCTACTGCATAAGATTCCGTTCCAACCCAGAAAATTCCATTCCATTCCGTCATCTTTCACCAACGTTCCATTCCAATCCACAGCATTGCATTCCATTCAATAACATTCCACTTTATTCCATAACATATTTACCTTTCCGCAACATTCCATTGCACGCCACATATTTCCATTCCATTCCTTCAACCTCTATTCTTTTCCCCAAATTTCTATTACTTTCCACAACACTCCATTGCATTCCACAGCATTCCATTCCTGTATATAACATTCCCTTCAATTCCACTACATTCCATTCCATTCCATAATATTCAATTCCATGCCATCACATTATTCTCATTCTGTTACTCAACATTCAATTCCATTCATAAAAATTCTCTTCTATTAATCAATATTCCACATTATACCATAATATTACACTCGATTACACAACATTCCATTCCATTTCAAACACTCTTTTTCATTCTATTGCATAGGACTCCATTCCAATTTCCAAAATTCCATTAAATTCCTTAACCTTCCATTCCATTCAGAAATGTTCGATTCCTTTCCACAACATTCCAGTGCATTCAACAGCATTCCATTCCATTCCATAACTTTCCATGCAATTCCCCAACATTCAATTCCATTCCATAACATTTGTTTCCATTGAAACACATTATTCCCTTTCTGTAACCTCATATTCCATTCCATTCATTAAAATTCGGTTTTATTAATCTACATTCCACTTCATACCATAACATTCCATTTGATTACACAACATTCCATTCCATTTCTATCATTCTATTGTATTCTATTGCATAGGATTCCATTCCAATCCAAATAATTCCATTGCATTTCTTAACATTTCATTTTTTCAGCAACATTCTGTTTCCTTCCACAACATTCCATTGCATTCCAAAGTGCTCCATTCCGTTCCATAACATTCGAATTCATTCCAACACATTATTGCCATTCTGTTGCAAACATTCCATTCCAGTCATTAAAATATTGTCCTCTAAACGAACATTTCACTTCCAGCATAACGTTCCATTCGATTATGCAATATTCCTTTCCAATTCATTCTATTTAATTCTGTTGCATAAGATTCCATTATAATCCAAAAAATTCCATTCCATTCCTTAAACTTCCATTCCTTTCCCAACATTCCATTCAATTCCACAACAGTCCATTCCATTCCATTACATACAATTCATTCCCAACACTTTATTCTCGTCTGCTACAAAACATTCGATACCATTCATTAAAATTCCTTTCTATTAATTAAAATAGAGCTTCATAGCAAGACTTTCCATTCGATTACAAAATATTCCTTTCCAATTCATTCTATTTCATTCTGCTGCATAAACTTCATTCTAATAAACGAAATTCCATTCCATACTTAACCTCCATTCCTTTCTCCAACATTCTATTCCTTTCCAGAACATCCCGTTGTTTTACATCGAATTCCCTTCCATTCCATAACATTCAATTAAGTTCCACAACATTCCATTACATTCCATAACATTTGATTCCATTCATCATATTATTCCCATTCTGTTACATAACATTACATTCCATTCAAAAAAATTCTGTCCTATTAATCAACATTCACCTTCATACCATAAAATTTCATTCGATTACATAACATTCCATTTCATATGAAACATTCTATTTCATTCCATTGCTTAAGATTGCCTTCCATTCCACAAAATTCCATTCGATTCCTTAACCTTCCATTCCTTTCCCCAATATTGTATTCCTTTCCACAACATTCATTGCATTCCACAGCATTCTATTCCATTCAATAACATTGCATTCTATTAGAACACATTCCATTCCATTCCAAAACTTTTGATCCCATTCAAACTCATTATTCCCGTTCTTTCACCTAATATTCCATTCCATTCTTAAATATGCAGTTCTATAAATCAACATTCCAATTCATACCATAATATTCCATTCCATTTCACAGCAACCATTTCCATTTCAAACACTCTATTTCATTCTACTGCATAAGATTCCATTCCAATCCACAAAATTCCATTCCATTCCATAACCTTTCCCCAACATTCCATTCAAATCCTCAACGTTGCATTCCATTCCATAACTTTCCACTTAATTCCATAACATTCTATTCCTTTCTGCAACATTCCATTACATTCCACAGAATTCCATTCCATTCCATAACCATCCCTTGCATTCCATTCCTTTCCATTCCAACACATTATTCCCATTCTTTTACAAAATATTCCATACCATTCTTCAAAATTCGGTTCTATTAATCAACATTGCACTTCATACCATAACATTCCATTCGATTATACAACATTCCAGTCCATTTAAAACATTCTTTTCATTCCATTCCATTAGATTCCATTCTTATTCACAAAATTCCATTCAATTCCTTTAACGTCCATTCCTTTACCAACATTCTATTCCTTTACACTACATTCCATTGCATTCCACAGCACCCATTCCACTCCTTCACATTCCATTCAATTCCACAACATTGCACTACATTCCATAACATTCCATTGCATTCGAACACATTATTCCCTTTCTGTTATATAACATTCCATTCCATTCATTAAAATTCGATTCTATTAATCTACATTCAACTTCATACCATAAAATTCTATTCGAATAAACAGCATTCCATTCCATTTGAAACATTCTACTTCATTATGTTGCATAAGTTTCATTCCAGTCCACAAAATTCCAATTCCTTTCCTTACCCTTCAATTCCTTTCTCCAACTGTCTATTCCGATCCCCTACATTCCATTCCATTCCTTAACATTCAATTACATTCCAAGACATTATTCCCCTACTATTACATAACATTCTCTTGATTCAGTAAAATTTGTTCTATTAACATTCCGTTTCATATCATAATATTGCATTTGATTACACAGAACACTGTTCCATTTCAACCACTCTATTTCGTTCTTTACACAGGATTCCATTCCAATCCACAAAATTCCATTCCATTCCTTAAAATCCCATTCGTTTCAGCAATGTTCTATTACTTTCCACAACATGTCAGTGCATTCCACAGCATTCCATTCCATTCCTTTCCCCAACATTCTATTCGTTTCCACTACATTCCATTGCATTCTAGTTCATTCCATTCTATTCCACAACATTCAATTCAGTTCCACAACATACCATTACTTTCCATAACATTCCATTCCACTCCAACACATTATTCCAGTTCTGTTACCTAACATTCCATTCCATTCATTAAAATTCTTTCTATTAATCAACATTCCACTTCATAGCATAGCATTCATTCGATTACACAACATCCCATTCAATTGCAAACATTGTATCTCATTCCACTGCATAGGATTCCAATCCAACCAACAAAATTCAATTCCGTTCCTTTAGCTTCCATTCCTTTCCCCAAAGTTCTAATGCTTTCCACAACATGTCACTGTATTCCACAGCACTCAATTCCATCCCTTAACGTTCCATTCAATTACAAAACCTTCAATTCCATTGCATAAAATTGATTCCATTCAAACACATTATTCCCATTCTGTTACCTAACACTCCATTCCATTCTTTGAAATTCGGTTCTATTAATATGAATCCCACTTCATACTATAACATTCCATTTGATTACACAACATCCCTTTCAATTGCAAACATTGAATCTCATTCCATTGCATAAGATTATCTTCCAATCCACAAAATTCCTTTCCATTCCTTCAACGTCCAATCCTTTCCCCAGCTTTCTATTGCTTTCCGCAACATTCTATTGCATTCCACAGCATTCCATTCCTGTCCACAACATTCCATTCAATTCCACAACATTCCACATCATACCATAACATTCCAATTTAATATACAGCATTCCATTCTATTTCAAATACTCTTTCATTCTATTGCATCACATTCAATTCCAATACACGAAATTCCATTACATTACTTAAACTTACATTGCTTTCCCTCACATTCTATTCCTATCCAGAACATTCCATTGCATTCCACAGCATTTCATTACATTCCGTTACATTCCACTCAATTCCAAAATCTTCTATTCCATTCCCTTCCATTCCATTTGACTTCATTCCAAAACATAATTCCAATTCCTTTACAAAGCATTCCATACCATTCTTCAAAATTCAGTTCTATTAATCAACATTGTACTTCATAACATCACATTCAATTCGATTATACAACATTCCATTCCATTTCAATCATTCTATTTTATTCAATTGCATAAGATTCCATTCCAATCCAAATAATTCCATTGCATTCCGTAACATTTCATTACTTTCAGCAACATTCTGTTCCTTTCTGCAACATTCCATTGCATTCCAAAGCATTCCATTCCATTCCATAACGTTCGATTTCATTCCAACACATTATTGCCCTTCTGTTGCAAACATTCCATTCCATTCATTAAAATTTTGTCCTCTTAATAAACATTCAACTTCATAGCATAACATTCCATTCGATTACACAACATTCCTTTCCTATTCATTCTATTTCATTGTGATGCATAAGATTTCATTCCAACCCACGAATTTCCATTCCACTCCTAAACGTCCCATTGCATTCCCTAACGTTCTACTCTTTTCCACTACATTCCATTGCATTCCACAGTATTCCATTGCATTCCAAATCATTCCATTCCTTTCCATTACATTTGATTCCATTAAAACACATCATTCCCATTCTTTTTCAAAACATTCCATAACATTCTTCAAAATTCGGTTCTATTAATCAACATTGCACTTCATACGATAACATTCCATTCGATTATACAACATTCCAGTCCATTTAAAACATTCTATTTCATTCCATTCCATTGATTCCACTCCAATTCTCCAAATGCCATTCCATTCTTTTAACGTCCATTCCTTTACCAACATTCTGTTCTTTAACCCTACATTCCATTGCATTCCAAAGCATCCATTCCATTCCTTCACATTCCATTCAATTCCACAACATTCACTACATTCCATAACTTTCCATTGCATTCGAACACATTATTCCCTATCTGTTACATAACATTCCATTCCATTTATTAAAATTCGATTCTATTAATCTACACGCAACTTCATACCATAAAATTCTATTCGAATAAACAGCATTCCATTCCATTTGAAACATTCTACTTCATTATGTTGCATAAGTTTCCATTGAGGTCCACAAAATTCCAATTCCTTTCCTTACCCTTCAATTCCTTTCTCCAACTGTCTATTCCGTTCCCCTACATTCCATTCCATTCCTTAACATTCAATTCCATTCCAAGACATTATTCCCCTACCATTACATAACATTTCCTTGATTCAGTAAAATTTGTTCTTTTAACATTCCATTTCATATCATAATATTCCATTCGATTACACAGAACACCATTCCATTTCAACCACTCTATTTCGTTCGATTACACAGGATTCCATTCCAATCCACAAAATTCATTCCATTCCTTAACATCCCATTCCTTTCCCGAACGTTCTATTACTTTCCACAACATGCCAGTGCATTCCACAGCATTCCATTCCATTCCTTTCCCCAACATTCTATTCCTTTCCACTACATTCCATTGCATTCTACATCATTCCATTCTATTCCACAACATTCAATTCAGTTCCACAACATTCAATTACATTCCACAACATTCGATTCCACTCCAACACATTATTCCAGTTCTGTTACCTAACATTCCATTCCATTCATTAAAATTCTTTCTATTAATCAACATTACACGTCATAGCATAGAATTCATTCGATTACACAACATTCCATTCAATTGCAAACATTGTATCTCATTCCATTGCATAGGATTCCAATCCAACCCACAAAATTCCATGCCATTCCTTTAGCTTCCATTCGTTTCCCCAAAGTTCTATTCCTTTCCACAAAATGACACTGCATTCACCAGCACTCATTTCTGTTCCTTAACGTTCCATTCAACTCCAAAACCTTCAGTGCTTTGCGTAAAATGATTCCATTCAAACACATTATTCCCATTCTGTTAACTAACATTCCATTCCATACTTTGAAATTCGTTTCTATTAATGTGCATTCCACTTCATACCACAACATTCCATTTGATTACACAACATCCCTTTCAATTGCAAACATTGAAGCTCATTCCATTGCATAAGATTCCCTTCCTATCCACAAAATTCCCTTCCATTCCTTCAACGTCCATTCCTTTCCCCAGCTTTCTTTTGCTTTGCACAACATTCTATTGCATTCCACAGCATTCCATTCCTGTCCACAACATTCCATTCAATTCCACAACATTCCACTTCATACCATAACATTCCAATCTAATATACAGCATTCTATTCTATTTGAAATACTGTATTTCATTCTATTGCAGCAGATTCCATTCCAATCCACGAAATTCCATTACATTACTTAACCTTACATTGTTTACCCTCACATTCTATTCCTATCCAGAACATTCAATTGCATTCCACAGCATTACATTCCACTCCATTACTTTCCACTCTATTCCACAACGTTCCATTCCATTCCAAAATATTTCATTCCTTTAGATTCCATTTGATTCCATTCCAACACATAATTCCAATTCCTTTACAAAACATTCCATACCATTCTTCAAAATTCAGTTCTATTAATCAACATTGCATTTCATACCATAACATTTAATTCAATTATACAGCATTCCATTCCATTTCAATCATTCTATTTTATTCTATTGTGTAAGATTCCATTCCAACAAATAATTCCATTGCATTCCTTAACATTTCATTCCTTTCCGCAACATTCTGTTCCTTTCCGCAACATTCCATTGCATTCCAAAGAATTCCATTCCATTCCATAACGTTCGATTTCATTCCAACACATTATTGCCCTTCTGTTACAAACATTCCATCCCATTCATTAAAATTTTGTCCTCTTAATGAACATTCCACTTCATAGCATAACATTCCGTTCGATTACACAACATTCCTTTCCAATTCATTCTATTTCATTGTGATGTATGAGATTCCATACCAATCCAAAAAATTCCATTCCATTCCTTAAACTTCCATTACTTTCCCTACATGCCATTCAATTCAACAACATTCCATTCTATTCCATTACATACAATTCATTCCCAACACATTATTCTCGTTCTGCTACAAAACATTCGATACCGTTCATTAAAATTCGGTTCTATTAATCAAAATTCCCCTTCATACCAAAGCATTCCATTCGCTTACATAACATTACTTTCCAATTCATTCTATTTCATTCTGTTGCATAAGATTCCATTCTAATCCACAAAATTCCATTCTATACTTAACCTCCATTCCTTTCCCCAACATTCTATTCCTTTCCACAACATCCCATTGATTTACACCGCATTCCCTTCCATTCCATGACATTCCGTTCAGTTCCACAACATTCTATTACATTTCATAACATTTAATTCCATTCATCATATTATTCCCGTTCTGTTACATAACATTACATTCCATTCATTAAAATTCTGTCATATTAATCAACATTCACCTTCATACCATAACATTTCATTCGATTGCATAACATTCCATATCATTTGAAACATTCTATTTCATTCTATTGCATATGATTGCATTCCAATCCATAAAATTCCATTCCATTCCTTAACCATCCATTCCTTTCCCGAATATTGTATTCCTTTCCACAACATTCCTTTGTATTCCACAGCATTCTATTCCATTCCATAACATTGCATTCTATTCCAAGACATTCCATTCCATAACTTTTGATCCCATTCAAACACATTATTCCCGTTCTTTCACCTAACATTCCATTCCATTCTTTAATATTCAGTTCTATAAATCAACATTCCAATTCATACCATAATATTCCATTCCATTTCACAGCATCCGTTTCCATTTCCAACATTCTATTTCATTCTTCTGCATAAGATTCCATTCCAATCCACAAAATTCCATTCCATCCCTTTATCTTCCATTCCTGCCCCAACATTCTATTCTTATCCTCAACATTCTATTCCATTCCACAACATTCCATTTCTTTTATAAAATACTATTTCATTTTACTGCATAGCATTCCATTCCAATTAACAAATTATATTCCATTCCTTCAACCTCTATTCTTTTTTCCAAATTTCTATTACTTTCCACAAAACTCCATTGCATTCCACAGCATTCCATTCTTGTATATAACATTCCATTCAATTCAACTACATTCCATTCCATTCCACAACATTCCATACCCTTGAATAACATTCAATTCCATGCCTACACATTATTCTCATTCTGTTACTCAACATTCCATTCCATTCATTAAAATTCTCTTCTATTAATCAACATTCCACGTTATACCATAATATTACACTCGATTACACAACATTCCATTCCATTTCAAACAACTTTTCATACTATTGCATAGGACTCCATTCCAATTTACAAAATTTCATTAAATTCCTTAAACTTCCATTCCGTACAGAAATATTCTATTCCTTTCCACAGCATTCCATTGCATTCAACAGCATTTCATTCCATTCATTAACTTCCCATGCAATTTCCCAACATTCAATTCCATTCCATAATATTTGTTTCCATTTAAACGCATTATTCCCTTTCTGTAACCTTATATTCCATTCCATTCATTAAAATTAGGTTCTATTAATCTACATTCCTCTTAATACCACAACATTCCATTTCATTATACAACATTCCATTCGATTTGAATCATTCTCTTTTATTCTATTGCATAAGATTCCATTCCAATCCAAATATTTCCATAGCATTCTTTAACATTTCATTCTTTCAGCTACATTCTATTCCCTTCCGCAACATTCTGTTGCATTCCAATGTGCTCCATTCCTTTCCATAACATTCGATTTCATTCCAACACATTATTGCCATTCTTTTGCAAACATTACTTTCCACTCATTAAAATTTGGTCCTTTTAAAGAACATACCACTTCACAGCATAACATTCCATTCGACTACGCAACATTCCTTTCCAATTCATTCTATTTCATTCTTTTGCATAAGTTTCCATTCCAATTCAAAAAATTCCATTCCATTCCTTAAACTTCCATTCCTTTCCCAAAATTCCATTCAATTCGACAACATTCCATTGTATTCCATTACATACAATTCATTCCCAACACATTATTCTCGTTCTGCTAGAAACATTCGACACCATTCGTTAAAATTCGGTTGTATTAATCAAAATTGAGCTTCATAGCATCACTTTCCATTCGATTACACAGTATCCTTTTCCAATTCATTCTATTTCATTCTGTCTCAAAGGATTCCTTTTAATTAGCAAAATTCCATTCCATACTTAACCTCCATTCTTTTCTCCAACATTCCATTCCTTTTAACAACATTGCATTGCATTCGACAGCATTCAATTCCATTCCTTTCACCAACATTCTATTACTTTCCACTACATTCCATTGCATTTCACATCATTCCATTCCATTGCATAATATTCTATTCAATTCCACGACACTCCATTACATTCCATAACATTCGATTCCATTCCAACAAATTATTGGCGTTCTGTTACCTAAAACTCCATTCCATTCATTGAAATTCTTTTCTATTAATCAACATTCCACTTCATAGCATAGCATTCATTCGATTACACAACATCCCATTCAATTGCAAACATTGTATCTCCTTCCATTGCAGAAGATTCCAATCCAAAACGCAAAATTGCATTGCATTCCTTAAAATTCCATTCCTTTCCCCAACGTTCGATTCCTTTCCACAACATGAAACTGCATTCCACAGCATTCCACTCCATTCCATAACATTCGATTTCCTTAAAAAAAGTTATTCTCGATCTGATACATAATATTCCATTCCATTCATTAAAATTCACTTCTATTAAACAACATTCTACTTCATACCACAAAATTCCAATCGAATATGCAACATTCTATTGAATTTCAAATGCTGTATTTCATTCTATTACAAAATATTCCATTCCAATCCACGAAATTGCATTCCACTCCTAAAGGTCCCTTTGCTTTCCCTAACGTTCTTCATTTTTTTACTATATTCCATTGCATTCCACAATATTGCATTGCATTCCAAATCAATCCATTACTTTCCATTCCATTCCAACATATCTTTCCCATTCTTTTACAAAACATTCCATACCATTCTTCAAAATAAGATTCTATTAATCAACATTGAACTTCATACCATAACATTCCATTCGATTATACAACATTCCAGTCGATTTCAATCGTTCTACTTCATTCCATTCCATAAGATTCCATTGCAATCCACAAAATTCCATTCCATTCTTTTGACTTGCATTCCTTTCCCAACACTCTCTTTCTTTCCACAACATTCCATTACATTCCACAGCATTCCATTCCACAATATCGCATTCCATTCCATAACATTTGACTCCATTCGAACACGTTATTCGATTATTACCTAACAGTCCATTCCATTCTTCAAAATTCGGTTCTATTAATCAACATTCCACTTCATATGATAACATTCAATTCCATCACACAACATTCCATTACGCTTAAAAATTCTATTTCCTTCTTTGCATAAAATTCCGTTCCAGTCCACAAGATTCCATTTCATTCCTTAACGTTCCATTCGTTTCCTCAACATTCTGTTCTTTTCCACAACATTCCATTGCATTCCATTGAATTCCCTTCCATTCCATAATATTCATTCCTTCCAAACACATTATCCCCATTCTGTTTCATAACATTTCATTCCATTCATTAAAATTCGCTTCTACTACATTACATTCCACTACATGCCATAACATTCCATTTGATTATACAATATTCCATTCCATTTCAAACATTCTATTTCATCCCCTTCCATAAGATTCCATTCCAATCCACAAAATTCCATTCCATTACTTTAACTTCCATTCCTGTCCCAACTTTATGTTCTTATCCTCAACTTTCTATTCCATTCCACAACATTCCATTCCATTCCACAACAAAGCATTCAATTCCATAACATTCGACTCCATTCGAACACGTTAGTATGATTATTACCTTACATTCCATTCCATTCTTCACAATTCAGGTCTACTAATTAACATTACACTTCATACCATAACATTCCATTCCTTTACAAAAAATTCCATTCCATTTAAAACATACTGTTTCATTCTGTTGCCTAACATTCCATTCCAATTAACAAAATTCCATTCCATTTCTTCACCCTCTATTCTTTTCCCCAACTTTCTATTATTTTCCACAACACTCCATTGCATTCCGCAGCATTCCATTCCAGTCCATAACATTCCATTCAATTCCACTACATTCCCTTCCATTCCATAACATTCAATTCCAAGCCAACACATTATTGTCGTTCTGTTACACAACATTCCATTCCATTTTAATCATTCTTTTTTATTCTTTGACATAAGATTCCATTCCAATCCAAATAATTCCTTTACATTCCTTAACATTTCATTCCTTTCAGCAACATTCTGTTCCTTTCTGCAACATTCCATTGCATTCCAAAACATTCTATTCAATTCCATAACATTCGATTTCATTCCATCGCATTATTACCCTACTGTTGCAAACATTCCATTCCATTCATTAAAACTTTGTCCTCTTAATGAACATTCCACTTCATAGCCTAACATTCCATTCGGGTACACGACATTCTTTCCTATTCATTCTATTTCATTCTGTTGCATAAGATTCCGTTCTAATTGACAAAATTCCATTCCATACGTAACCTCCATTAATTTCTCCAACATTCTATTCCTTTAAGAACATTCCATTGTATTCGGCAGCATTCAATTCCATTCCTTTCCCGAACATTCTATTACTTTCCACTACTTTCCATTGCATTTCACATCATTCCATTCCATTGCATAACATTCGGTTCAATTCCACAACCTTCCATTACATTCCATAACATTCGATTCCATTCCAACAAATTATTGCCATTCTGTTACCTGGCATTCCATTCCACTCATCGAAATTCTTTTCTATTAATCAACATTCCACTTCATAGCATAGCATTCATTCGATTACACAACATCCCATTCAATTGCAAACATTGTATCTCCTTCCATTGCATAAGATTCCAATCAAACCCACAAAATTCCATTGCATTCCTTAAAATTCCTTTCCTTTCCCCAACGTTCTATTCCTTTCCAAAACATGGCACCTCATTCCACAGCATTCCATTCCGTTCCATAACATTTTATTCCCTTCAAAAACATTATTCTCGATCTGTTACATAATATTCCATTCCATTCATTAAAATTCACTTCTATTAAGCAACATTCTACTTCATACCACAAAATTCCAATCGAATATACAACATTCCATTGAATTTCAAATCCTGTATTTCATTCTGTTACATAAGATTCCATTCCAATCCATTAAATTCCATTCCACTCGAAATAATTCCATTGCACTCCTTAACATTTCATTCCTTTCAGCAACATTCTGTTCCTTTCCGCAACACTCCATTGAATTCCCTTCCATTCCATAACATTCAGTTATTCCGAACACATTATTCCCATTATGTTACATAACATTTCATTCCATTCATTAAAATTCGGTTCTACTACACGACATTCCACTTCATGCCATAACATTCCCTTCGATTATACAACATTCCAGTCCACTTTAAACATTCTATTTCATCCCCTTCCATAAGATTCCATTACAATCCACAAAATTCCATTCCAATACTTTAACTTCCATTCCTGTCCAACACTCTATTCTTATCCTCAACATTCTATTCCATTCCACATCATTCCATTCCATTCCACAACAAAGCATTACATTCCATAACCTTCAACCCCATTCGAACACGTTATTCTGATTATTACCTTATATTCCATTCCATTCTTCACAATTGGGGTGTATTAATTAACATTAAACTTCATACCATAACATTACATTCCATTACACAACATTCCATTCCATTGAAAACATACTATTTCATTCTGTTGCATAACATTCCATTCCAATTCACAAATTTAGATTCCTTTCCTTCACCCTCCATTCTTTTCCCCAAATTTCTATTACTTTCCACAACACTCCATTGCATTCCACAGCATTCCATTCCTGTCCATAACATTCCATTCAATTCCACTACATTCCATTCCATTCAATAACATTCAATTCCGTGCAAACACATTTTTCTCATTCTGTTACGCAACATTCCATTCCATTCATTAAAATTCTGTTCTATTAATCAGCATTCCACTTTATACCATAATATTACATTCGATTACACAACATTCCACTCCATATCAAACACTCTTTTCAATTCTATTGCATAGGATTCCATGCCAATCCACAAAATTCCATCCCATTCCTTAACCTTCCATTCCGTTCAGAAATGTTCTATTCCTTTCCATAACATTCCATTGCATTCAACACTATTCCATTCCATTTCTTTACTTTCCATGCAATTCCCAAACCTTCAATTCCATCCCATAACATTCGCTTCAATTGAAACACATTATTCCCTTTCTGTAACCTCATATTCCCTTACATTCATTAAATTTCGGTTCTATTAATCTACACTCCACTTCATACCATAACATTCCTCTTGATTACACAACATTCCATTCCATTTGAATCATTCTATTTTATTCCATTGGATAAGATTCCATTCCAATCCAAAGTATTCCATTGAATTCCTTAACATTTCATTCCTTTCAGCAACATTCTATTCCTTTCCGCAACATTCCATTGCGTTCCAAAGCGTTCCATTCCGTTCCATACCATACGATTTCATTCCAACATATTATTGCCCTTCTGTTGCAAACATTTCATTCCACTCATTAAAATTTTGTCCTCTTAATGAACATTCGACTTCACAGCTTAACATTCCATTCGATTACACAACATTCATTTCCAATTCATTCTATTTCATTCTGTTGCATAAGCTTCCATTCCAATCCAAAAAATTCCATTCCATCCCTTAAACTTCCATTCCTTTCCCAACATTCCGCTCAATTCCACAACATTCCATTCCATTTCATTACATGCAATTGATTCCCAACACATTATTCTCATTCTGCTACAAATTATTCGATACCATTCATTAAAATTCGGTTCTATTAACCAAATTCCACTTCATACCATAACATTCCATTCTTTTACACGACATTTCTTTCCTATTCATTCTATTTCATTCTGTTGCATAAGATTCCGTTCTAATTAACAAAATTCCATTTCATACTTAACCTCCATTCCTTTCTGCAACATTCTATTCCTTTTAGCAAATTCCATTGCATTCGACAGCATTCAATTCCATTCCTTTCCCCAACATTCTATTACTTTCCACTACTTTCCATTGCATTTCACATCATTCCATTCCATTGCATAACATTCGGTTCAATTCCACAACATTCCAAAACATTCCATAACATTCGATTCCATTCCAACAAGTTATTGCCATTCTGTTACCTACCATGCCATTCCACTCATCGAAATTCTTTTCTATTTATCAACATTCCACTTCATAACATAGCATTCATTCGATTAAACAACATCACATTCAATTGCAAACGTTGTATCTCCTTCCATTGCTTAAGATTCCAATCCAATCCACAAAATTCCATTCCTTTCCCCAACGTTCTATTCCTTTCCACAACATGACACTGCATTCCACAGCACTCCATTCTGTTCCATAACATTCGATTCCTTTCAAAAAGGTTATTCTCGATCTTTTACATAATATACCATTTTATTTATTAAAATTCACTTCTATTAAGCAACATTCTACTTCACACCACAAAATTCCTGTCAAATATACAACATTCTATTGAATTTCAAATGCTGTATTTCATTCCATTGCATAAGATTCCATTCCAATCCACGAAATTCCATTTCACTCCTAAAGGTCAAACTCCTTTCCCTAACGTTCTACTTTTTTCCACTAGATTCCATTGCATTCACAATATTCCATTCCATTCCAAATCATTCCATTCCTTTCCATTCCATTCGATTCCATTCCAACACATTATCATTCTTTTACAAAACATTCCGTACCATTCTTCAAAATTCAGTTCTATTAATCAACATTGTACTTCATACCAGAACATTCCTTTCGATTATACAACTTTCCAGTCCATTATAAACAATTCATTCCCAACACATTATTCTCATTCTGCTACAAAACATTCGGTACCATTCATTAAAATTCGGTTCTATTAATTAAAATTCCACTTCATACCATAACATTCCATTCGATTATACAACATTCCAGTCCATTTCAAACATTCTATCTCATCCCTTCAATAAGATTCCATTCCAATCCACGAAATTCCCTTCCACTCCTTTAACTTCCAATCTGTCCCAACACTGTTTTCCTATCCTCAACATTCCATTCCATTCCACAGCATTTTATTCCATTCCACCACTTAGCGTTCCATTCCATAAAATTGGACTCCATTCGAACATGTTATCCGTTTATTAAATGACATTCCATTCCATTCTTGAAAATTCGTGTGCAATAATCAAAATTCCTCTTCATACCATACATTCCATTTCATTACACAACATTCCATTTCTTTTAAAACATTCTATTTCATTCTATTGCATAACATTTGGTTCCAGTCCACAAGATTCCATTCCATTCCTTAACGTTCCATTCCTTTCCTCAACAATCTATTCTTTTCCACATCATTCCATTGGATTCCATTGAATTCCCTTCTATTCCATAATATTCAGTTCTTCCCAACACATTATTCCCATTCTGTTACATAACATTTTATTCCATTCATTAATATTCGGTTCTACTACATTACATTCCACTTCAGCCATAACATTTCATTCGATTATACAACATTCCATTCCATTTCAAACATTCTATTACATCCCCTTCCATAAGTTTCCATTCCTATCCACAAAATTCCATTCCGTTACTTTAACTTCCATTCCTGTCCCAACACTCTATTCTTATCCTCAACATTCTATTCCATTCAACAATATTCCATTCCATTCCACAACAAGGCATTCCATTCCATAACATTCGACTCCATTCGAGCACATTATTTTGATTATTACTTTACATTCCATTCCATTCTTCACAATTGGGATCTGTTAATTAACAGTACACCTCATACCATAACATTCCATTTGACTATACAACATTCCAGTCATTTCAAATATTCTTTTTCATCCCCTTCTATAAGATTCCATTCCAATCCACAAAAGTCAATTCCATTCCTTTAACTTCCAATCCTGTCCCAACACTCTATTCCTATCCTCAACATTACATTCCATTCCACAGCATTTTATTCCATTCCACCACTAAGCGTTCCATTCCATAAAAGTCGACTCCATTCGAACATGTTATTCCGTTTATTAAATAACATTCCATTCCATTCTTCAAAATTCGTGTCTATTAATCAACATTCCACTTCACACCATAAATTCCATTACATTACACAACATTCCATTCTATTTAAAACATTCTATTACATTCTGTTGCATAAATTTCCATTCCAATCCACAATATTCCATTCCATTCATTCACCCTCCATTCCTTTCCTCAACTTTCTATTACTTTCCACAACACTCCATTGCATTCCACAGCATTCCATTCCTGTCCATAACATTCCATTCAATTCCACTACATTCCACTTCATTCAATAACATTTAATTCCATGCCAAGACATTATACTCATTCTGTAACTCAACATTCCATTCCATTCATTAAAATTCTCTTCTATTTAACAACATTCCACTTTATACCATAATATTACATATGATTACACAACATTCCATCCAATTGTAAACACTCTTTTTCTTTCTTTTGCATATGATTAAATGCCAATCCACAAATTACATTCCATTCCTTAAACTTCCATTTCATTCAGAAATGTTCTATTCCTTTCCACAACATTCCATTGCATTCAACAGCATTCCATTCCAACCAATAACATTCGATTTCATTGCAACACATTATCGCCATTCTGTTTTAAACATTCCATTCCACTCATTTAAATTTTGTCCTCTTAACATTCCACTTCACAGCATAACATTCCATTTGATTACGCAACATTCATTTCCAATTCATTCTATTTCATTCTGTTGCAGAAGATTCAATTCCAATCCAAAAAATTCCATTCCATTACTTAAACTTCCATTCCTTTTCCAACTTTCCATTCAATTCAACAACATTCCATTTCATTCCATTACATACAATTCATTCCCAACACATTATTCTTGTTCTGCTTCAAAACATTTTACACCATTCATTAAAATTCGGTTCTATTAATCAAAATTTCACTTCATACCATAACATTCCATTCGATTATACAACATTCCATTCCATTTCAAGCATTCTATTTCATCCCCTTCTATAAGATTCCATTCCAAACCACAAAATTCCATTCCATTCATTGAACTTTCAATCCTGTCCCAACACTCTTTCCTATCCTCAACATTCCATTCCATTCAAGAACATTCCATTCCTTTCCACAACATAGCATTCCATTCCATAACATTCGACTCCATTCGAATATGTTATTCTGATTATGACCTTACATTCCATTCCATTCTACAAAATTCGGTTCTATTAATTAACATTCCAGTTCACACCATAACGTTCCATTCTATTACACAATATTCCATTCAACTTAAAATATTCTATTTCATTCTATTGCGTAACATTCCATTCAAGTCCACAAGATTCAATTTCATTCCTTAGCGTTCCATTCCTTTCCTCAACTTTCTATTCTTTTCCACAATAATCCATGGCAGTCCACCGAATTCCCTTCCATTACAAATCATTCCTTTGCTTTCTATTCCATTCGATTCATTCCAACACATTATTCACATTCTTTTACAAAATATTCCATACCATTTCTCAAAACTCCGTTCTATTAATCAACATTCCACTTCATACCATAACATTCCATTCGATTATACAACGATCCAGTGCATTTCGAACATTCTATTTCATTCCACGCCATAATATTCCATTCCGATCCACAATATTCCATTCCATTCCTTTAAATTCCATTCCTGACCCAACACTCTATTCCTATTCTCAACATTCCATTACATTCCACAGCATTTTATTCCATTCCACCTCTTAGCATTCAATTTCATAAAATTCGACTCCATTCGAACACGTTATTCCATTTATTAAATAACATTCCATTCCATTCCTCAAAATTCGTGTTATTAATCAACATTCCTTTCCATAACACATTATTCCATTCCATTTAAAACATTCTATTTCATTATGTTGCATAACATTCCATACCAATCCACAAAATTCCATTCCATTCCTTCACCCTCCATTCCATTCCCCAACTTTATATTACTTTACACCACATTCCATTGCATTCCAAAGCCTTCCATTCCTGTCCATAACATTCCTTTCAATTCCACTACATTACATTCCATTCCAAACATTCAATCCCATCCCAAGACATTATTCTCGTTCTCTTACTCAACATTCCATTCCATTCATTATAATTTTCTTCCATTAAGCAACATTCCACTTTATAACATAATATTACATTCGATTACACAACATTCCATTCCATTTCAAACACTCTTTTTCATTCTATTGCATAGGATTCCATTCCAATCCACAAAATTCCATTCTATTCCTTAACCTTCCATTCGTTCAGAAATGTTCTATTCCTTTCCACAACATTCCATTGCATTCAACAGCATTCCATTCCATTCCTTAACTTTCCATGCAATTCCACAGCATTCATTTCCATTCCATTCCATTTGTTTCCATTGAAACACATTATTCCCTTTCTGTAACCTCATATTATTCCATTCCATTCCTTAAAATTCGGTTCTATTAATCTATATTCCACTTCATACCATAACATTCCATTTGATTACACAACATTCCATTCCATTACATTCATTCTATGTTATTCTACTGCATAAGATTACATTCCAATCCAAATAATACCATTGCATTCCTTTATATTTCATTCCTTTCAGCAACATTCTGCTCCTTTCCACAACATTCCATTGCATTCCAAAGCATTCCATTCCATTCCATAACCTTTCATTTCATTCCAACACATTATTGCCCTTCTGTTTCAAACATTCCATTCCATTCATTAAAATTTTGTCCTCTTTATGAACATTCCGCTTCATAGTATAACATTCCATTCGGTTACGCGACATTTTTTTCCAATTCATTCTATTTCATTCTGTTGCATAAGATTCCATTCCAGTCCAACAAATTCCATTCCATTCCTTTCTCAACTTTTCATTCAATTGCACAATATTCCATTCCATTCCCTTACATACAATTTATTCCCAACACATTATTCTCGTTCTTCTACAAAACATTCGGTACCATTCATTAAAATTCGGTTCTAAAATCAAAATACTATGCACTTCATAGTATAACTTTCCATTCGATTACGCAATGTTCCTTTCCAATTCATTCTATTTCATTCTGTTGCGTAAGATTCCATTTTAATTAACAAAATTCCATTCCATACTTAACTTCCATTCTTTCTCCAACATTCTATTCCTTTCAACAACATTCCTTTGCATTCGACAGCATTCAATTCCATTCCTTTCCCCAACATTCTATTACTTTCCACTACTTTCCATTGCATTTCACATCATTCCACTCCATTGCATAACATCCCGTTCAATTCCACAGCACTCCTTTATATTCCATAACATTCGATTCCATTCCAACAAATTATTGCCATTCTGTTACCTAACATTCCATTCCATTCATTGAAATTCTTTTCTATTAATCAACAATCCAATTCATACCATAGCATTCACTGGATTACACATCCCATTCAATTGAAAACATTGTATCTCCTTCCATTGCATAAGATTCCAATCCAACCCACAAAATTCCATTGCTTTCCTTAAAATTCCATTCCTTTCCCCAACCTTCTATTCCTTTCCACAACATGAAACTGCATGCCACAGCATTCCATTTCAATCCATAACAGTCGATTCCCTTCAAAAATATTATTCTCGAACTGTTTCATAATATATCATTCCATTCATTAAAATTCACTTCTACTAAGCAACATTCTACTTCATACCACAAAATTTCAATCGAATATGCAACATTCTACTGACTTTCAAATGCTGTATTTCATTCTATTGCATAAGATTCCATTCCAATCCACGAAATTCCATTCCACTCGTAAACGTCCCATTGCTTTCCCTAATGTTCTACTTTTTTCCACTACATTCCATTGCATTCCACAATATTCCATTGCATTCCAAATCATTCCATTCCTTTCCATTTAATTCGATTCCATTCCAAAACATCATCCCATTCTTTTACAAAACATTCCATACCATTCTTCAAAATTCGGTTCCATTAATCAACATTGCACTTGATACCATAACATTCCATACGATTATACAACATTCCAGTCCATTTCAAACCTTCTATTTCATTCAATTCCATAAGATTCCATTCCAATCCAAAAAATTCCATTCCATTCCTTTGAATTAAATTCCTTTTCTACACTCTCTTTCTTTCCACAACATACCATTACATTCCACAGCATTCTGTTCCACAATATCGCATTCCATTCCATAACATTTGACTCAATTCGAACATCTTATTCCGATTATTACCTAACAGTACATTCCATTCTTCAAAATTCGGTTCTATTAATAACCATTCCACTTCATACCAAACATTCAATTCCATTACACAACGTTCCATTCCATTTCAATCATTCTATTTTATTCTATTGCATAAGATTCCTTTACCACCCAGATAATTCCATTGCATTCCTTAACATTTCATTGCTTTCAGCAACATTCTGTTCCTTTCTGCAACATTCCATTGCATTCCAAAGCATTCCATTCCATTCATAACGTTCGATTTCATTCCAACACATTATTGCCCTTCTGTTGCAAACATTCCATTCATTAAAATTTTGTCCTCTTAATGAACATTCCACTTCATAGCATAACATTCCATTCGATTACACAATATTTCTTTCCAATTCATTCTATTTCATTGTGATGCATAAGATTCCATTCCAATCCAAAACATTCCATTCCATTCCTTAAACTTCCATTCCTTTCCCTAGATTCCATTCAATTCCACAACATTCCATTCCATTCCATTACCTACAATTCATTCCCAACACATTATTCTCGTTCTGCTACAAAACATTCGATACCATTCATTAAAATTCGGTTCTATTAATCAAAATTCCCCTTCATAGCATATCGTTCCATTTGGTTACACAACATTTCTTTCCAATTCATTCTATTTCATTCTGCTGCATAAGATTCCATTCTAATCCAAAAAATTCCATTCTATACATACCCTCCATTCCTTTCTCCAACATTCTATTCCTTTCCAGAACATCCCGTTGTTTTACATCACGTTACCTTCCATTCCATAACATTCAATTAAGTTCCACAACATTCCATTACATTCCATAACATTTGATTCCATTCATCATATTATTCCCATTCTGTTACATAACATTACATTCCATTCAGTAAAATTCTGTCCTATTAATCAACATTCACCTTCATACCATAAAACTTCATTCGATTACATAACATTCCGTTTCATTTGAAACATTCTATTTCATTCCATTGCATAAGATTCCCTTCCCATCCACAAAATTCCATTCAATTCCTTAACCTTCCATTCCTTTCCCCAATATTGTATTCCTTTCCACAACATTCATTGCATTCCACAGCATTCTATTCCATTCTATAACATTGCATTCTATTAGAACACATTCCATTCCATTCAAAAACTTTTTATCCCATTCAAACTCATTATTCCCGTTCTTTCACCTAATATTCCATTCCATTCTTTAATATGCAGTTCTATAAATCAACATTCCAATTCATACCATAATATTCCATTCCATTTCACAGCATCCATTTCCATTTCTAACACTCTATTTCATTCTACTGCATAAGATTCCATTCCAATCCACAAAATTCCATTCCATTCCATAACCTTTCCCCAACATTCCATTCAAATCCTCAACGTTGCATTCCATTCCATAAATTTCCACTTAATTCCATAACATTCTATTCCTTTCTGCAACATTCCATTCCATTCCACAGAATTCCATTCCATTCCATAACCATCCCTTGCGTTTCATTCCTTTCCATTCCAACACATTATTCCCATTCTTTTACAAAACATTCCATACCATTCTTCAAATTTCGGTTCTATTAATCAACATTGCACTTCATACCATAACATTCCATTCGATTATACAACATTCCAGTCCATTTAATACATTCTATTTCATTCCATTCCATAAGATTCCATTCCTATTCACAAAATTCCATTCAATTCCTTTAACGTCCATTCCTTTACCAACATTCTATTCCTTTCACTACATTCCATTGCATTCCACAGCACCCATTCCATTCCTTCACATTCCATTCAATTCCACAACATTGCACTACATTCCATAACATTCCATTGCATTCGAACACATTATTCCCTTTCTGTTACATAACATTCCATTCCATTCATTAAAATTCGATTCTATTAATCTACATTCAACTTCATACCATAAAATTCTATTCGAATAAACAGCATTCAATTCCATTTGAAACATTCTACTTCATTGTGTTGCATAAGTTTCCATTCCAGTCCACAAAATTCCAATTCCTTTCCTTACACTTCAATTCCTTTCTCCAACTGTCTATTCCGTTCCACTACATTCCATTCCATTCCTTAACATTCAATTACATTCCAAGACATTATTCCCCTACTATTACATAACATTCCCTTGATTCAGTAAAATTTGTTCTATTAACATTCCGTTTCATATCATAATATTGCATTCGATTACACAGAACACTATTCCATTTCAACCACTCTATTTCGTTCTTTACACAGGATTCCATTCCAATTCACAAAATTCCATTCCATTGCTTAAAATCCCATTCCTTTCAGCAACGTTCTATTACTTTCCACAACATGTCAGTGCATTCCACAGCATTCCATTCCATTCCTTTCCCCAACATTCTATTCCTTTCCACTACATTCCATTGCATTCTACTTCATTCCATTCTATTCCACAACATTCAATTCAGTTCCACAACATTCCATTACATTCCATAACATTCCATTCCACTCCAACATATTATTCCAGTTCTGTTACCTAACATTCCATTCCATTCATTAAAATTCGTTCTATTAATCAACATTTCACTTCATAGCATAGCATTCATTCGATTACACAACATTCCATTCAATTGCAAACATTGTATCTCATTCCACTGCATAGGATTCCAATCCAACCAAGAAAATTCCATTCCGTTCCTTTAGCTTCCATTCCTTTCCCCAAAGTTCTAATCCTTTCCACAACATGTCACTGCATTCCACAGCACTCACTTCCATCCCTTAACGTTCCATTCAATTACAAAACCTTCAATTCCATTGCATAAAATTGATTCCATTCAAACACATTATTCCCATCCTGTTACCTAACACTCCATCCCATTCTTTGAAATTCGGTTCTATTAATATGAATCCCACTTCATACTATAACATTCCATTTGATTACACAACATCCCTTTCAATTGCAAACATTGAATCTCATTCCATTGCATAAGATTATCTTCCAAACCACAAAATTCCTTTCAATTCCTTCAATGTCCATTCCTTTCCCCAGCTTTCTATTGCTTACCGCAACATTCTATTGCATTCCACAGCATTCCATTACTGTCCGCAACATTCCATTCAATTCCACAGCATTCCACATCATACCATAACATTCCAATATAATATACAGCATTCTATTGTATTTCAAATACTGTTTCATTTTATTGCATCAGATTCAATTCCAATCCACGAAATTCCATTGCATTACTTAACCTTACATTGCTTTCCCTCACATTCTATTCCTATCCAGAACATTCCATTGCATTCCACAGCATTTCATTCCATTCCGTTACATTCCACTCAATTCCAAAACCTTCTATTCCATTCGAAAACATTCCATTCCTTTCCATTCCATTTGATTCCATTCCAACACATAATTCCAATTCCTTCACAAAACATTCCATACCATTCTTCAAAATTAGGTTCTATTAATCAACATTGCACTTCATACCGTAACATTCAATTCGATTATACAACATTCCATTCCATTTCAATCATTCTATTTTATTCTTTTGCATAAGATTCCATTCCAATCCAAATAATTCCATTGCATTCCTTAAATTTCATTCCTTTTAGCAACATTCTGTTCCTTTCCACAAAATTCCATTGCATTCCAAAGCATTCCATTCCCTTCCATAAAGTTCAATTTCATTCCAACACATTATTGCAAACATTCACATTCCATTCATTAAAATTTTGTCCTCATAATGAACATTCCACTTCATAGCATAACATTCCATTCCATTACACAACATTCCTTTCCAATTCATTCTATTTCATTTTGATGCATAAGATTCCATTCCAATCCAAAATCTTCCATTCCATTCCTTAAACTTCCATTCCTTTCCCTACATTCCATTCAATTCCACAACATTAAATTCCATTCCATTACCTACAATTCATTCCCAACACATTATTCTCGTTCTGCTATAAAACATCCGATACCATTCATTAAAATTCGGTTCTATTGAACAAAATTCCCCTTCATACCATAACGTTCCTTTCAATTACACAACATTCCTTTCCAATTCATTCTATTTCATTCTGTTGCATAAGATTCCATTCTAATCCACAAAATTCACTCTATACTTTACCTCCATTCCTTTCTCCAACATTGTATTCCTTTACACAACATCCCATTGATTTACACCGCATTCCCTTCCATTCCATAACATTCCATTCAGTTCCACAACATTCCATTACATTCCATAACATTTGATTCCATTCATCATATTATTCCCGTTCTGTTACATAACATTACATTCCATTCATTAAAATTCTGTCCTACTAATCATCATTCACCTTCATACCATAACATTTCATTCGATTACATAGCATTTCATTTCATTTGAAATATTCTATTTCATTCTATTGCATAAGATTGCCTTCCAATCCAGAAAATTCCGTTCCATTCCTTAAACATCCATTCCTTTCCCCAATATTGTATTCCTTTTCACAACATTCCTTTGCATTCCACAGCATTCTATTCCATTCCATAACATTGCATTCTATTCCAACGCATTCCATTCCATAACATTTGATCCCATTCAAACACATTATTCCCGTTCTTTCAACTGACATTCCATTCCATTCTTTAATATTCAGTTCTATAAATCAACATTACAATTCATACCATAATATTCCATTCCATTTCACAGAATCCGTTTCCATTTCTAACATTCTATTTCATTCTACTGCATAAGATTCCATTCCAATCCACAAAATTCCATTCCATTCCATAAACTTTCCCCAACATTCCATTCAAATCCTCAGCATTGCATTCCATTCCATAACTTTCCACTTAATTTCATAGCTTTCTAATCCTTTCTGCAATATTCCATTGCATTCCACAGAATTCCATTCCATTCCATAACTTTCCATTGCATTCCAAAACATTCCATCTCATTCCATTACTTTCGATCCCATTAAAACACATTATTCCATAACATTCTATTCCCTTCTGCAACATTCCATTGTATTACAAAGCATTCCATTTCATTCTATAACTTTCCATTGCATTCCATTCCTTTCCATTCTCATTCCATTCCATTCCAACACATTATTCCCATTCTTTTACAAAACATTCCATACCAATCTTCAAAATTCGGTTCTATCAATCAACATTGCACTTCATACCATAAAATTCCATTCATTATACAACATTCCAGTCCATTTCAAACTTTCTATTTCATTCCAATCCATAAACTTCATTCCATTCCACAAAGTTACATTCCATTCCTTTAACTTCCATTTCTTTCCCAACACTCTATTTCATTCCACAACATTCTATTACGATCCACAGTATTCCATTCCACAATATAGTATTGCAATCCATAACATTTGACTCCATTTGAACACATTATTCCTATTATTACATTCAATTCCATTCCTTAACGTTCCATTCAATTCCAACACCTTCAATTACATTGCATAAAATTGATTCCATTAAAACACATTATTCCCATTCTCTTACCTAACACTCCATTCCATTCTTCAAAATTCGGCTCCATTAGTCCACATTCCCCTTCAGACCATGACATTCAATTCTATTACACAACATTCCATTCCACTTAAAACATTCTATTTCATTCTATTGCATAACATTCCGTTCCAGTCCACAAGATTCCATTTCATTTCTTAAGGTTCCATTCCTGTCCTCAACAGTCTATTCTATTCCACAAAATTCCATTGCATTCCACCGAACTCCCTTACATTCCACAACATTAGATTCCATTCCATAACATTCAGTTCATTTCCAACACATTATTCCCATTCTGTTACATGACATTCCTTTCCATTCATTAACATTCGGTTCTAATACAATACATTCCACTTCATACCATAACATTCCATTCGATTATACAACATTCCAGTCCATTTCAAACATTCTATTATATCCGCTTCCTTAAGATTCCATTCCAATGCACAAAATTCCATTACATTCCTTTAACTTCCATTCCTGTCCCAACACTCTATTCCTATCCTCAACATTCCGTTCCATTCCACAACATTCGATTCCATTCCAAAACACAGCATTCCATTCCATAACATTCGACTCCATTCGAACACGTTATTCTGATTATTACCTAACATTCCATTCCATTCTTCACAATTCGGGTCTATTAATTAACATTCCACTTCATACCATAACATTCCATTTTATTACACAATATTCCATTCCATTTAAACATTCTATTTCTTTCTGTTGCAAACATTCCATTCCATTCATTAAAATTTTGTCCTCTTAATGAACATTCCACTTCATAGCATAATGTTCTATTCGATTACACAACATTCCTTTCCAATTCATTCTATTTCATTCTGTTGAATAAGATTCCATTTCAATCCAAAAAATTCCATTCCATTCCTTAAACTTCCATTCCTTTTCCTACATTTCATTCAATTCCACAACAGTCCATTCCATTCCATTACATACAATTCATTCCCAACACATTAGTCTCGTCTGCTACAAAACATTCGATATCATTCATTAAAATTCGGTTCTATTAATTAAAACTCGCCTTCATAGCATAACTTTCTATTGGATTACAAAACATTCTTTCCAATTCCTTCTATTTCATTCTGTTTCATAAGATTCTGTTCTAATTAACAAAATTCCGTTCCATATTTAACCTCCATTCCTTTCTCCAATATTCTATTCCTTTTAACAACATTCCATTGCATTCGCCCGCATTCAATTCCATTCCTTTCCCAACATTCTATTACTTTCCACTACTTTCCATTGCGTTTCAGATCATTCCATTCCATTGCATAACATTCCGTTCAATTCCACAATACTCCATTACATTCCATAACATTCACTTCCATTCCAACAAATTGTTGCCTTTCTGTTACCTAACATTTTACTCCATTCATTGAAATTCTTTTCTATTAATCAATATTCCACTTCATAGCATACATTCATTTGATTACACAACATCACATTCAATTGCAAACATTGTATCTCTTTCCAATGCATAAGATTCCAATCCAAACCACAATATAACATTGCATTCCTTAAAATTCCATTCCTTTCCCCAACGTTCTATTCCTTTCTACAACATGACACTGCATTCCACAGCATTCCACTTCATTCCATAAAATTCGATTTCTTCAGAAACATTATTCTCGATCTGTTACATAATATTCCATTCCATTCATTAAAATTCACTTCTATTAAGCAACATTCTACTTCATACCACAAAATTTCAATCGAATATACAACATTCTATTGTATTTCAAATGCTGTATTTCATTCTATTGCATAAGATCCCATTCAAATCCACGAAATTCCATTCCACTCCTAAACGTCCCATTCCTTTCCCTAACGTTCTACTTGTTCTACTACATTCCATTGCATTCCACAATATACCATTGCATTCCAAATCATTCCATTGCTTTCCATTCCATTCCAACACATCATTCCCATTCTTTTACGAAACATTCCATGCCATT
>JAVSCE010003132.1:0-109313 GCA_032199065.1 Smutsia gigantea | reverse complement strand
CTCTTTGTTGTTTGCATGAATTATCTTTTTCCATCCCTTCACTTTTAGTCTGTGTATGTCTTTGGATTTGAGGTGAGTTTCTTGTAGGCAGCATATAGATGGGTCTTGCGTTTTTATCCATTCTGTTACTCTGTGTCTTTTGATTGGTGCATTCAGTCCATTTACATTTAGGGTGATTATTGATAGGTATGTACTTATTGCCATTGCTGGCTTTAGATTCATGGTTACCAAGGGTTCAAGCGTTGCTTCTTTACTATCTAACAATCTAACTTAACTTTCTTGTTAAGTTATTGTAAACACAGTCTGATGTTTCTTTCTCTGCCTTCTTATTCCTCCTCCTCCGTTCTTTCTATAATAGGTGTTTTATTCTTTGCCTTTAGTTAGTATTTGTATGGTCTGCTTTCTTTGCTATGATTTTTTTTTTCTCTGGTGCCATCTTTTTAGCCTTAGGGGTGCTTTCATCTAGAGCAGTCCATTTAAGATATCCTGTAGTGGTGGTTTATGAGAGGCAAACTGTTTCAACTTTCGTTTATCTGGAAATTGTTTAATCCCTCCATCATATTTAAATGATAATCGTGCTGGATACAATATTCTTGGTTCGAGGCCATTCTGTTTCATAACGTTAAATATATCATGCCATTCTCTTCTGGCCTGTAGGGTTTCTGTTGAGAAGTCTGATGATAGTCTGATGGGTTTTCCTTTGTAGGTGGTCTTTTTTCTCTCTCTAGCTGCCTTTAATACCCTGTCTTTATCTTTGATCTTTGCCATCTTAATTATTATGTGTCTTGGTTTTGTCTTCCTTGGGTCCCTTCTGTTGGGAGATCCATGAGCTTCAGTGGACTGCGAGACTACTTCCTTCCCCAGCGAGGGAAAGTTTTCAGCAATTATTTCTTCAAAGACACTTTCTATCCCTTTTTCTCTCTCTTCTTCCTCTGGTACTCCTATAATGCGAATTTTGTTCCGTTTGGATTGGTCACACAGTTCTCTTAATATTCTTTCATTCCTAGAAATCCTTTTATCTCTGCCTCAGCTGCTCTGTACTCCTGTTCTCTGTTTTCTATTCCATTAACAGTCTCTCGCATCTCATCCATTCTGCTGTTAAGCCCGTCGATCGCTTGTCTGATTTCTGTATTGTCTTTCCTCAGTTCCCTCACTTCCTCCCTCAACTCTTGCACATTTCTCTGTAGGTCCATCAGCATGGTTATGACTTTTATTCTGAATTCTTTTCCAGGGAGGCTGTGCATTTCCATCCCTTCAGACTCCCTCTCTGGGGTTGTCTGGTTGATTTTGGTCTGAACCATATTCCTCTGTGTTTTCATGGCTGTATAATTTGGTCACTGATAGTTGCCACGTATGTCAGCTGGGCTCTTTAAGACTTTAAAAAGAGAAGAGAAAAAAGAAAAAAAAGAAAGAAAGAAAGAAAAAAAGAAAAAAAGAAAGAAAAGAAAAAACAAAAACAAAACAAAAAACAAAACAAAACAAAAAAAACAAAAAAATGCCCACCGTACGTAGATTCTGTGGGAATGCTCTAGGTGGTGCTATTGCCCCACTATTCAACAGCTGTGACTGTGCCGCTCCGCAGGGCCCTTTATCGCTTTGACAGGGGTGGGAACGAATAGGAGGCTGCTGATCTCAGTGAGAAGTGTTAAGTATGGCTACGCTTCCTCAGTCGCCAGCTAAGGTGTCTGAAACTCCCCAGGACTCCCAGCCTGCTGGGCTGAGTGTGCTGGGGCGATCCGGCTCCTCCGCTGGGCTCCTGTCTCTTTAAGACCGCTGAAGAAAGCACGCACTTTTTTTTTTCCTTCCCGGGAGCCGGCTGCAAGCCCCCTGGCGCGTTCCCCCGCTCAGATCCTGCCCCTCTGTCTCTCCAATCTCTGCTGCACTGCGCAATGTGGGTCAGCGCTCCCCGCGCAGATCACCGGGGCTGGCTACTTCGCGGGGTGTACTTCCACTCCCTCCCGGCTCTGACTCCTCTCCTCCCGCCGGTGCGCTGGGGTGGGGGAGGGCTCGGGTCCCTCCGGGTCGCGGCTCCGTATCTTACCCGCCTCTTGGGGTGCCGAGTCCTCTCGGGGTGCCGAGTCCTCTCGGGTGTAGCTGCACGCTGTGCGCTTTCCTGTGCATTCTCATCTCTCTTTTAGGAATAGATGTATTTTCTGTGTTTTTGTAGATAAATATAGTGTTGGGAGGAGATTTCTGCTGCCCTGCTCACACCGCCATCTTCCCGGAAGTCAAACATATATTTTTAAAAGCATGAGTTTATTTTAAAATTGTGTTTTGGTCTTCATGGTCGCTATTATATGTGATTTAAATTATGCAATACAAATGTGGAAATAATCTCTATATTATAGATATCTATCAAGAACTATTTCTTCACTTAGATTCCACTCAAATGGCAATCTCAAAAGCAATTTTCTTATCTCCTATGCTATCAATGGTGAATCACTAATACTGGCTATCATGCAATCAAAAGCATTAATAAAAAGATATATTATGCATCTTCATAGTAGATTTTAGGAAGGCTAAGGATTGGGCAATCAAGTATTTTAATCACCTTTATCAATTTTTCTCTCTAATGTAGCTCTTTGAAACACTATGCTGTGGCAGCAAATGCAGAATATACTGGATGCAAACGTGGTGGAAGTAGTGTCTTATCATATTAACGCTTTTGTCACTGTAGGCAAATATATGTATCTCCCTCTTGATTGGTTGCCACTGGGCCATAATGCCACTCGTTCTCACCATCATATCATTTCAAAAAGAAGGAACTACTGGTGGCAACATTAATCTGTCTCCACCACTGCTCAGGACTTTAGAAAATCCCCACCTGTCACTGCTCCATGTTGTGAGCAGTTGTCATGCTGTGAAGCTCTTCCAGCCCCATGCCAAGAGTGCAAGTCTCACGTTCACTGCTCCATGGAACTAGCAATGTCCAAAACTCATATGTGGTCCACAGATTATTGGCAAGTTAAGTTAGGTGCGAGTAGGTGCTTTCTATATACCAATTTTCCTGTTCTACAAGCATCACAAGCTTGATGCTAAGTCCCTTCTGCTCAGCTTTCTGTCTTTGACATGGAACGGTTTGTCTTCCCTCTCTCAGCTGGAGGGCTCTGATACTTCCAAACTTTAACTTCATAACTCCAGCTGCTTCAGTAAGAGTTACTTTTCTAAATCACTTCACGTCCTTTCCCAGCCGTGGTCTTATCTTGTCTTCAGATGTGAAAAAATGTTGATCTACAAGTATGCACGTGATGCTGCCTGTTACGGACTTCCCGGTTGGTTGGAAATTGTATGGATAGCTTTGCTTAGTGTGAACAGGAAGAGGGAAAAGCAACTCTTTGAAATTCTACTAATTATCACAACCAAAAGGCTTAAAATGGCTTGTTCTAAAACATGCAGTATTCATTATGAAGCTGGGGAGTATCAGAAAGGAGACCAACCAAATCATATAAGACTTGAACAAGGTTTGCCCAACACAATAGGAATCTTGCAGAAAAAAATTTTCTTTGCTAGAATCTTCCAAGAAGTCAGGACTTTATTCATCACTCTCAAGATATTAGGTTATTGTAATAATAACTAAGCAGAAAAATTTAAAGGGTTTTTTCTAAAATAATAATTAAAAGCCAACATTTACTGATTATTTAAAACATGTAAGGCATTACACGTAGCACTTGACAGACATCATATCATTTATTCCTCAGAAACACTATGAGGCAATTCTAAGATTCCCGTTTTATAAATGAGGAAACTGAGGCTGTGCTCTTAACTATTATATGTGGACACTGAAGTAATCAGAGAATGGTCTCCCTCTTTTTCAAGGACAAATACTGGCTGGATAGAATTTTTATCATTTAATATGGGACCTACCTGTGGTTATGATTCCCTAAATTTGAGAACAGAATTCAGAATTTAAAATAGCAGAAACACATCCCTTTGAAAAGAAAACAGAAATAAATTGTATAAAGAATTTGCATTTTAGCCTAATCAAAATTCATGATATATACTTTTTTATGAAAACATAAATGAAAGATGAGAACATAATAGAAAAAAATAAGATGAAAGTGGAGTTGGCTGAGAAGTAAGCAGAAATAAGAAGGAAGACAGGTAGTGAATAAAATATAACAGCAACAGGCAAAACCTAACACTAAGTAGTACTTAATATATTCCAGAACCTGTTCTGAGAACTGTAATTGTACTAACCCATTCTATCCTCATAAAATCTTATCAGTGTTGTTCCTATCAGGATAGGATTGATAGGATCAGCATTACAATGATTATTATTGTTCCCATTTCAATGAGGAAACTGAAGCAAAGAAATCTTGTGACTTAATGTCTCACAGCTACAAAGTGGAATGCTGAGATGTGGAACTAGTCAAATTCTCACTCATACCCATTCTCCTGTTCTGCTTCTCGAGTTATGAACATAACACATAACTTTATAGAGCCTACGAAAAAAAACTTGGGCTCCAGAGATAGAGGTACTTCTCTTTCCATGCCTTAGAATATCCACCTGCAAAATATGGCTTATCTGGGAGGGGCTCGAAATGGCGGCATGAGTAGGGCAGTAGAAATCTCCTCCGAAAACCATGTAGATTCTTGAAAATACAACAAATACAACTACTCCTAAAAGAGAGACCAGAAGATACAGTACAACAGCCAGGCTACATCTACATATGCGAGAACTCAGCATTTCATGAAAAGGGTAAGATACAAAGCCATGACCTGGCGGGACCCGAGCACTCCCCCCACCCCAGCTCACCAGTGGGAGGAAAAGGATCAGAGTGGGGAGGGAGTGGAGGCACAGGACTGCTAAATAATCAGCCCTGGTGATCTGCACCAGGAGCACAGACACACGTTGCATGGTGTACTGGATATTAGAGAAATGGAAAAGTAAAATCCGAGACAGAGACTGTGAACGGGTCCCCAAAGCCAGCTCCCCTGGGACAAAAGAAAAGCCAGAGCTTTTTAAAAGTCTTAAAAGGACAAGGGCTCAACAGCTGGACAAAATCGTCCCAGCACACTCAACCCAGCAGGCTGGGAAACTTAAGGAACTTCAGGCACCCTAACCCCCTGGGGGGGTAACCCAGCCCTGAAGCCCCTCACAGCGATAAGCAGCCTGCCATTCATTCCCACCTGCCTGTGCTGCAAGCAAACTGGCTGACCTGCCACAGCTGCAGAGCAGCCGGAAAACAGCCCTGCCCACAGCGACCACACAGAGTCTTCTCCCACCACACAGCTAACCAGGACAGACCCAGAGGCTGCCGCCAGGGCGCATCTGCCCAGCACAGACAAAGGAACCCAGAGCAAAGTCCAGAAGGCACAAAGAGGCGCCGTTCTCACAGAAGAACATACTCGGTTCGGCTGCAACACCCTGCAGGGCCATAGGCTATTCCGAGGGCTGCCCCACCCATGGCAGCTCATGGGATTATACCAGGGACTGCTCCCAGTGTATGGGTAACCAACACAGGCAGCGGAGAAAGGCAAGGTGACCAGCAAGCAGGAAGGGATATTGTTCTCCCAGTTGACATGCCTGGCCCCTGCCTGCGACCACTTCTATCACCATGAAAAGGCAGAAGAATCTGGTCCAGTCAAAAATCACTCAGACAACCCCAGAGAGAGGACCTGGTGAGATAGATATAACCAATCTTCCTGAAAAATAATTCAAAATAAAATTCATAACCATGCTGATGGACCTGCAGGGAAATATGCAAGAGCTAAGGGATGAAGTCTGGAGGGAGATAACAGAAATGAAACAATCGAAAGAAGGCCTTAAGAGCAGACTGAACGAGGTGCAAGAGACTGTTAATGGAATAGAAATCAGAGAACAGAAATACAGAGAAGCTGAGGCTGAGAGAGATAAAAGGATCTCTAGGAATGAAGGAATATTAAGAGAACTGTATGACCAATCCAAATTGAACAATATTCGCATTATAGGGGTACCAGAAGAAGAAGAAGAGAGGAAAAAAGATAGAAAGTCTCTTTGAAGAAAAAATTGCTGAAAACTTCCCCAAGCTGGGGAAGGAAATAGTTTCTCAGACCATGAAAGCCCACAGATTTCCCAACACAAGGGACCCAAGGAGGACAACACCAAGACATATAATAATTAAAATGACAAAGATCAAAGACAAGGACAGAGTATTAAAGGCAGCCAGAGATCACCTACAAAGGAAAACTCATCAGTCTATCATCAGACTTTTCAACAGAAACTTACAGGTCAGAAGAGAATGGCATGATATATTTAATGCAATGAAACAGAAGGGCCTTGAACCAAGACTACTGTATCCAGCATGACAAACATTTAAATTTGAAGGAGGGATTAAACAATTCCCAGACAAGCAAAAGTTGAGGGAGTTTGCCTCCCACAAACCACCTCTACAGGATATTTTAAAGGGACTGCTCTAGATGGAAGCACTCCTAAGGGTAAATAGATGTCACCAGAGAAAATAAATTCACAGCAAAGAAAGAAGACCAACCAAATACTAACTAAAGGCAAAAAATAAAATCAGCTCTCCAACAAAAGCAGTCAAAGGAAACATAAAAGAGTATAGAATAAAACATCTAACATATAAAAATGGAGGAGGAAGAATAAGAAGGGAGAGAAATCAAGAACCATCAGACAGTGTTTATAATAGCTTAATAATAGAGGAAAATTAGATGGTTAGATAGTAAAGAAGTTACCCTAGAGCCTTTGGTAACCACGAATCCAAAGCCTGCAATGGTAATAAGTACATATCTATCGATAATCACCCTAAATGTAAATGGACTGAATGCACCAATCAAAAGACACAGAGTAATAAAATGGATAAAAAAGCAAGAACCATCTATGTGCTACTTACAAGAGATTTACCTCAAACCCAAAGATATACACAGACTAAAAGTGAAGGGATGGTAAAAAGATATTTCATGCAAATAGAGAGAAAAAAGCAGGAGTTACAGTACTTGTATCAGAAAAAACAGACTTCAAAACAAAGAAAGTAACAAGAGATAAAGAAGGACATTACATAATGATAAAGGGGTCAGTCCAACAAGAGGATATAACCATTTTAAATATATATGCACCCAACACAGGAGCACCAGCATATGTGAAACAAATACTAACAGAACTAAAGGAGGAAATAGAATACAGTGCATTTACTCTAGGAGACTTCAACACACCACTCACTCCAAAGGACAGATCAACCAGACAGAAAATGAGTAAGAACACACAGGCACTGAACAACACACTAGAACAGATGGACCTAACAGACATCTACAGAACTCTGCACCCAAAGCAGCAGGATACACATTCTTCTCAAGTGCACATAGAACATTTTCCAGAGTAGACCACATACTAGGCCGCAAAAAGAGCCTCAGTAAATTCAAAAAGATTGCAATTCTACCAATCAAGTTCTCAGATCACAAAGGTATAAAACTAGAAATAAATTGTACAAAGAAAACAAAAAGGCTCACAAACACATGGAGGCTTAACAACATTGTCCTAAATAATCAATGGATCAATGACCAGATTAAAACAGAGATCAAGCAATATATGGAGACTAATGACAACAACAACACAAAGCCCCAGCTTCTGTGGGACGCAGCAAAGGCAGTTCTAAGAGGAAAGTATATTGCAATCCAGGCCTATTTAAAGAAAGAAGAACATTCCCAAATGAATAGTCTAAAGACACAATTACTGAAATTGGAAAAAGAAGAACAAATGAGGCCCAAAGTCACCAGAAGGAGGGACATAATAAAGATTAGAGAAGAAATAAATAAAATTGAGAAGAATAAAACAATAGAAAAAATCAATAAAACCAAGAGCTGGTTCTTTGAAAAAATAAACAAAATAGATAAACCCCTAGCCAGACTTATCAAGAAAAAAAGAGAGTTTACACACATAAAGAGAATCAGAAATGGAAAGGAAAAATTATGACCGACCCCACAGAAATACAAAGAATTATAAGAGAATATTATGAGAATCTATATGCTAACAAGCTGGAAAACATAGAAGAAATGGACTACTTCTTAGAAAAATACAACCTTCCAAGACTGACCAAGGAAGAAACAGAAAATCTAAACAGACCAATTACCAGCAAAGAAATTGAATCGGTAATCGAAAAACTACAAAAGAACAAAATCCCCCGACCAGAAGGATTCACCACTGAATTTTATCAGACATATAGAGAAGACATAATACCCATTCTCCTAAAAGTTTTCCAAAACACAGAAAAGGAGGGAATATTTCCTTCCAAACTCTAATACCAAAACCAGGCAAAGACCACACAAAAAAAGAAAATTACACACCAATATCCCTAATGAACACAGATGCAAAAATACTCAACAAAATATTAGCAAACTGAATTCAAAAATACATCTAGAGGATCATACACCATGATCAAGTGGGATTCATCCCAGGATGCAAGGATGGTACAACATTCGAAAATTCATCAACATCATCCACCACATCAACAAAAAGAAGAACAGAAACCACATGATCATCTCCATAGATGCTGAAAAAGCATTTGACAAAATTCAGCATCCATTCATGATTAAAACTCTCAACAAAATGGGTATAGAGGGCAAGTACCTCAACATCATAAAGGCCATATATGACAAACCCACAGCCAACATCATACTTAACAGGTAGAAGCTGAAAGCTTTTCACCTAAGATCAGGACCAAGACGGATGCCCACTCTTCCCACTGTTATTCAACATTGTATTGGAGGCCCTAGCCATTGCAATTAGACAAAACAAAGAAATATAAGGCATCCTTTTTTGGTAAAGAAGAAGTCAAACTGTCACTATTTGCAGGTGACATGGTATTGTACATAAAAAACCTAAAGAATCTACTCCAAAACTACTAGATCTAATATCTGAATTCAGCAAAGTTGCAGGATACAAAATTAATACACAGAAACCTGTGGCATTCCTATACACTAACGATGAACTAACAGAAAGAGAAATCAGAAAAACAATTCCTTTCACAATTGCATCAAAAAGAATAAAATACCTAGGAATAAACCTAACCAAGGAAGTGAAAGACCTATACCCTGAAAACTACAAGACACTCTTAAGAGAAATTAAAGAGGACACTAACAAATGGAAACTCATCCCATGCTCTTTGCTAGGAACAATTAATATTGTCAAAATGGCCATCCTGCCTAAAGCAATCTAGAGATTCAATGCAATCCCTATCAAAATACCAACAGCATTCTTAAACGAACTGGAACAAACAGTACTAAAATTCATATCGAACCACAAAAGACCCCGAATAGCCAAAGCAATCCTAAGGAGGAAGAATAAAGCAGGGGAATCTCACTTCCCACCTCTAAGCTCTACTACAAAGGCACAGTAATCAAGAGAATTTGGTACTGGCACAAGAACAGACCGAGAGGCCAGTGGAACAGAATAGAAAGTCCAGATATTAACCCAAAAATATATGGTCAATTAATATATGATAAAGAAGCCATGGATATACAATGGGGAAATGACAGCCTCTTTAACAGCTAGTGTTGTCAAAACTGGACAGCTACATGTAAGAGAATGAAACTGGATCATTATCTAACCCCATACACAAAAGTAAACTCGAAATGGATCAAAGACCTGAATGTAAGTCATGAAACCATAAAGCTCTTAGAAAAAACAGGGAAAAATCTCTTGGACATAAACATGAGCAACTTCTTCATGAACATATCTCCCCGGGCAAGGGAAGCAAAAGCAAAAATGAACAAGTGGGACTATATCAAGCTGAAAAGCTTCTGTACAGAAAAGGACACCATCAATAGAATAAAAAGGTATCCTACAGTATGGGAGAATATATTCATAAATGACATATCTGATAAAGCATTGACATCCAAAATATATAAAGAGCTCACGCCCCTCAACAACCAGAAACCAAATAATCCAATTTAAAAATGGGCAGAGGATCTGAACAGACATTTCTCCAAAGAAGAAATTCAGATGGCCAACAGGCACATGAAAAGATGCTCCACATCGCTAATCATCAGAGAAATGCAAATTAAAACCACAATGAGATATCACCTCACATCAGTTAGGATGGCCACCATCCAAAAGACAAACAACATCAAATGCTGGCGAGGATGTGGAGAAAGGGCAACCATCTTACACTGTTGGTGGGAATGTAAATTACTTCAACCATTGTGGAAAGCAGTATGTAGGTTCCTCAAAAAAACTAAAAATAGACAAAACCATTTGACCCAGGAATTCCACTCCTAGGAATTTACCCAACGAATTCAGTAGCCCACTATGAAAAAGACATATGCACCCCTGTGTTTATCGCAGCACTATTTACAATAGCGAAGCAACCTAAGTGTCCATCAGTAGATGAATGGATAAAGAAGATGTGGTACATATACACAATGGAATATTATTCAGCCATAAGAAGAAAACAAATCCTACTATTTGCAACAACATGGATGGAGCTAGAGGGTATTATGCTCAGTGAAATAAGCCAGGAGGAAGAAGACAAGTATCAAATGATTCACTCATCTGTGGAGTATAAGAACAAAGAAAAAAACTAAAGGAAAAAAATAGCAGCAGACTCACAGAACCCAAGAATAGACTAACAGTTACCAAACGTAAAGGAACTGGGGAGGGTTTGTGGGAAGGTAGAGATAAGGGGGAAAATGGGGGCATTATAATTAGCAGACATAATGTAGGGGTGCACGGGGAGGGCTCTACAACCTAGAGAAGACAAGTAGTGATTCTATAGCATCTCACTATGCTGATGGACAGTGACTGTAATGGGGTATGTGGTGGGACGTGATGATGGGGGGAGTCTAGTAAACATAATGTTGCTTGTGTAATTGTACACTAATGATACCAAAATATATATTTGGTCCTGAAGAATTATGTCCTAGCAGAGGCAATGGTTATTGTACTGGCCCTGAAATGGGAAAAACTTAGCCTGTTTTAGAAGAAGGAAGGTATGGTGTCTGGAATGTATTAAGAGTAAAATAGAGAAGTAAGAGAGATGGTGGAAGAGATAGTAGGGCCCAAATCACTTTTAAAAGCTCGTAAGTATTGACAAGATGTATAGAATTTAGTCTAACCATAATTGAAAGTCTTCAGAGAGTTTTAAGCAGGATGAATAAGGTGACATAATTTATTCTTTTAAAAAAAGATACTCCTTGGTGTCATATAGAGGAATAGAAGTGAAAGCTGGGTGTCCATGGAAGCCTGGTACAATAAGCTAGAGGGCAGAAGGAGTGACATAGACTGTGTGGATAATTAAAGGATGATAGGAGATGCCAAAAAGAGCATAGAGGTGATGGATTGCATGCTGATGGATTGCATTTGGCCTTGGAGAGAGAGGAATAAAGGATGATGAGTGAATTCTGGTGCCATTAGCTGTGACTGGGAAGACTGGGAAGAGTGGGAAACCACATATGAGTTTTCTTTGGGACATTGCCTTTGAGGTTCCCATTAAATATCCACCATGTACTGTAGGCTTTGAGATGTAGTGGGAAGAATTTCAGAAGATTCAAAATATGGTATTTTTCAGCATCTAGTACACATAAGTCCAAATGCATTAGAATTCTGAAGTGATTTACATGGAACAACTCCAGGAAAAAATAACTTAGAAACATGTTCCTAGTTAAAGTTTACCATGATATCCATTACAGGCTCACAAGATTAATTTTTCCTACTAAATCATACTCTCTCCTTAACAGATAAGACATTACAAGGAGGAAAAAAAAGGTGTAGGCCAAAAAGAGCCTGTATTATTTAATGCCAGACTCAGTCCCTTACAACATTTTAATCATTAACATCGTCATCAAAGTCGATGTCCAGAGACTACATTCCACTTGCTGTCTCATTTCATCATTCAGCTCAACTTCACAGAAATGCTTCCAGCACAAAATGAACAACCTAGAGTATCTTCCTTCGAGGCCCCAAATCATCCCTTTCTACCATTTTCAGGGTGTTTAGGAGGAGAGTTTTTGGAGTTGAGAGGTCCACGTGCTTGCCAGAGGCTATCTCTTAGTCAGGTAAATGGCCGCTGAGAAAATTGCCTCTTTCCTTCTTGAGGCTTCTAAGCCACAAGAGTTCTTCTCTCTCTCTCAGAACAAAGGAAAGAATGAAGATGGTCCCTGGTATGTTCCCTTCCAGAAAACAATTTCAGCCAAGAAGTTCCAGAGAACATCCTTCTCTATCATAAAAGTAGTTGGGAAAAGAAACAATGAAAGTGATAACTTTTGATTTTTAAAACTATAGTTAAGAGATTGATTAAAGATAGATTCATTTTAAAAGGTCCAACTTTCATAGTTTTAATTATGTAAATGCATATTTTGATATTATTATGAGTAACCGCTGTGCTCTCTCATTGGAAATGCAGCTTCCTGTAGTGGTTACCAGCACAGATGTCTCTGGGATCGAACCCCTTGGGTTTTCAGTCATGACTATGCTGCCTACTAGCTGCATAATCTTCACTAGGTTTTTAAAGTTATCTACACCTCCATTATTATCATATTAATAAAAATTTCCTCAGAGGGTTGTAAGGAATACTGAATAATTAAATCTAATAGAAGTAAAGCCCTTAGGGAAAGGCACATAGTATGTCCTATGCCAGCTAAGCCTATATATATATATATTCATAAAAATGTAAGTATTTAATATTTGTATTTATATTCTATTTTATGCATATAATATACTTATTATATATTTATATATGTATATTATATAATTTATGAAATGTATAAAATATATACAGTGTACCATTCAATTCTCATAAAAACCCTATACATATTTATTATTTTCCCATTTTATTAAATAATAGGCTTGCAAAGATAAATGTGTGCTCTAAATCCTATTGATGGCAGACAGAACCCTGGAATTTGACTCCAGTGTCTAAGTGTGTCAATAACAATGACAAATATAAATGAAAGAAAATCACATTATATATTATTGTATTAAAGTTTCTAGAGTTATATAAAATCAGTTTCTTATTTGGTTTGCAAATACACTCCACAAGATGGTTATTTTTGACCTCCTTCATTAAGTGAGACTATTTGAATTGAATGTAAGATGAAACACAGTTTATTGCAAGATGAGTGGCCTTACACTGAAGGATGAGTGACCTTACTAGCTGTGGGAATTTGAATCTAATTTTTCACACATTAAAAGTTCTCAGTTTCCTCAATTTAAAAGTAGAGTGGTTAGACACATTTTTTATACTAGTCTAGATTCAGGTGATGACACAGAGAAGGTGGATGAAACTTTTTTTTTTTTAAGTCTAGCAGTTTTAGGAGGGAGAGGTAGGCAAATATTTAACTGAATGAAAGGATTTGTTTTACATATTAGTCTTATACTTTATAATTCTTGGAATTCTTGGAACATTTCTTTTATAAAAGTGGAACTTCTTAAAAAAGGTCATTGGAGTAAATAATTTATACAGGGTCAATTACTTCTAAGGGTTAGGAAACTTCTTTTAGTAAGTTGTTACTCTTTATGTCAATCTCCTCACATAATATTCCTTGAAACCTTGCTGGGTATTCATTATTATTCTGATTTTCTTGAAGGGAAACTGAAGTTCAAAGAAATAAACTAAATATCCAAGGCACAGAGATAATAAACAGTGGAGCCATGTTTTAGAAAACCAAGTCTGTCAGAATCCACATTATTTCTCCTACACTTGGTGTACCCTTCTGCAGCGAAAGCTTTAAAGAGCATGAGTTGAGTTAGAATTAATCCTATTGACAAAACAGAGGCACCATTTTTAGAATCCCAAACAGGAACTTACTATTGTTTCATCAATATACACATTGTTAAACGTTGGGAAATCTATTATGCTGACTGTTCATAGCATTTGCATTGAAATAACTGTCCTTTTCATTTTCCTTAATTATTATTAAGCATAATCTTATCCTCCGATTGTTCGGTTGTTCGTCTGACATCTCCTAGGGATACTCACTGAAATATCAGCTGCCGTATCTGGAAGACAATACTTGGTGGGTTACCAAATGGACGCAAATGGTGACAGACTTGAACAACTCCATGATAGAAAAACTCCTCTTGGGCTAACATAAATAATATGATCCTTCATGTATCTTCTCACCTGATGATAGCTAAATCCTATCTTCTCTGGGAGATTGCTATGTGATTTAATTGACTTCATGGATTTTCTACTTCCAGAGTTGTATTTCTCTATGCATGAGATTTTTGTATCTCCAATAATGATGACTGTATTTTTACCTGAAAAATACACTGTCCTCCCACACAGAAGCAAAAGAAATGCAGAATGTCTTGGGAATTGTTGGTTAAAAAGAAAAATCTATTTATAAATTTTGAACAAAATGTTCTTGCTAACTACAGAATAACTTCATTTGACTTAATTGTCATTAATAAAAATTCTTCTTGAGGGCCTATATCAGCTGTCAAACTTACTAAGTCTCAGACTTTTTAAAAAAACCTTATTAGTTGCAAGGTCTCAGAATTGTGTCTATATCTAATCTTCTCTATCAAGATCCAAGACCACATTAAGTTCTTGCAAAGTAAGTTAACTACCTCTGACAGTGAAATTAGAGAAACTAAAACCTGGCTTCCTGTTTGACACCAGGACATCAGTCATGTCTTTAAATCTAAGAAAGGATAAAAAACATGCATACAATTAAAAACAAGACAACAGGCCTCAGAGGGAATCTCTCAGGCTAAGCCACGCACCACCAACCATGTCTTAATTCAATCACAGTTCGGTCCCCCACAAGTGGAATCTTATACCAGTCAGTCGGGAATCACCTGCTCAGCAGCGGCCAGCTACTCTGCCTGACAGACCGCTACTATCCCGTAAAGAAAGTAGCCTTGCAATAACCAGCCCACTTTTTTGCCTAGTATAAGTTCCTGGTTTCTGCTCCATTCTGGATATAAAAGTCTTCTGTTTGTATAGCTCCTCAGACTCCTTATCTGTCAGTTTATCTCTTGACAATATCATCAATTATCTCTGTAAAGTTAAGAATCTCAAAGTGACCTTAGAAGTAGACATGGATCTCTAGGACTTCTCTTCGATGTCTGCCCTTATAAGAAAAGAATTTCCAAATTTCCTCTCCCCTAGGAATACATTGCTCTTTTTTCTGTCCCCAGTCTTGGTCTACAAAATTTTGAGGCATGAAAAATACTTTGAAACTATTTGCCAAGTTCTAAGAAATGTATGCGTACTTTTGCTTTAAACATGGAAGGTGTAAAACATTCAGAACTGTATTACTTACATGTCCTTCCTTCCTATTTCTATTTCTTAAGTTCTAGAACTTTTTTCCATTTTCCTTAATGAAAAATGACTCTCAATATGAAGAAAAGGAGAATAAAATAGTATGTAAAATATGGCACATGGCAAGCAAACCACTATGTCACTCAGGTAGCTCTCAACCCTAATCCACATCTCTTTTTCTGGTTTACTTGATTTGTATAATGTCAGCGTCTTCCAGCCTTTGTCCTTTTGCCTTTTAATAATTTCTGTTGCCAATCCACCCAGATACCTCTCTCCAGGTACATGTGTGCATGTGTGTGTGTAAGTATACATATATATGATATGTATGTATACATACTGTATATATAATGTATATATGCATATAGAAGACAAGTCTTTGGATGGTCATTAAATCACTTTAGGGATAAGTTACCGATTTCTGATTTTTAAAACAATTTATATGTTGAAGTAAAATTAACAGCACATGCAACATAAACCTTATGGCTGATGTGTGTATGTTTGAGGCTAAGTTCCAGACATAACTCTTGTAGCTCTATGGCAACAATTTAAGAACATCCTTGTGTCAAGTTCTGTTATCTTAGGGAAGGCAAAGGTCCTAAAACTGTGCTACTGCTTATACGTACTGTTGTTTACCGCAGTGTATCATTTGTCATATTGTATGTATCTATCTGTCTATATCCATATTTAACACTGAGCTTACAATGGAACATCTTATCAAGATGTATAATAACACATCCTTAACAGTCAACATGCAGAACTGCTCCAACTTGGCTGTACTTTAGGTTTGAAGAAATAATTGCTAATTTGGATGTTACCAACAGCAACTGCATGATTTTGCATGTAAAATTCTGGGGCATGTGTCCCTGTTTTGGAGAATGCTGCAAAGCTTTCTTAGGTATATACTGATTACACTGAATTTCTTACTAAAACCTTAGATCAGAAAATCTTTTTTTATTGGCCCCATAAAAACCCATTTCTGAAGTGTTTATCAGTACACCTACTCATATTGGTCAATAGGTCTTTTTCACATATAAAAATTTCAGTGAGGGAGACTGTCCAGCTGTGATAGGATGTCCTTAGTTTTGTGGGTTCAAGATTTCAGCTGGTCAGAAAAACATCAAAACATTTATTAAATGACCATTATCTAAATATTGGCAAGTATTGATAATAAAAAAGAAATATACAATTTCTGCCTTTAAATCCAGTAGTATAAACACCCAAGATACTTAACTACCATACACTGTGATAAGTACAGCTTTATAGAAAAATATGGAATGATAAAGCAGAGAATACATACATACAGAATTTTCTCTTTCCTTTGTCTAAACTGGTAAATGACCTATATGTGTAAAAAAAATCTGAAGGATGTAGGTGTGATAACTCATGATATCTATTCTCTTAATAAAATTTCCTTCATCTTTAGCAATGAGATTTAAATGTTTAGCTGGGTAAATGGCCACCCAGAGTAAACATTACATTTCCCATCTCTAGTTATCACCATGTAATCATGTGCTGCCCAGCAAGATAAAATAAGAAGTGGTATAAGCAGTTGTCCTTGGAGGGAGTAAGGCATGACCTTGGAGGAAGAAAGCAAACCCTATCTGGCCTTTCCTATGTGCCAGCAGGAACATAGACATGAGACTAGAGCTTGAGGAAACTTCTTATTTCAGGAGAAGAAGACATGCTGATAACTATGAAGTAAAAAGATTGAAAGGAACATAGGTGCCCGTTGATGGTGGCAGCATGCTTCTAGCCCTGGTCTCCTTATATTTGGATTTATTTTTGAATAATTTTATACATTTCTATTTTTATTTCTTATGCTTTTTTTCTTTAAATAAATGTAGTCCTTTCTTTAGATGTTATTTACATATGATGAATTCTACCCATTTTAAACAAGGAGTTTGAAAAGTTTTGACAAGTGATCATACTGATACAACTATAGCCAAAATCAAGATAGAACATTTCCATCACCTCCAAAAAATTTAATTGATCTCTTTGCAGTCAGTCCTGCACATTCTTTCACAAATTTCTGCCCAGAGCAAACACTAACTTGCTTCTTATCAAGATGTATTACTGCTTATTTTCTGAAATTTCATGTAAAAGAATTAAATAGAGTATGTAGTCTTTTGTGTCTGGCTTCTTTCACTCAGCATAATGTACTTTCATGCATCAATAGTATGTCCCTTTAATAATCCTGAAAGTCTTCAGGATTATTCCATTATATGGATGTACTACTATTTAGTTATTCATTCCTCCGTTGATGAACTGGTTATATCTGAGTTTTGGCTATTGTGAATAAAACTTCTATGAACATCCTAAGTGCAAGTATTTGGGTGGACATATACTTTGCTTTTTCTGTAGAAATAGGAATGAAGTTGCCAGATCTTATGGTAAGTGTATGCTTAACTTTTTGTTGTTGTTAAGAAACTTGAATTGTTTATAATGTAGTTATACTATTTTACATTCCCAACAGCAGTGTATGAAAGTTCTGGTTGTTCCATATCCTTACCAACATTTGGAATTGTGAGCCTTTTTAATTTTTGCCATTGTAATGGAATCTCATTGTTACTACAATTTAGTTATGCTAGTGTTGTCTGATTGTGGTTTTCTTCTTCATTTACTTGATGACTAACAATGTTAACATCTTTTATACATTGAATGGCCATTCAGATATCTTCTTTGATAGTATCTGGTCACCTCTTTTTCCCATTTTTAAGATGGTTTGCTTGCCTTCTTATTGATTTGCAATAAGAGTTATGTATTTTTTATTAAAGTATCATTGATATACAACCTTATGTTCTTTCAAATATACAACACAGTGGTTCAACAGTTACCCATATTGTTAAATCCTCATCCCTTCCAGTGCGGTCACTATCTATCAATATAGTACGATGTGTAAGAGTTATTTTTTATAGCAGTTTTGTCAGAACTATATAACAAAAATATTTTCTCCCACTCTGTAACTATAACTACTTTATATTTTTAACTTTCAAGTTACCGGAAATTCCTAATTTTAATGAAGTTTTATTTATAAATTTTGTTCTTTTAAGATTTGTGCTTTTTCTGTCCTATGTAAGAAAATTTTGCCTACCCTAAGGTTGCAAAGGTTTTCTCCTGTTTACTTCTAGAATTTTATAGTATTCGTGTTTACATTTCTAACAATATTTTAAAGATTTATAGATTACATGTTTTTGTAATACTAATATCATGTAGTTTCAACACTATTAAAAAGACTTTACTTTCCCGCATTAAATTGCTTTGAGTTCTTTCTTAAAACTAATTGATCACATGAGTGGTTTTGTTTCTGGATTCCATTCCATTGATCTACAGTTGTGTTATTTTGCAATATTGCATTGTCTTCTGTCACTCACAGATGGAAAGATTAAATGAACTGATTCCTTTTTATGGATACATAATATTCCATTATAGTTATTCTAAGTGTGTTTGTGTGTGTGTCTATGTGTGTGTATTACAATTTGCTTATCTATTTGTTGATGGGCATATGTGTTGTTTCTACTTTTTTGACTATTGTGAATAATGCTATTATGAACATGCATGTACATGTATTTGGGTAATTGTTTTCACTTCTTTGGTGTATACATTTAGGAGTAGAATCTTGTTCATACATTAATTTTATTTTTAACTTTCTGAGGATCCACCAATCTTTTTTCCTAGATACAGTTTTGTATATTTGCTCCTACATATATTTACCATTTCTGGTATTTTTCATCCCTTTTGGAACTCTGGGTTGCTATCTGTTCCCAGTTCCCTTGAGCCTGAATAATGCCCTTTATCACTTCAAAGGTCTATCTACAACTATTTTTCTCCATTTTTGTTTATCTGAAAATGCTTTAATTCATCTTCATTTTGAAGGATAGTTTTACTGGATATAGAATTTTTGGTAGACCTTTTCTCCATCACTACTACTTTAAATCAGTTCTAGTATCGTTCGGAATTCACTGATTCTGAGGAAGTGATTTATTAAACATATTATCTTCTCGCTGTTATGTAAACTGTTTTCACTTATCAGCTTTCCAAAGATAGTGAGAACTATTTTTGCTTTTCAGCATTTTACCTCTGATGTGCTTGGGAAAGTTTTGCTTAATGTTGATATTTTTAAGCATTCATTGAATTACTGGGTCCTGTAAATTAACGTTTTCAACCTTATTTAACAAAATTTCATCCATTATTTCTGCACATTTTTCCTGCCTTTTATTCTCTCTCCTTTCTTTCTAGAACTCCAATTACTTGTATATTATACTGCTTGGTAGTACTATTCAAATTTCTGTAGCTCTATTCAGTTTTCACCAATTTTTTTTAAGGTATCATTGATGTACATTCCTATGAAGGTTTAACAAGAAAAACAATTTGGTTACTACATTCATCCATATTATCAAGTCCCCCCACATAGTACATTGCAGTCACTGTCCATCAGTGTAGTAAGATGACACAGAGTCATTACTTGTCTTCTCTGTACTACACTGTCTTCCCCATGACCCCACCACACATCATGTGAAATAATCATGATATCCCTCAATCCCCTTCCCCTTCCCTCCCCACCTGCCCTTCGCCACCAATCCCCTTTGGTAACCACTAGTCCATTCTTGGACACTGTGAGTCTGCTGCAGTTTTGTTCCTTCATTTTTGCTTTGTTGTTATACTCCACAAATGAGGGAAATCATTTGGTATTTGTCTTTCTCTGCCTGACTTATTTCACTGAACATAATACCCTCTAGCTCCATTCATGTTACAAATGGTAGGATTTGTTTCTTTCTTATAGCTGAATAGTATTCCATTGGGTATAGGTACCACCTCTTCTTTGTCCATTCATCTACTAATGGACATTTAGGTGTTGCTTCCATATCTTGGCTACTGTAAATAGAGCTGCGATAAACATAGGTGTGCATATGTCTTTTTGAATCTTAGATCTTGCTTTCTTTGGGTCAATTCCTAGGGGTGGAATTCCCAGGTCAAAGGGTATTTCTATTTTTAGTTTTTTTGAGGAACCTCCATACTGCTTTCCACAATGGTTGAATTACTTTACATTCCCACCAGCAGTGTAGGAGGGTTCCCCTTTCTCCGCAATCTCACTGGCATTTGTTGTTTCCTGTCTTTTGGATGGTGGCCACCCTAAGTGGTGTGAGGTGATATCTCATTGTGGTTTTTATCTGCATTTTCCTGATAATTAGCGATATGGAGCATCTTTTCATGTGCCTGTAGGTCATCCAAACTTCTTCAGATCCTCTACCCATTTTTTAAATGGGATATTTGCTTTTTCGATCTTGAGGTGTGTGAGTTCTTTATATATTTTGGATGTTAACAACCGCTTGTCAGATAAGTCATTTACAAATATATTCTCTCATACTGTAGGAAGGCTTTTTGTTCTGCTGATGTTGTCCTTTGCTGTACAGAAGCTTTTTAGCTTGATGTAGTCCCATTTGTTCATATTTGCTTTTGTTTCCCTTACCCAAGGAGATGTGTTCAGGAGAAAGTTGCTTATTCAAGAGATTTTTGCCCGTTTTCTTTGAAGAGCTTTATAGTTTCCAGACTTACATTCAGGTCTTTGATCCATTTTGAGTTTACTTTTATGTATGGGGTTAGACAATAATCCAGTTTCATTCTCTTGCATGTAGCTGTCCAGTTTTGCCAAGATCAGCTGTTGAAGAGGCTGTTATTTCCCCATTGTATGTCCATGGCTCCTTTATCATATATTAATTGATCATATATGCTTGGGTTTATATCAGGGCTCTCTACTCTGTTCCATTGGTCTATGGGTCTGTTCTTGTGTCAGTACCAAGTTGTCTTGATTACTGTGGCTTTGTAGTAGAGCTGGAATTTGGGGAGCATAATCCCCCTAGCTTTATTCTTCCTTCTCAGGATTGCTGTGGCTATTCGGGGTCTTTTGTAGTTCCATATGAATTTTGGAAATATTTTCCCTAGTTTGTTGAAGAATGCTGTTGGTATTTTGATAGTAATTGCATTGAATCTGTATATTGCTTTAGGCAGGATGGCCATTTTGACAATATTAATTCTTCCTATCCATGAACACAGGATGTGTTTCCACTTATTGGTATCTGCTTTAATTTCTCTCAGGAATATCTTGTAGTTTTCAGAGTATAAGTCTTTCATTTCCTTGGTTAGGTTTATTCCTAGGTATTTTTTTTTTTGATACAATTGTGAATGGAATGGTTTTCCTGATTTCTCTTTCTGCTAGTTTATCATTAGTGTATAGGAATGCAACAGATATCTGTGTATTAATTTTGTATCCTGCAACTTTGCTGATTTCATATATTAGATCTAGTAGTTTTGGAATGGACTCTTTAAGGTTTTTTTTGTATAATATCATGACATCTGCAAACAGGGAGAGTTTGACTTCTTCCTTGCCAATCTGGATGCCTTTTATTTCTTTGTGTTGTCTGATTGCCATGGCTAGGATCTCCAGAAGTATGTTGAATAAACATGGGGAGAGTGGGCATCCTTGTCTTGTTCCCAGTCTTAAAGGAAAAGCTTTCAGCTTCTAGCTCTTAAGTACGATGTTGGCTGTTGGGTTCTCATATACGGCCTTTATTATATTGAGGTACTTGCCCTCTATATCCATTTTGTTGAGAGTTTTTATCATGAATGGATGTTGAATTTTGTCAAGTGCTTTTTTGGCATCTATGGAGATTATCATGTGGTTTTTATCCTTCTTTTTGTTGATGTGGTGGATGATGTTGATGGATTTTTGGATATTGTACCATCCTTGCATCCCTGGAAGAAATCCTACTTGATCATGATGGATGACCTTTTTGATACATTTTGCTAATATTTTGTTGAGTATTTTTGCATCTGTTTTCATCAGGGATATTGGTCTGTAGTTTTCTTTTTTTGTGGTGTCTTTGCCTAGTTTTGGTATTATAGTGATGCTAACCTCATACAATGAATGAGTTTGGAAGTATTCCCTCCTTTTCTACTTTTTGGAAAACTTTAAGGAGGATGGGTATTAGGTCTTCATTAAATGTTTGATAAAATTCAGAGGTGACACCATCTGGTCCAGATGTTTTTTGAGTACCAATACAATTTTGTAGCTGGTAATTGGTCTGTTCAGATTTTCTGATTCTTCCTGGGTCAGCCTTGGAAGATTGTATTTTTCAAGAAATATGTCCATTTCTTCTAGGTTATCCAGTTTGTTAACATATAATTTTTCATAGTATTCTCCAATAATTCTTTGTATGCCTATGGTGTCCATAGTGATTTTTCCTTTCTCATCTCTTAAAGTTACTGAAGCTCTTTTTGTGACCTACTATATGATCTATTTTTGATAATGTTCCATGTGTACTTGAGAAGAATGTGTATCCTGCTGCTTTTGGGTGGAGTATTCTGTTGAGGTCTGTTAGGTCCAACTGTTCTAATACGTTGTTCAGTGCCTATGTCTACTTACTTATTTTCTGTCTTGTTAATCTCTCCTTTGGAGTGAGTGGTGTGTTGAAGTCTCCTAAAATGAATGCATTTCATTCTGTTTCCCCTTTTAATTCTGTTAGCATTTATTTCACATATGTAGGTGCTCCTGTGTTGGTTGAATAGATATTTATAATAGTTATATCCTCTTTCTGTATTGACTGCTTTATCATTATGTAATGTCCGTCTTTGTCTCTTATGACTTTCTTTGTTTTGAAGTCTATTTTGTCTGATACAAGTACTGCAACTCCTGCTTTTTTCTCTCTATTAGTTGCATGAAATATCTTTTTCCATTCCTTCACTTTTAGTCTGTATATGCCTTTGGGTTTAAAGTGAGTCTCTTGTAGGCAGCATAAAGACAGGTCTTGTTTTTTTATCCATTCAATGACTCTATGTCTATTGATTGGTGAATTCAGACCATTTATATTTAGGGTGATTATTGATAGGTATGTACTTATTGCCATTGCAGGCTTTAGATTCATGGTTACCAAAGGTTCAAGAGTAACTTCCTTACTAACAGTCAATTTTAACTCACTTACAATCCCATTACAAAGGCAATCTTAAGGTTCTTTTTTTTCCCTCTTTTTCTTCCTCCTCCATTCTCTATGTATTAGGTATCATATTCTGTACTCTTTGTCTATTTCTTGACTGACTTTGGGGATAGTTGATATGATTTTGCACCTGCTTAGTAATTAATTTTTCTGTGTTCTTTACTGTGGTTTCATTTCCTCTGGTGACTGCCATTTACCCTTAGGAACACTTCCATGTATAGCAGTCCCTCCAAATACACTGTAGAGATGGTTTGTGAGAAGTAAATTCTCTGGCTTTTGCTTATCTGGAAATTGTTTAATCTCTCCTTCAAATTTCAATGATAATCTTGCCAGGTAGAGTATTCTTGGTTTAAGGCTCTTCTGTTTCATTGAATTAAATATATCATGCCACTCCCTTCTGGCCTGTAAGGTTTCTGTTGAGAAGTATGATGATATCCTGATGGATTTTCCTTTGTAGGTGATCTTTTTTCTCTGGCTGCTTTTAATATTCTGTCCTTATCATGGATCTTTGCCATTTTAATTATTATATGTCTCGGTGTTGCCTTCCTTGGGTCCCTTGTGTTGGAGCTCTGTGCACCTTCATGGTCTGAGAGACTATTTCCTTACACAGATTGTGGAAGTTTTGAGCAATTATCTCCTCAAAGACACTTTCTATTCCTTTTTCTGTCTCTTCTTCTTCTGGTACCCTTATAATGTGAATATTGGTCCATTTGGATTGGTCACACAGTTTTCTCAATATTTTTTCATTCCTAGAGACCCTTTTTATTCTCTCTGCTGCAGCTTCTTTGTATTCCTGTTCTCTAACTTCTATTCCATTTACCATATCTTCTACTACATCTAATCTGCCTTTAAATCCATCTGTTGTATGTTTCATCTCAGAGAATGCATTACTTAACTGATTGAATCTCAGACCTGAATATTACCCTGAGTTCTTGAATATTTTTCTGTACCTTGATGAGCTTGTTTGTGATTTTTATTTTGCTCTCTTTCAGGAAAATTGATGAGTTCAGTTTCACTTGGCTCTTTTGTGGTGTTTGTGGCATTTTAGTTTGAACCAGGTTTCTTTGACATTTCATATTTGTATGTGGCGCCCTCTATTGACCAGAAGCTCCATTCTCTGGATCCGGTGAGCTCCTGGAGTAATGTTGGAGGTCTCAGGGGAGCTGTGCTGGTGCCTGGGGGTCAAAAGAGCTGTTTCCTGCTTCCTGGCTGCTGTGCCTTTCTCCACTGCCAGAACCAGTGGGCTGAGCACACAGGCATAAGCCTCTGTGCTTTTAGTTTGTAGCAACTGTAGGCGGGGTCTCCCTCTGGCTGGCCTGATGCCAGGGCAGGGGCTGCCGGCTTGTGAACTGGTGCCAGCCAGGAGGAATGTGCAATAGGCTGTCTATCATGGTGGGGGGACACGGAGCCGCATGGCCAGCCAGAGGGATTGAGCACCTAAAGCTCCTAAATGTTCCCAATCTGCTGTGCAGAGTGCACCTGGACTATTTTGTCCACCTGTCCTTTCTCCTGAGCAGCAAGCTCTGTGCAGTCCTTGCCCCTTTATCAGCCCTCTTGCTGTTAGGAAGTCTCTCAGCCTGCCTGCTTTTCTTTTGTCCCAGAGCAGCTGGATGTGGGTCCCTGTTTTCAACAAGCAGCTGGAATCTGTCTCTTCAAGTATTCTGCCTGTCTTAGCTTTCCAACCCCACTTATCTCCAGAGCACCATGCAATGTAAGTTTGTGTTCCCAGAGCAGATCTCCAAGGCTGGGTGTTCAGCAGTCCTAGGCTTCCACCCTCTTCCTGCTCCATTTCTTTTCCTCCCACTGGTGAGCTGGGTTGAGCGGAAGGCTTGGGTCCTGCCATATCACAGCTTTGATATAAGGTCCATTCTTTTCTCCAGGTTTATGCAGTCTGACACAGCCTTCTTTCCTGTTGCTCTTTTAGGATTAGTTGTATTAACTATATTTTCATATTATATGTGGTTTTGGAAGGAGGCCTCTGTCTCACCTCTCATGCCACCATCTTTCCTGAAATCTAAAAATCTTCACCAATATTTGTATCTCCATTCTTTGGAATGTATAATTTTTATTTATCAACCTCAATTTCATGGTCTTTACCACTCCAGCCGGCTGTTGAGCTCATTCTATACATTTTTGCTTGTTATTGTACTTTTCATCTTTAACATTTCTATTTTAAAATGTTTCTATTTCTCTGTTGAAATTTCCCATCTGTTCCTTCATTAAAGCCATGTACAAAAATGATTCAAACATAGCGTATTAGCTGCTTTACCATTATCCTTATTTTTAATAAGTATCATGCTTTCTTGTTTTTGATTTTTTTTGTCATGTCTACTAATTTTTGGTTGAAAACTAGATATTTCTGGTAATAGTGACTCTGGATCCTGCTCTTTTCTTTTGAGGTGACATGGCTTTTTTTTTTTCTAGTAGCAATTAATTTGCATAGACTGAAACTACAAACTCTCTCCCACAGAATGGTAGGTATCTACTATCTCTGCTCAACTTTCAGTTTCAGGCACTGGTTTATTTTACTTTATTTTGCCTGTCTCCTTGGTAATCTTTATCTTTTGTAATTTGGACTTCAGCAAGGATTTGGGCAGATTACATACTCATATTTCATGTCTCACCATGTCTATGGTTTTTTACGTCAAGGAATTTTGCACCTAATTTTCTGGTTTCTCTGTCAGCCTTTTCTTTTGTCTTCTTGTACCTCAAGCCAATAAGTCCTCAAATTTCTTCTCACCAAGTTTCGAATAGCTGTGGAATATATTCACTTGTAAAAGAAAAAAGAAAGATGGTAAAGAAGAAAAACAATGAAGCAAACTCACTAATTTCAACTGATATCCTTTCTGATCTCTCCTGTTTTTGTTTTGGGTTGTTTCTTTTCCCTCAGTTCCCAGCAGTCTTTCTTGTGTATGCATAGGTTAGCATTCATTGGTAACTGAGTGGAAGATTTTCAGATTCAGGGCTTCAGCTCTTCTGTAGCTGCCTCACATTCAGGCTATCTCTCCTAATAGTCCACCTGCTTTTTCAGTCATAGAATTCATTTTCTCCACATTAAGTGGCAACATCACGCCAGCCATGAGGGTTGGAGAGTGCACTTGGGCAAGAAATCCACAAATTTGCACCCTATATTCTTTCTAGTTGGAGCATTTCAGGAGTAAACTCTGCTCTGGCTTCTGTATGCTTTCAGATCCTTCTCATGCCTTTATACAATTTTTTATTAACAATGCATATTCTCAAGATTTTATCTGTTATTTGTGGGATGACTGACTCCCCCTCTTCATGCCATTGCCTGTCTCTTACAGGAGTTTATCTTTGGCTTTTTAATATGAAAGAACTAATCTGCTTTTTTTTTGGTTAAAGCCTGTTATTTGGGTCTCGGTCTCTCACAGATGGACGGATTAAATGAAAGGACATCTGTAACATACTTACAATGGCGTCTAGCAAGTAGTAAGTTATCAGTATGTTATCTATCATTATTGTCATTAGTTTTCTTGATTTTTACCCATGTACCACTCCTTCTCTGAAAATTCTGGAATGCTGGTTAATTATTTAACAGGTTATATACTGCCAATATAAGAAGAGAAAAAATCTGCCTTCCTGCAATCAGGTTAAAGCCTAGATGAAAAAAGAAATCATATAAATAATTATGATAACTGATAAAATGGAGATAAAAAGGGAAGAAGGTCTATCTAGGATATTATGGGAAGGTTTCTCCCAGAAGGTAGCAAAAAAAATTGACCTGAAATTTGAAGGATAAAAGGAGTTTGCATGGTAGACAAATAGAGACACTGTCAGATTCAGTGTCTCCTTTTGATTATCCCCTTCTAACTCAGTGTACAGCTGAATATTCAAAGTTCCCTTTTAAAACTCTATGCAAAACATACTTGCTATGGGAATTATAATTAATTTTGTTAGATTTCCTTTTCATTTGTAATACTTTTTCGTATACCCAAAACATTTTGTTAAAGCTTTAGGAATCCCAAATCCACCCAGTTTTTATGGGTTGGTAAACTGAATAGCTGGCTAAAATTATTCGCTACACTCTGAGAAGGTGACATGGTTTCTGTATTCTGAGAATATTTATATTATTAAAACCTATGATACATTCTTCTTCTTCCCACCCAATGTATACCACTTTCTTCTCTTTTAATTCCAGATGTCTACACAAAGAACGTATTTATAAAATCAAAAGCACTCTATCTTCCAAAAACCTATTCTTCAAATACTACTATATTGTGTCATCTTGGCTTGATACTAAGAGTTTAATGCATCTCACTTCAAATTTTTCCATTCTCTTCCCTTATATTTCACACTACAGTTCAGGCAAACCATCTCTGGCTCATGCTCAGGAAGGGCTTCCTAGTTTGCCCTGGGAATATAAAGCAAATATAAACCCTAGGACAGTGTTTCTCAATTCATTTTGATTAGGAATTTACCACTTTTTAGTCTCCAATACAGTGCATTCCTATACTTTTGTAAAATGCTAGAAAATTAATCAGTAGAAAAATATGCATTTAGATATCAAGTTGTTTTAAAACTTTCTAAATGCTTTCTCTGAATGTCAGTACTTCAGTGGTCTATAAAGCACACATTAGATATCATGGGTTTGGTATATGCCCACAGAAACTGGTCAAAGGAGAGGGAAGAAAACTTCTACTTCAGTGAGGGCCCCATTGTCTGTGCCATGTAGTGAACACTGTTTCTAGCACAGCTTTTATCTGGCTTTTTGTTGTATAGTCTTACTGTAACTAAAACTATCATCATTGAATTTGTTGCTTCCCATCTAACAGAGATGTTGTTAAATCAATCCAAATTCATCTTCTAATTAGACTGACCTTTGAGGCTTATTTTGATCCTCTGAGTGTTTGAGAAGTCTATGGGAAATTTCCATATGTCTTGAAAATCAATATGTGGGGTATTCTGGTCTGGCTCTCATATTTATTAAGTGCAGAGTGGTATTGCAGGGATATTTTATGATCACAGTATGAGAAACATTTCATTAAGCTATATTTGCATTAATTTAGTGGTTAATAGCATCTCAAATCCAGAGAGCTGGATGAGCTGAGACCTCAGAGGTCTTTTTTTTCCCCTATTAGCAATGACATCTCCATTTCCTTGCTATAAAAATTCACTACAGGAAAGCATGTTCTCATTAAAGTAAATGTATCTTCCCATTGGTTTCCAAGTTGGGATGCAGAGGCCTATGAAAATAATCAATTTGGAAGAATTCCCATAGTTCCTGTTACCACTGTACATTGTTAAATGAAATAAAGCCCTCTTCTCTGAAATGTGCAACCTCAAGCCAAAATGGGCAGATATTTCCTACAATGGCTGCCTCAAACATGCTAGTGACAAACACCTTTAAAGTTAAAATTCAAAGTCAAGCCATAGTTTGGAAGCAGACATAAGCTTTAAGTTTTGAGCAATTCATCCTGGCAAAAACAAGAGGGAAATTTTTATTTCAGATGCTGTTTGACAGGGATTGCTTTTGCCCCATTTGAATGTATTTTAAGCATTCATTTGATCTTTCAGAGATTTACCAGAGTGAAATCCACCTCTGCTTCTCTAAGCCTCTAAATATAAGACATATTCAAGATAACTTTCCGCTCTTTCAGACCAAAACCTAGAAAGAATGATTTGCTTTTCATGATTGTCTTTTCCAAGGATTTATGATATACACATCTTGAATATTGTCAGAACTGGCAAGTGGAATGTTTGTTTAATTAATGATCTCAGGGTGTGGTGGGGAGGTGGGGAGGCCATTAGTTTGTTGCCTACTATTATCTGTCTGGCTCTGGTACAATTCATCTGCAGTGTTTTGATGCTCTGATCCATCCTCTCCAATGTGGATAAGTTTAAATGAATCTTTTAGAGTGTTTCATTCTTTCAACAAGTATTTCCTGAGCACATAATGTATACCAGGAACTGGAGACAGAGCAGTGAAAAAACAAGCAAACAAACAAAAAGAAAACCCAAATAATAATACCTTGAACACCCACCCCCGGCTGATGGAAGTCATTCTCTGAGGGAATAATAGACAACAAATAAATGGATATGTGCTAAGGAGAAAAATAATACAGGGAAGGTGAATTAGGCATGTTGAGTGTGAGGGACTGTTGAAACCATAGACTTTTGCAATGTTTGAGATTCGTTTGACCAGCATCCTGCCTCCAATTTTCTACTCTTAGAGTTGGATGAAACTTCAGGACATGGATGTGGCTTGCTAAGGAATGGCCAAAGGGGTAGGTTGGAACAACCCCAAAAAGCCCGGAGAGTGAGAAACTCTTGGGGTGTACTTTGACAAGTGTGAATGGGAAAGAGCTGAACATATAAATCCCTTTTTCATCGTTGTGGACTACTCAGATAGACAGTGTCTCCTGCAAGGCCTCTCAGACAAGTCTCCCATACTGTATAAATCTGTCAGTCCTAGGCTCATTGTGAAGGCAAATACATTAGAAAACAGACAAAAAAAAACTAACCTCTCTGTTTATTCTATACATTTCTTTGCCTCCCCATTTCTTTCCTTAACTTTAGAATAATTTTTTAAAAGTATATGCTCACACATGCTGAATACCATTATTTCCCCTTCTTTCTTAAAGTCACTCCATAGTTTTATTCCCACCACTCCTCTGAGACCACCCTTGTCAAAATCACCAGTAGAAGAGGAATATTGATGCTGCAAGAAAGAAAGGAGGAAATTGATGGACTTCATATAATCTGCTTTTTTGTAAGTCTCTGAAACTAATATAGATTTTAAACATCATGTGTTAGCTTAGGAATGAGTCTCTGTGAAGACAAATGTGGCATATGTGAGACTCCCTGTTCTTCATATAAAGTGGACCACGACACAAATTGAAGAAAAGTTATTTTAGTAATCATTTAGTTCACATGCCACGTGTAGACCCAACTTCAAGGATTTTTCAAGACCCACATTCCATTAGTTACTGTACTTATAAAAGGAAAGAATGCTTTCCTGATGCATGAAATCTATAAGGCAATAAAATATCATTTTCTGGGTTCTAAGTAGATGGTCAAATAAAATGTGTAAAAGAAAAAAACAGGATAATATATCAGTAATAACAATAGTAATAGCAATGGCAAAAATAATAATAGCTAATACCCAGTGTTCATTATGTCATATATATAGTTTATTTTCATGATAAAACCTATTGAGGATAGTCACTATTTTGTAAATCAGGACACTGAAGCATAGAGAGATTACATATCCAGTATGAGACTATTATAAATTTATTGACATGTTTCCACTCCTAAGTTTCCATTTAGATTTAGCATTTCTAAATCACATAAAAGTACTTTCCAGTATTAGGCACTATCAACTACCAAGTGGAATGGAGCACTGCCATCTCTTTCTAGTTGAGAACAGTGCAATAGAATAAATGTAATTCATTTCCAAGGAAATGCTGCATGTTAAAATCTAGTTCTTATGCCCACATTTACATTTGTGAATACTTTCATTACAACTTTCATAACTTGGCTTAACTCTATACTAATTGTTTTAATCACTACAACTTCAAGTTATATGAACTACTTGTTATATAATTAAGCAATATGACATGAGAAGCAGTTCCTTTCAGGATGATAACAGGATATTATAATTTCACAATAAACTCCAATGATGTTCTACCTTATTATTAATAGAATCAGTACACATTTAATTATCTGTTACATTGATATTCCCATATCTTATAAACAGTTCTGCTTGAATATAACCAGTGCACAAACATAGATTCACTAATGGGGCATAACAAACAAGTTATCATTGCACTATAGGGTGGAAACCACCCATTGATATACGGGAGTTTTCATAGTGATACAGGTATAAAGTAAGTGATTAAATCTATAGTTACATAAGAACACATATTTGTATAGATTTAAGAGATAAATTATCTGATACTTCAGTAATCTGACAGATGAATGAAGTAAAACTATGAATAAAATGACCATATGGATGATAACATAAACTTTGTTTTTAAATCAGAGAATGGACTATACCTTTATGTATAATAAAGACTGAATTTAAAGTGTTCATTAAATAGAAGAAATTTGTTCTAAAAATTTCAATTATTAGTTTTCAAAAATTTTTTATGTCGAGTCCCTTTTTCATTGACATAAATTCTTCCCAGACATGAATGCTCTCCAAACCATCTTTAGAAATTTATATCAAATTTTCAGAACCATTTGGAGAAATATCAAAAGATTAACCTTGTTCTCACTAAATTGTTTTTTCAAAATTAGTGTAATGTCTTTTCATTTTCAATTCACTCTTCACTCCCCTCTCTATGTATTTCAAATACTCATCACTACCATACACTTTTCCTTGTTAATCATTTGAAAACCCTCAGCCTTATTGTTTGCCACTCTTACCACCATTTTTACTGACACATTACAAATTCAAAAATTTTTTTCATTATATATGTATATACTTTATTTTGGTATCAATCGACAATTACATGTGCAATATTATGGTTATTAAACTACCCCTTCATCAGGTGCCCCCCACCAACCCCATTACACTCACTGTCCATCAGCATACTGAGATGCTATAGAGTCACTACTTGTCTTGTCTGAGTTCTACAGGCCTCCCCATGCCCCTCCAACATTACTTCTGCTAATCGTAATGCCCCCTTTTCCCTCTTATCCCTCCTTTCCCACCCATCTTCCCCACTCCCTTTCCCTTTGGTAACTACTAGTCCGTTCTTCGGTTCTGTGAGTCTGCTGCTGTTTTGTTCCTTCAGTATTTTTTCTTTGTTCTTATACTCCACATATGAGTGAAATCATTTGGTATTTGTCTTTTCCAGCTTGGCTTATTTCACTGAGCATAATACCCTCTAGCTCCATCCATGTTGTTGCAAATGGTAGGATTTGTTTTCTTCTTATGGCTGAATAATATTCCATTGTGCATATGTACCACATCTTCTTTATCCATTCATCTACTGATGGACACTTAGGTTGCTTCCATTTCTTGGCTATTGTAAATAGTGCTGCGATAAACATAGGGGTGCATCTGTCTTTTTCAAATTGGGCTGCTGCATTCTTAGGGTAAATTCCTAGGAGTGGAATTCCTGGGTCAAATGGTATTTCTATTTTCAGTTTTTTGAGGAACTTCCATACTGCTTTCCACAATGGTTGAACTAATTTGCAGTCCCCCAGCAGTGTAGGAGGGTTCCCTTTATTCCACATCCTCGCCAACATTTGTTGTTGGTTGTGTTTTGGATGTTGGCCATCCTCATTGGTGTGAGGTGATATCTCATTGTGGTTTTAATCTGCATTTCTCTGATGATTAGCGATGTGGAGCATCTTTTCATGTGCCTGTTGGCCATCTGAATTTCTTCTTTAGAAAAGTGTCTATTCATGTCCTCTGCCCATTTCTCAATTGTATTATTTGCTTTTTGTTTGTTAAGGTGCGTGAGTTCTTTATATATTTTGGATGCCAACCCTTTATCAGATACGTCATTTATGAATATATACTCCTATACTGTAGGATGTCTTTTTGTTCTACTGATGGTGTCCTTTGCTGTACAGAAGCTTTTCAGCTTGATATAGTCCCACTTGTTCATTTTGCTTTTGTTTCCCTTGCCCGGGGAGATATGTTCATGAAGAAGTCGCTCATGTTTATGATCAAGAGATTTTTGCCTATGTTTTTTCCTAAGAGTTTTATGGTTTCATGACTTAAATTGAAGTCTTTGGTGCACCTTGAGGTTACCTTTGTGTATGGGACTGGACAGTAGTCCAGTTTCATTGTCTTACATGTAGCTGTCCAGTTTTTCCAACACCAGCTGCTGAAGAGGCTGTCATCTCCCCATTGTATATCCAAGGCTCCTTTATCAAATATAAATTGACTGTATATGTTTGGGTTAATGTTTGGATTTTCTATTCTGTTTCACTGGTCTGTGGGTCTGTTTTTGTGCCAATACCAAATTGTCTTGATAACTGTGGCTTTGTAGTAGAGCTTCAAGTCAGGGAGCGTAATTCCCCCTGTTTTATTCCTCCTTCTCAATATTGCTTTGGCTATTCAGGCTCTTTTGTGATTCCATATGAATTTTAGAGTTACTTTTTCCAGTTCATTGAAGAAAGCTGTTGGTAGTTTGATAGGGATTGCGTTGAACTGTAGATTGCTTTAGGTAGTATAGCCGATTTGACAATATTTATTCTTCCTAGCCAAGAGCATGGGATGCATTTCCATTTGTTAGTGTCTTCTTTAATTTCTCTTGGGAGTGTCTTGTAGTTTTCAGAGTACAGGTCTTTCACTTTCGTTAGGTTTATTCCTATGTATTTTATTCTTTTTGTTGCAATTGTGAACAGAATTGTTTTACTGATTTCTCTTTCTGTTAGTTCATCGTTAGTATATAGGAAAGCAACAGATTTCTGTGTGTTAATTTTGTATCCTGCAACTTTGCTGAAATCAGATATTAGTCCTAGTATTTTTGGAATGGAGTCTACAGGGTTTTTTATGTACAGTATCATGTCATCTGCAAATAGTGACAGTTTGACTTCTTCTTTACCAATCTGGATGCCTTGTATGTCTTTGTTTTGTCTGATTGCCGTGGCTAGGACCTCCAGTACTATGTTGAATAACAGTGGAGAGAGTGGGCATCCCTGTCTTGTTCCCGATCTTAGATGAAAAGCTTTCAGCTTCTTGCTGTTAAGTATGATGTTAGCTTTGGGTTTGTCATATATGGCCTTTATGATGTTGAGGTACTGCCATCTATACCCATTTTGTTGAGAGTTTTTATCAGGAATGGATGCTGAATTTTGTCAAATGCTTTTTCACCATCTATGGAGATGATCATGTGGTTTTTGTTCTTTTTGTTCATGTGGTGGATGATGTTGATGGATTTTCGAATGTTGTACCATCCTTGCATCCCTGGGATGAATCCCACTTGATCATGGTGTATGGTCCTCTTGATGTATTTTTGAATTTGGTTTGCTAATATTTCGTTGAGTATTTTTGCATCTACATTCATCAGGTATAATGGTCTGTAATTTTCTTTTTTGGTGAGGTCTTTGCCCGGTTTTGGTATTAGAGTGATGCTGGCTTCATAGAATGAGTTTGGAAGTATTCCCTCCTCTTTTATTTTTTGGAAATCTTTAGGGAGAATGGGTGTTAATTTAGAGGTAATCCATCAGTTCCGGGGGTTTTGTTCTTGGGGAGTTTTTTGTTTACCGATTCAATTTCATTGCTGGTGATTGGTCTGTTTAGTTTTTCTGTTTCTTGCTTGGTCAGTCTTGGAAGGTTGTATTTTTCTAAGAAGTTGTCCATTTCTTCTATGTTTTCCAGCTTGCTAGCACATAGATTCTCATAATATTCTTTTATAATTCTTTGTATTTCTGTGGGGTCCGTCGTGATTTTTCCTTTCTCATTTCTGATTCTGCTTATGTGTGTACATTCTCTTTTTCTCTTAATGAGTCTGGCTATCGGTTTATCTATTTTGTTTATTTTTTTCAAAGAACCAGCTCTTGGTTTCATTGATTTTTTTCTATTGTTTTATTCTTCTCAGTTTTATTTATTTCTTCTCTGATCTTTATTATGTCCGTACTTCTGGTGACTTTGGGCCTCATTTGTTCTTCTTTTTCCAATTTCAGTAATTGTGACTATTCATTTGGGAATGTTCTTCCTTCTTTAAGTAGACCTGGATTGCAATGTACTTTCCTCTTAGAACTGCCTTTGCTGCGTCCCACAGAAGTTGTGGTTTGTGTTGTTGTTGTCATTATTCTCCAAATATTCTTTGATTTCTGTTTTGATTTGGTCATTAACCCATTGATTAATTAGGAGAGTGTATTTAAGTCTCCATGTATTTGTGAGCCTTTTTTGTTTCTTTCTAAAATTTATTTCTAGTTTTATACCTTTGTGATCTGAGAAGTTGGTTGGCAGGATTTCAATATTTCTGAGTTTACTGAGGTTCTTTTTGTGGCCTAGTATGTGGTCTATTCTGGAAAATGTTCCATGTGCACTTCAGAAGAATATGTATCCTGTTCCTTTTGGGTGCAGAGTTCTGTAGATGTGTGTTACGTCCATCTGTTCTAGTGTGTTGTTCAGTGCATCTGTGTCTTTACTTATTTTCTGTCTGGTTGATATGTCCTTTGAAGTGAGTGGTGTGTTGAAGTCTTCTAAAGTGAAAGTGTTGCTGTCTATTTCCTCCTTTAATTCTGTTAGTATTTGTTTCACATATGCTGGCGCTCCTGTGTTGAGTGTGTATATATTTCTAATGGTTATATCCTCTTGTTGGACTGACCCCTTTATCATTATGAAATGTCCTTCTTTATCTCTTGCTACTTTCTTCGTTTTGAAGTCTATTTTGCCTGATACAAGTACTGCAACACCTGCTTTTTTCTCTTTGTTGTTTGCATGAAATGTCTTTTTCCATCCCTTCACTTTTAGTCTGTGTATATCTCTGGGTTTGAGGTGAGTCTCTTTTAAGCAGCCTATAGATGGGTCTTGCTTTTTTATCCATTCTGTTACTCTGTGTCTTTTGATTGGTGCATTCAGTCCATTTACGTTTAGGGTGATTATCGATAGATATGTACTTATTGCCATTGCTGGCTTTATATTCGTGGTTACCAAAGGTTCAAGAGTTGCTTCTTTACTATCTAACAATCTAACTTAACTGTCTTGTTAATTTATTGTAAACAGCGTCTGATGTTTCTTTATTTCTCTCCCTTCTTATTCCTCCTCCTCCATTCTTTATATACGAGGTGTTTTATTCTTTGCCTTTAGTTAATATTTGGATGGTCTGCTTCCTTTACTATGATTTTGTTTTCTCTGGTGACATCTTTTTAGCCTTAGGGGTGCTTCCCTCTAGAGCAGTCCGTTTAAGATATCCTGTAGTGGTGGTTTATGAGAGGCAAACTCTCTCAACTTTCTTTTCTCTGGAAATTGTTTAATCCATCCGTCATATTTAAATGATCATTGTGCTGGATACAATATTCTTGGTTCGAGGCCCTTCTGTTTCATTACATTAAATATATCATGCCATTCTCTTCTCTCCTGTAACGTTTCTGTTGAGAAGTCTGATGATAGTCTGATGGGTTTTCCTTTGTAGGTGATCTTTTTTCTCTCTCTAGCTGCCTTTAATACTCTGTCTTTATCTTTGATTGTTGCCATCTTAATTATTATGTGTCTTGGTGTTGTCTTCCTTGGGTCCCTTGTGCTGGGAGATCTGTGGGCTTCCGTGTACTGCGAGAGTATTTCCTTCCCTAGCGAGGGAAAGTTTTCAGCAATTACTTCTTCAAAGACACTTTCTATCCCTTTTTCTCTCTCTTCTTCTGGTACGTGTATAATGCGATTATTGTTCCGTTTGGATTGGTCACACAGTTCTCTTAATATTCTTTCACTCCTAGAGATCCTTTTATCTCTCTATGCCTCAGCTTCACTGTATTCCTGTTCTCTGATTTCTTTTCCCTTAACAGTCTCTTGCATCTCGTCCAGTCTGCTGTTGAGCCCATCAATGGCTTGTCTCATTTCTGCATTGTCTTTCCTCACTTGCCTCACTTCCTCCCTCAGCTCTTGCACATTTCTCTCTATGTCCATCAGCACGGTATGACTTTTATTCTGAATTCTTTTTCAGGAAGACTGCATTTCCATCCCTTCTGGCTCCCTCTCTGGGGTTGTCTGGTTGCTTTTAGTCTGGACCATATTCCTCTGTCTTTTCATGGCTATAGAAGTGGTCGCTGGTAGTTGCCACATATGTCAGCTGGGCTCTTTAAGACTTTAAAAAGAAAAGAAAGAAAGAGAGAGAGAGAGAGAGAGCGTGAGAGAGAGAGAGAGAGAGAAAGGAAAAATAAGAAAGAAAAGAAAAAAAAAAAATGCCCACCGGGAGTAGATCCTGTGGGGATGCTGTAGGTGACGCTGTTGCCCCACTATTCCGCAGCCGTGGCCACACCGCTCTGCAGGGCCCTTTATAGCTCTGGCCGGGTGGGAACGAATGGGAGGCTGTTGATCTCAGTGAGAAGTCTAGTGCGGCCACGCTTTCCCAGTCACCAGCTAAGGGTTCCCAAACTCCCCAGGACTCCCAGCCTGCTGGGTTGAGTGTGCCGGGGTGATCCGGCTGCTCCGCTGGTCTCCTGTCTCTTCAAGACTGCTGAAGAAAGTACACTTTTTTAAAATTCCTTCCCTGGGGCCGGCTGCAAGCATCCTGGCATGTTCCCCACTCAGATCCTGCACCCTCTGTCTCTCCAATCTCCACTGCACTGCGCTATGTGTGTCAGCGGTTCCCACGCAGATCACCGGGCCTGGTTATTTCACGGGGTGTACTTCCACTCCCTCCCGGCTCTGAATCCTCTCCTCCCACCGGTGTGCTGGGGTGGGTGAGTGCTCCGGTCACGCCGGGTCACGGCTCCGTATCTTACCCGCCTCCCGGTGTGCCGCATCCTCTCTGGTGTAGCTGCACGCTGTGCGCTTTCCTGTGTATTCTGGTCTCTCTTTTAGGAATAGTTGTATTTGCTGTATTTTCATAGATAAATATAGTGTTGGGAGGATATTTCTGCTGCCCTGCTCATGCCGCCATCTTCCCAGAAGTCTCACTAATTCAAATTTTTAAGAAATATTTTTTATAGGTAGTTGTTTTGCAGTTGCCTCCTAAAACTCGTGGTCCCTTTCTCACAACATCCAAATGTATCAGCTATGCGGAAGGCTATCTGACGTGACCAGGTCTGTGTTCTCTGTGCCCTTACTCCTGCCCGCATCTGTCTCCCTCTCTTCTATCTCCTTTCTCCCCACAAACACTAAACACATATGCATGTACATGTGTTGCCATTCTATTGTAGGGAAAAGCCTTCTGACCCCCACTTATTTTTATTAGTTGACTGATCAATATCAAATGAGATTTTCAGACTCCACAAAACTTGGACCAACTTACGTGGGTGCCAGAAATTATATGGAATGCCTGGTTCCCTACAGATTTGCCAATAGAAAGCACTGCCATTCTTTTAAATTTGTATCAGTTTGATAATTGAGGCATGATATCACAGTGTTTTAATTTGCATTTCTATGATTATGAATGAAGTTTCATAAATTTTCCTATGCTTAAGGGCCCTTTTTATATCTATTTTTTAATTGCGCATTTATGTCAATTGTAGGCTTTCTATTCTTTTCTAATGCAAAGTTTGTCCATTCTTATACCTCTACTGCAATGTTTTAATTATAGAATTTTTACTATATTTTAATGTCTGGAAGATTAAATCCCCACATAGGTTTTTTTCTCCAGTATTTCCCTGTCTTTTCTTGCAATTTTGCTTTCTTCATATTAACTTGTTTAGCTCCACACACACACAAAAAAAAGAAAAACACTGGTTGATTTTTTTATTTGGATTGTGTACAATTTGTAAATTATTTTAAGCAGAACAAAAGCTTTATGAGGCTTATCAAACTATCCAAAAACAATAAATGTTTTTACATTTGTTCAGTTCTCATTTTGTATCTTTCACAAGTTTAATAATTTTCCTCAGGTAGGTTCCTACAGTTTTTGTATATTTCTTGTTAATTTTATTCCTGATATTCACTCTTTCTGTTGCTATTTTAAATGGCGTTCTCTGTCATGATGTGCTCAAATAAGTTATTATTTGTGCATATGAAAGATTGATTTCACTATGTTAAGTTTATGTCCTATTTTAGTTTATTCTTATGTTGTTTGATTTAGTTATATAATAGATACATTTTTCAGGTTTGCTACCATACCATGAGCAAACTAAAGTATTTTACTTCCTTTCCATTATTATTCCTCAAAATGACCTAATTGTATTAACAAATACTGCCAGTAAAATACTGAGTAGCAGTGGAGGTTGTTCCTAATCTCAGTGGGAATGTCTCTGTAATTCTCTATCATGTAGGATGCTAGTGTCAGGACCAAGGACTATTTTACTGTGTCTATGTTTTCATCCTTTTCCTCTTCATAGTTAACCAGTGGTTTGTATGTCTTGTTAACTAAAGAAATAAACTAGAATTTGACTTACTCATTTGTTATATAGTTTCTCTTTTCTCTACCTCATTCACCTTTGCTCTTTAGTATTTCTTCCTTATACTCCCTTTTGCTCCTTCTTTCTCAATTTTGTTTGGGAAATTATATCATTTATTTTTGCTCTTTAAATTTAATAATATGATTTGTTGGGGGCTATTACTTTTTCTCTGATCAGTCATTTAAATGCATCTCATAAATGATAATGTGTATGTTTTTATTATCATTTATGAAGGAATTTTAACATTCAGATTTTACATTTTTATGTATTTGTATTTCTCCTTTTAATCAAGTTTTAATAGGCTTTTAAAAATATTCTCAGTTGGAAGGAATTTTTGTTATGTTAGTTTCTAGTTTATTGCTTTGTGACCAGAAAGTGTTTAAAATATTTCTAATTTGTGGAAATTACCATGGTGACCTAAAAAACTATCCATTTTTTTTAATTGCATAAAGGCTTGAGAAGAACGTGTATTCCACTATCCCATTCCATTATCTGTGTAAAATTAAATACATACCATATGCTCTATGTTAGTGATGATAGGTAAGCTTTCTGTAACTTTTCTTACTTTTGTCCACTGAACTGCCTTGTATTGAAAGTGATATGTTAAATACTTTTCTTCTTATGCTTCTTACCCTTCTTATTATGCTTCTTGAATCTCTTTAGCTTTTTCCCTTATAAAATAGCTCTTTTATCATTTAGCACAGATATACTTATTTGTTATTACTGTGAATTGTGGCTTTTTGGACTAAAAATAAATCTCCTTCTTACAGTCTCCCTCTTAGAGTATATCCATGATGAGTATGGTAGGCAAAATCCTAAAGAGGCTGCCCGGATACCTGCTCCTGCTGTACGTGCCCTGCATGGTGCCTCTCCTGGATGGCAGCAGGACCTGTGAATATTCTGGGATATCACCCAAGAGATTTAATTATGTTTCATTGCAAAAGAGATTTTGCAGAAGTAATTAAGGTCCCTAATGAGTTGAATCTGAGTTAATCAAAAGGGAGACTAACCTGAATGGACCTGACTTCATCAGGCAAGCCTTTAGAAGAGACAGGAAGCAGAAGCAGACACTCTCCTGCTAGCCTAGATGAAGCAAATGGCCATAGTTAAAAGAGAGCCCCGTGCCAGGGAAGAATGGATAACTAATAAGATTTTTAAATGGCTTCCAGATGATGACCTACAAGATAATAGGGACTTCAGTTCTGTACCTGCAAGAAAGTGATTTCTTCCAACAGTGAATGAGCTTGCAGATGGTCCTCGTCGGATTCAACATCCTTAGTTCAGCATGTGAGACCCTAAATCAGGAATTTTGACCTATAAAAACATAAGACAATAAAGGTATTTTGTATTCTTTTAATGGGGATAAAATACACATACAGAAAATTTACCATTTTTGCCATTTTAAGTGTACATTAAAGTGGCATTAAATAAATTCACATTGTTGTGAATCACCCCTATTCATCTCCAGAACTTTTTCATCTTACACTGAAACTCTGTGCCCAATACAGAGTAACTCCTCATTTCCCCTTCCATCCAGTCCCTAGTAACCACTAGTCTACTTGTTGTCTCAATGAATTTAACTATTCTAGGTACCTCAAATAAGGAATCATAATATTTATCCTTTTGTGTCTGATTTATCTCATGTGGCATAATGTCTTCATAGTTCATTGGTATGTGGCATGTATCTAGAATTTCATTCCTTTTTAAGACTGAATAACATTCCATTGTGCATGTATGTCATATCTTGCTTATCCATTCATTTATCAATAGGCATTTTGGTTGTTTCTACCTTTTGGCCATTGTGAATAATGATGCTTTGAACTTTGGTGTACAAATATCTGTTTGTGTCCTTGCTTTCATATCCTTTGGGTATCCAGAAGTGAAATTGCTGGATCATGTGTTATTTCTATATTTGATTTCTTTAGCAACTGCCATACTGTTTTCCATAATGACTGCATCACTTTATATTCTTACCAGCCATACATAAAGGTTCTTATTTCTCCACATTCTGGCCAACAGCAATTATTTTCTTTGTTGTTGTAGTTTTCAGTAATTGCCATCCTAACGAGCATGAAGTATAATCTCACTGTAGCATTCGTTTGCATTTTCTGTGACTACTGATGTTGAACATATTTTCCTGTGCTTACTGGGCATTTGAAATAATGTCTAATCATGTATTCAAAATAATGTCTGTTCAAGTCCTTTTCCCATTTTTAAATTGAGTTATTTTGTTGCTGTGTTACAGGGGTTCTTTATGTATTCTGGATATTAATTCCTTACTTACCAGATTAAATATCTGCAAATATTTTCTGTCATTCTATGGGTCGCTTTTTCACTCTCTTGATAATGTCCTTTGATGTGAAAAGTTTTAAACTTTGATGACATCTTTTTTGTTGTTGTTGCCTGTGTTTTTAGTGTCATAATAAAGAAATCATTTCTAAATGTGATGTCCTGAAGCCTTTCCTCTATGTTTTATTCTACAAGTTTTATAGTTTGGGTTCTTATATTGAGATTTTTCACCCATTTCGAGTTGACTTTTGTGTAAAATGCAGATAAAGGTCCAAATTCATTATTTTGTATGTGGATATCCGGCTTTCCCAACACCATTTGTTGAAAAGATTGTCTTGTCCCATTGGTTGAACTTGTCACCCATATCAAAAACCATTTAACCAAATATGTGAGGTTTATTTCAGGACTCTCTATTCTATTCCATTGGTCTATATGTCTATCTTTATGCTCATACCACATCATTTGTTTTACTGTAGCCTAATAGTAAGTTTTGAAATTAAGAATTACAGGACCTCCACTTTTGTCTTTTTTAAGATTGTTTTGCCTTTTTGGGTTCCATTGATATTCCACATAAATTTTAGGATGGGTTTTTCTACCTCTGCAAAAAACATCATTGAGGTTTTGTTAGGTATTGCATCTGTAGATAGCTTTGAGGAGTATCAACATATTAACAATATTGTCTTTTAATCTATGAGCATAGAGTATCTTTTCATTTAGTTATGTCTTCTTTAATTGTTTTCAGCAATGTTTTGTAGTTATCAGTATACAAGTCTTTTGTATCCTTGGTTAAGCTAATTCCTAAGTACTTACTCTTTTTTGTTCTATTATAAATGAAATCATTTTCCCTTTCAGATTGCCCATTGTTAATATGTAGAAACGCAATGATTTTGTGTGTTGATTTTGTATTTTGTAACTTGCTGAATTTCTTTACCAATTCTAGTAGCTTTTTGTAGCGTCTTCTGGATTTTCTATACTTACAATCATGTTACCTGTTAACACAGATAGTTTTACATCTTTTTTTCCAATTTGGATACCTTTTACTTCTTTTTCTTGACTCATTGCCCTGGCTAGGATTTCTAATACTATGTTGAACAGAGGAGGCAAAAACAGACACCCTTGTCCTCTTTTTGGTCTTAGAGGAAGAGTTTGCAGTCTTTCACTATTGAGTATAGTATTAGACATGGGTTTTCCATATATGGCAATATTTATTGTTTTAATCTGCCAAGTTTGTGGTAATTTATATGCAAAAATAGAAAACTGATATAATGAACAAAACTCTATTCAAATAAACTAAAATATAATTAGAGGTAAATCCCATGTGTCTGTTTATCTCCTCTTCAGAAGAAGACCCAAAAAGATTTTAGATGGGTGATGTCACAAAATAGTAAGTTTATAAAGAAAAACTACTTTGCTTTTATGTATAAAGGTCAACTTCATCTGTGTGCTCATTAGAATATCCAGTTACAGACTAAGTATGGTGTCTCCCACGTAGGTCAGTTTAGATGAAGCATCTTACAGTAAAATATCTTTATCATCTTTCCTCTTCTTCTATTATCTCTACCTGGAAGCAGGAAGAGGTAGACGTTCTCACTCTTGGAACATTGTGCATTTTGGTTCTGTTTAGCCATCTATACAGTTATTTTTAGTGATTTCCTTTTTCTCTCTCTCAAAGAGTTTAGTTTGAGGAAAGAATAGAGTAATAACATAATGTGTACATGAACATATACACATATATACAACAATCTCACTGTAAAAATATAAAATGTATTACAAGTGCATAGACATAGGGGCATACCTTGTTTTATTGTGCTTTGCTTTACTGACTTTATAGATATTACTTTTTTTTACAAACTTTGAAGGTTTGTGGCAAGCTTCCATTGTGCAAGTCTATCAGAACCATTTTCCAACAGCATTTGTTGTCCCTTTTTGTATCTGTGTCACATTTTGGTAATTCTCACAGCATTTCAAACATTTTAATTATTATATTTTATGGTGATTTGTAATTAGTGATCTTTGACGTTGCTATTGTAATTGCTTCATGGTGCCACAAACCACCACCACAGACGATGGCAAACTTATTTGATAAATGCTGTGCACGGTCTGACTGCTCCACTCACCAGCCATTCCCTCATGTCTCTTCCCTTCCTCAGGCATCCCTATTCCCTGAGACACAACAATGTTGAAATTAGGCTAGTTAATAATCCTACAATGCCCTCTAAGTGTTCAAGTGAAAGGAAGAGCCACACATGTCTCACTTTAAATCAAAAGCAAGAAATGATTAAGCTTAGTGAGGAAGTCATGTTGAAAGCTGAGAGAGTCTCAAAGTTAGGCTTCATGTATCAAATGGTTAGCCAAGTTATGAGCACAGGGAAAGTTCTTGAAGGAAATTAAAAGTGCTACTTCACTGAACACATAAACGGTAAGAAAATGAAATAGCCTTATTGCTAGTATGGATAAAGTTTTAGTGGTCTGGAGAGAAGATTGAACCAGCCATAACATTCTAAAGCCAAAGCCTAATCCAGAGCAAGGCTCTAACTCCCTTCAACTATGAAGGCTGAGAGAGGTGAGGAAGCAACAGAAGTGTGGGAAGCTAGCAGAGGTTGAAAGAAATAAGCCATCTCCATACCATGACAGTGCAAGGTGAATCAGCAACTGCTGATGTAGAAGCTGCATCACGTCCTCCAGAAGGCTTAGCTAAGAGGACTAACGAAGGGGGCAACACTGAAAAACAGATTTTCAGTGTAGATGAAACATGCTTATCTTGGAAGAAGATGACATCTACGACTTTCTCTAGGATAGTTCAAGAGAAGTCAATACCTGGCTTCAAATCTCAAGTCAGGCTGACTCTCGTGTTAGAGGCTAAGGCACTTTGGTGACTTTAGATGAAGTCAGTGATCATTAGACCATTCCAAACATCCTAGGGCCCTGAAGGTTAGACTAAGTCTACTCTGTCTGAGATCTATAAATGGAACAACAAAGCCTGAGTGACAGCACATCTGTTGAGACCTACTACTCAGAAAAAGGGATTCCTTTCAAAACATTACTGTCAATACAATGCATTTGGTCGCGCAATAGCACTGATGGAAGAGGTACCATGAAATTAATGCTGTTTTCATGCCTGCTAACACAACAGCCATTCTGCAGCCCATGGATCAAAGAGGAATTTTAACTTTTAAGTCTTATTAATCAAGAAATACATTTCATAAGGCTGTGGCTGCCACATAGAGTGATCTGGGCAGTCAGTTGAAAATCTTATGTAAAGGATTCACCATTCTACATGCTGTTACAAATATTCATGATTCATGGGAAAAGGTCAAAATATCAATATTTGGAAGTTTGGAAGAGAAGTTGATTCTAACCTTTATAGATGATTTGGGGGAGTTCAAGACTTCACTGGAGGCAGTAACTGCACATGTGCTGGAAATAGCAAGAGAACTAGAGTTAGAACTGGGGTCTGAAAACGTGGTTGAATTGCTGCAATCTCATGATAAAACCTGTATGGATAAGGAGTGACTCTCTGGATAAGGAGTGACTGTATGGATAAGCAAAGTGGTTTCTTGAGAAGGAATCTGCTTCCCATGAAGATGCTATAAAGATTGTTGAAATGACAGCAAAGGATTCAGAATATGACATAAACTTAGTTGATAAAGCAGTGGCAGAGTATGAGAAGACTGACTCAATTTTGAACGAAGTTCTACTCTAGGTAAAATGCTATTAAACAGCATCACACGTTACAGGGAAATTTTTGTGAAAGGAAGATGCAGCAAACTTCATTGTTGTCTTATTTTAAGAAATTGTCACCGTCACCCCAACTTTGGAAAACACTGCCCTGATCAACCAGCAGCCATCAACATTGAGCCCTGTACAAGGAAAAAAGATTACAGCATTTTTTAGCAATAAAGTGTTTTTTAATTAAGGTATGTTCGTTTTTTTAGACAACACTACCACATATTTAATAGATTACGGTATAGTGTAAATGCTACTTTCATATGCACTGGGGAACCAAACAATCCACTTGACTTCCTTTATTGTGCTAGGTGCTTTGCTGCAGTTCTGGAACCAAAGTGCAGTATAGTATCTCCAAGACATGTTTGTATTTAAGAAAGGAATTTATGCTTGTTCACCTCTCTCTCTGTTTCTCTCTGCCTTTCAATTTAACTTTTCATCTGTTTGTCATACATCGGAAAATTTTTACATCATATTATTGGTCTGCTGCAGATCTGATGAGCATTCAGGAAGCATATATTATTGTCATTAATAAAGATAATATGTTCTTTCAATAAAGACAACCATTTGACTAAATGGATGTAGAATAGAGGAAAAGTATGAATATTTCTGGAAAAATTTAACTATGATTTAAGATTCATTAACTAAATCCTGGGATTTCTTTTTTTGTGTCACTTATTACAACTGTTTTTTTAAATTTATAGTCTTTAATGTGTCAGTAGCCACAGCCTCTTATCTCTAACCACATTACCCTTAAGAACAAGGACTTTGGAGCCAAACTCCTTGGGCTTGAATCCTGCATACATTATGTATTTGTTCTGTGACTTTGGATGAGTTTCTTGACTTATCTGCCACTCTCTTCATGTATGATTTCAAACTGAATCTAGAGTCAATGCTCTAGAGTATCCATATCAACAAATTTCGCTAAGTTGTACATCATAGTCTTTTTAACTTGAAGATGTAAACTTAATTGATTTTTAATTTAGCAAAAAACAGTTTTAGAATTTGGGATTGGTTTACCAAAATTTCATTCCTATAGCTACAGGAGATAAAAGATTATTTTAAGACAGACTTAGAAGCATTATGCTATCTTGCCCTTGAGTGGAAAGTTAAAACTGTGACTGTATTATGTACTTACCCCAAGTCCTTGGGCACACCTGGAAGCAACAAGCCAAACCTGTCATGCTCCTTATTTTCGCAGAGTATTCCCTGGCAAAAGTTGTGTGGTCACACAAAACCATTCCTTCTGTATACACATGATTAAAGGTGTCTACAGGTGGTGTTTTAAATAACCATTTTGCTGTGGATTAACTGGATCTACATTATCACTGTCCATGGGATCCTTAATCTCTTGAAATATAATTAGATGAATTCCAGATAACCCAGAGCCACTTCAAAGCACCCTTTCATAAGATCTGCTCCCCTAGAGCCCTTTCTAATATGAATTTCACTCTCATGTAGAGTTCAGTCAGGGGAGAAGAGTGATTCTAATGCTATAATGAAGGTTCAATTATAGGGAACGCACTATATGCAGTTGTAGGTATTGTGGAAATTTGTTGACTCCAACTGATGAGAGCACGCAGTTACTACAGATCAGGAGGGTCAGCCCTCAAGAAGAAAAGCTAGGCAAGAAGCAGGGGAAAACAGGACAACTGTAGACCATGATGACAAACTAGAGCACACGTCTACCTCTCAAAGCATCCAACCTTGATGATGCAGTGATGTTTCAAAGAGGCTGACGCTCTTCATCTGACCCACAGTTTGAAGAAACTAAGTAGTAGATCCAGTGGGATCGGGAGTCTCTGCAGCCCTAGATGCTGACCATATGGTGTGAACTGTGGTGGTGCTTGCCCCTTACACTGAATTCCAAAGAATAATGGCTACTGCTTCGCTTTTGCCTTGCAAATCTCACACACATCCTTCCTATGGCCAAACCAACCTGGAAAGGAAAAACTAGGAAATGTAGTTTCACTTAACTGAATTGATAATGTGCAAGCGGAGCAAGTAGAAATCATTATAGTAAGCTTTAGAATTCCACAACTCTTTGAACATTTTGGAAGTCAATCTTACTCCATCTTGATTGTTATCTTAGCCCTTAGATCTTTGATTCATAGAGTTATATTGCATTTTGACCTGTTACTTAAAACTGCTAAAAATTCATACCTTATATGTGAGTTTAATTTCTATCAAGTGAGTTATTTCTCTAGGTCACATCTCATAGTTTCTATATTCAATAGCATTTTTGTTTGCCTGTAATAGAGCCCAAATGCAACGGACTTGTGAAAAAAGAAAATAGGACTAAAAAGAAAAATGTAGTCTATATAATTTACTGACAATGTTACCCATGCCAATTAAATTCCAGGATTAGGGCTTTTTATCCCTGGCACTCCATGATTCAGCCCCATAATAACTAATAACCTATGGAGTCTGACTAAACTTATTTTTTTCCCATAATATTGGAAAGTCTGAAAGATCCATCAATGGAAAAATTCATTGAAATAGGAAACACATATTACCTAATTCCAGAGTGCATTGGTGTAAAAATTGACATTTAAGCACTTGTTCTGCTTTAATTTGTATAGAAATAAAAAAAACATAATGTAGAAGGGGACATTCTCTGCCTTTCCTATCATTCAACATGAAAACTGTGCTTTAAAGGAATTAATGTTTGTTCCAATTATTATCAATGGTTCCTTCCAGTACTACATATCCAGTATTCTTAATGAATGTATTTAATGCAAGAAGCATAATGTTGCTGACTCTAAAATGCTAATTACATTTTTATAGAACATCACACCAGACATTTAAAAAGTCTGTATGCTGAGCTAATTGGTTTAAAGGATGTGTGTATTTTTAACTTATTTTAGTTCCACATAATTCCATCTATGTGATGATTAAACAATTACTAAAGAATAAAGAAATAGGCTAAAATAATATATTTGCTAAAAGATGTCTTGAGTCCCACATATTCCAGAATTGTGTTTGAAATAGTATGTCAGAATTGTTACATAAATTTCAATGACTCTATTCCATAATTGGTCAGTCAACAATATCTTTCATAATAAAATTGTTTAAATTTTAAAGAACATTTTACCAAAATATTCACTCTCATTTATTTATAAATATCCTTTAAAAATTCCCCATATGACTTTCTTCCATCTTGTATTTCCATTAACATTTCGTTTTCTTTGCTCACTTTAACTTTTTCTTCTGTTTGTTTATTTAATTTGTTTTCAATTGTCAACACCCATTAAGCATTATCCTTCGTTTCTATGCATTCTTATTCAAGTTCAAGTAGAAATGAACATCCCCTTCTTTATTCTCCATTGTAGTGCACACATTTCTATGATGGGCTCTATAATAAATTACTATTTCTTTACATGTCCGCTAACACCCACGGTGCTGGAAACACATCAGTCAGAAACTGTTTTACTTTAAATCCCCAGTATCAACAGAACACACAGTGACTGAAGGATGAACAAGTGGATGAGTGAATAACAAAATCAAAGTGCCTTAGGATTTAGAGACTGTTTTTATCAATGCAGAAGAAGTAGTGTCATCAAAGATATATTTGAGAATCTGTGAAACAGAAGTGAAATAATGTTTGTACAACGATTGGAAGCAAACTTCAAGAGAATGATGGGTCTATATGAACAAAGCCATTAGTGTCCTGGTATTGTCAGTATTCACACAATTTGTCAAAGTGAGACAGAGATACAGCAATCAACTTGAATAGGCAGCACATTTTTTTATGGTTAATGTAATACTTATTGTAGCTTTTCTCTTCTGTTAACTGGGAGCAAGAAATTCTCACTATGAATTAAAGAAAAACCATACTGCACTGTGGTTTAAAAAGACCCATAAGTTAAAATATAAATAAACTCTACATGAGACCAGGTTAAAACCACATTTCCCAAGATTCATCGTCTGGCTGCTGCTCCAGAGGCTGGTGGTTCTTTACCTCAAAGTGGGGAAGGATTTACACGTGCTCACGTAGTACTCTCTTCTTTCTTCAGGCTGCTGGTGATAGTTTTAGGCATATAGAGTATATGAATGATGTTTTTCCCAATTATCTCCTAGAACAGTCATGATGCCAAAGGTTCAGGCCATTTTTAATTTTCTTCTAATTCATAGCTAAGTGGAGAAAAATATTAAGGAGAGCTTTTTTTTATTCACTCACTTACTTAGTATTGTGAGAGAAATTGTGGCCTCAGAGCTGGTTATTGTAGCAAATGATATTTCTTAGTTCACTTCTTTTATGTTGTTTTATTGGTGATTCTTACATATCACTTGAAAGATTGAAGGATTTTATTTTTTATCTCTTAGAGGTGCATCAAGCCAAGCAACAATTCACACATTTCTTTTGGGACTTGAAAGCACGTCTAAAATTAAAGTTGACTTGGGAAGAGGAACAGTATCTCCAAAAGGACTCTTAGTTTTCATTATGCAAAAGGATAAAATTCTGGTATTCTGGGTGTTTTTTTTTTTTGCTATTATTAATGTACAATTACATGAGCAACATTATGGTTACTAGACTTCGCCCATTATCGAGTCACCACCACATACCCCATTACAGTCACTGTCCATCAGTGTAGTAAGATGCTATAGAATCACTACTTGTCTTCTCTGTGTTATACTACCTTCCCCGTATCCCCACCACCCTGCTATATTATGTGTGCTAATTGTAATACCCCTTTTTCCCCCTTATCCCTCCCTTCCCACCCCTCTTCCCCAGTCCCTTTCCCTTTAGTAACTGTTAGTCCATTCTTGGGTTCTGTGAGTCGGCTGCTGTTTTGTTCCTTCAGTTTTTTCTTTGTTCTTACACTCCACATATGAGTGAAATCATTTGATACTTGTCTTTCTCCACCTGGGATATTTCATTGAGCATAATACCCTCTAGCTCCATCCATGTTGTTGCAAATAGAAGAATCTGTTTTCTTCTTATGGCTGAATAATAGTCCATTGTGTATATACACCACATCTTCTTTATCCATTCATCTACCGATGGATACTTGGGTTGCTTCCATTTCTTGGCTATTGTAAATAGTGCTGCGATAAACATAGGGGTGTGTATGTCTTTTTCAAACTGGGCTGCTGCATTCTTAGGGTAAATTCCTAGGAGTGGAATTCCTGGGTCAAATGGTATTCCTATTGTGAGTTTTTTGAGGAACCTCCATACTGCTTTCCACAATGGTTGAAGTAATTTACATTCCCACCAGCAGTGTATGAGGGTTCCCCTTTCTCCACATCCTCGCCAACATTTGTTGTTGTTTGTCTTTTGGATGGCTCCCATCCTAACTGGTGTAGGTGATATCTCATTGTGGTTTTAATTTGCATTTCTCTGATTAGCAATGTAGAGCATCTTTTCATGTGCCTGTGGCCATCTGAATTTCTTCTTTGGAGAAGTGTCTTTTCATCTCCTCTGCCCATTTTTTAATTGGCTTATTTGTTTTTTGTTTGTTGAGGTGCATGAGCTCTTTATATAATTTGTATGTCAACCCCTTATCGGATATGTCATTTATGAATATATTCTCCCATACTGTAGAATGTCTTTTTGTTCTATTGATGGTGTCCTTTGCTGTACAGAAGCTTTTTAGTTTGATATAGTCCCACTTGTTCATTTTTGCTTTTGTTTCCCTTGCCTGGGGAGATATGTTCATGAAAAAGTTGCTCATGTTTATGTCCAAGAGATTTTTACTTATATTTTTTTTCTAAGAGCTTTATGGTTTCATGACTTACATTCAGATCTTTGATCCATTTTGAGTCTGCTTTTGTGTATGGGGTTAGACAGTAATCCAGTTTCATTCTCTTACATGTAGCTGTCCAGTTTTGCCAACACCAGCTGTTGAAGAGGCTGTCATTTCCCTATTGTATATCCATGGCTCCTTTATCATATATTAATTGACCATATATGCTTGAGCTTATATCTGGGCTCTGTATTCTGTTCCATTGGTCTATGGGGTCTGTTCTTGTGCCAGTACCAAATTGTCTTGATTACTGTGGCTTTGTAGTAGAGCTTGAAGTCATGGAGTGAATTCCCCAGCTTTATTCTTTCTTCTCAGGATTGCTTTGGCTACTCGGCGTCTTTTGTGGTTACATGTGAATTTTAGAACTATTTGCTCTAGTTCATTGAAGAATTCAGTTGGTATTTTGATAGGAATTGCATTGAATCTGTAGATTCCTTTAGGCAGGATGGCCATTTTGACAATATTAATTCTTCCTATCCATGAGCATGGGATGTGTTTCCATTTATTGGTATCTTCTTTAATTTCTCTCATGAGTGTCTTGTAGTTTTCAGAGTATAATTCTTTCACTTCCTTGGTTAGGTTTATTCCTAGGTATTCTATTCTTTTGGATATGATTGTGAATGGAATTGTTTTCCTGATTTCTCTTTCTGCTAGTTCATTGTTAGTATATAGGAATGCAACAGATTTCTGTGTATGAGTTTTGTATCCCACACTTTACTGAATTCAGATATTACATCCTGTAATTTTGGAGTGGATTACTTAGGGTTTTTTATGTACAATATCATGTCATCTGCAAAGAGGGACAGTTTATCTTCTTCCTTGCCAATCTGGATGCCTTTTATTTCTTTATGTTGTCTGATTGCCGTGGCTAGGACCTCCAGTACTACGTTGAATAGAAGTGGGGAGAGTGGGCATCCTTGTCTTGTTCCCAATCTTAAAGGAAAAGCTTTCAGCTTCTACTGTTAAATATAATGTTGGCTGTGAGTTTGTCATATATGGCCTTTATTATGTTGAGGTACTTGCCCTCTATACCCATTTTGTTGATAGTTTTTATTGTGAAAGGAGTTGAATTTTGACTAATGCTTTTCAGCACCTATGGAGATGATCATGTGGTTTTTGTCCTTATTTTTGTTGATGTGGTGGATGATGTTGATGCATTTTCTAATGCTGTACCATCCTTGCATCCCTGCGATGAATCCCACTTAATCATCATGAGTGATTATTGATGTATTTTTTAATTCGGTTTGCTAATATTTTGTTGAGTATTTTTGCATCTATGTTCATAAGGGATATTGGTCTGTAATTTTCTTTTTTTTTTTGGTGTCTTTGCCTGGTTTTGGTAGTAGAGTGATGTTGGTCTCATAGAATGAGTTTGGGAGTATTCCTTCCTCTTCTACTTTTTGGAAAACTTTAAGGAGGATAGGTATTAGGTCTTCACTAAATGTTTGATGAAATTCAGCAGTGAAACCATGTGGTCCAGGAGTTTTGTTCTTAGGTAGTTTTTTGATTACCAATTCAATATCTTTGCTGGTAATTCGTCTATTCAGATTTTCTGTTTCTTCCTGGCTCAGTCTTGGAATGTTGTATTTTTCTAGAAAGTTATCCATTTCTTCTAGGTTATCCAGTTTGTTACCATATAATTTTTCATAGTATTCTCTCATAATTCTTTGTATTTATTTGGTGTCCATAGTGATTTTTTCTTTCTCATTTCACATTCTGTTTATGTGTGTAGACTCTCTTTGTTTCTTGATAAGTCTAGCTAGGGGTTTATCTATTTTGTTTATTTTCTCAAAGAACCAGCTCCTGCTTTCATTGATTCTATTGTTTTATTCTTCTCAATTTTATTTATTTCTACTTTAATCTTTATTATGTCCCTCCTTCTACTGACTTTGGGCCTCATTTTTTCTTCCTTTTCTAATTTCATTAACTGTGAGTTTAGACTCTTCATTTGGGATTGTTCCTCTTTCTTGAGGTAGGCCTGTATTGCAACATATTTCCCTCTTAGCACGGCCTTTGCTGCAACCCACAGATTTTGCAGTCTTGAATTATTGTTGTCATTTGTCTCCATATATTGGTTGATCTCTGTTTTTATTTGGTCATTGATCAATTGATTATTTAGGAGCATGTTATTAAGCCTCCATATGTTTGTGGGCTTTTTATTTCTTTGAGTAATTTATTTCTAGTTTTATACCTTTGTGATCTGAGAAGCTGGCTGGTACAATTTCAATATTTTTGAATTTACTGAGGCTCTTTTTTGTGGCCTTGTATATGATCTATTCTTGAAAATATTGCATGTGCACTTGAGAAGAATGTGTATTCTGCTGCTTTTGGGTGTAGAGTTATGTAGATGTCTGTCTGGTCCATGTGTTCTAATGTGTTTTTCAGTGCCTCTGTCTCCTTACTTATTTTCTCTCTGGTTGATCTGTCCTTCACAGTGAGTGGAGTGTTGAAGTCTCCTAGAATGAATTCATTGCATTCTATTTCTCCTTTTAATTCTTAGTATTTGTTTCACGTATGTAGGTGTTCCTGTATTTGGTGCATAGATATTTATAATAGTTATATCCTCTTTTTGGACTGACTCCTTCATCATTATGTAATATCCTTTTTTGTCTCTTGTTACTTTCTTTGTTTTGAAGTCTATTTTGTCTGATACAAGTACTGCAACTCCTGTTTTTATCTCACTATTAGTTGCATGAAATATCTTTTTCCATCCTTTTACTTTCAGTCCGTGTATGTCTTTGTGTTTGAAGTGAGTCTCTAGTAGGCAGCATATAGATGGGTCTTTTTTTTTATCCATTCAGTGACTCTACATCTTTTGATTGGTTCATTCAGACCATTTATAATTAGGATGATTATCAATAGTTGTGTATGTATTGCTATTGCATGCTTTAGATTAGTGGCTACCAAAGGTTCAAGGGTAATTCCCTTACTATCTAACAGTCTAATTTAACTCACTTTGTATGCTATTACAAACACAACCTAAAGATTCTTTTTTTCTCTGCCTTTTTCTTCCTCCTCCATTCTTTGTATGTTATGAATCATATTCTGTACTCTTCATCTATCCCTTGGCTAACATCTATTTAGTCTTAGGAATACTTCCATATATAGGAGTCCCTCCAAAATGCACTGTAGAGGTGGTTAATGGGAGGTAAATTCTCTCAGCTTTTGCTTATCTGAAAATTGTTTAATGCCTCCTTCAAATTTAAATGATAACCTTGCTGGGTATTCTTGGGTTGACCCCATTTTGCTTCATTGCATTAAATATATCATGCCACTCCCTTCTGTCCTGTAAGGTTTCTGTTGAGAAATCTGATGATAGCCTGATGGGTTTTCCTTTGTACATGATCTTTTTTCTCTCTCTAGCTGCTTTTAAAAGTTTGTCTATATCCTTGATCTTTGGCATTTCAGTTATTATATGTCTTGATGTTGTCTTCTTTGGGTCCCTTGTGTTGGGTATCTGCATCTCCATGGCTTGAGAGACTATCTCCTTCCCCAGATTGGGCAAGTTTTCAGCAATTACCTCCTCAGTGACACTTTTATCCCTTTTTCTCTCTCTTCTTCTTCTTGTACCCCTATTATCTGAATATTGTTCCGTTTGGTTTGGTCACACAGTTCTCTCAATAGTCTTTCATTCTTAGATATCCTTTTTTCTCTCTGTGCCTCTGCTTCTTTGTATTCCTCTTCTCTAATTTCCATTTCATTTACTTTCTCTTCTACTACATCTAATCTGCTTTTAAATCCCTCCATTGTATGTTTCACTTCAGATACGGAATTTCTTAATGGTTGAATCTCCAACTTAAATTCGTTCCAGAGTTCTTGAATATTTTTTTGTACCTCCATAAGCATGTTTATGATTTTTATTTTGAACTCTCAGGAAGATTGGTGAGTTCAGTTTCATTTGGCCCTTTTTCTGGGGATTGTGAGATTTTGGTCTGCACCATGTTCTTTTGACATTTCATATTTCTGTGTGGTGCCCTCTAGTGCCCAGAAGCTCCATTCTCTGGAGCTTCTCATCCCCTAGAGTGAGGAGGGAGTGGAGCTGGTGCTTGGCAGGAGGAAAGATCTGTTTCCTGATTCCCATCTGCTGTGCCTATTTCCCGTATCAGAGCCAGGGGGCCGAGCACACAGGTGTAAGCCTCTGTGCTTTGCATCTCTATCTACTGTAGGTGAGGCCTGCCTCTGACTAGACTGATGCCAGTGCTGTGACTGCCGGTTTGTGATCCGGTGCCATTAGGCCAGGAGGAAGGCTCAGTAGGCTGCATATTACTGTGTGAGGCCTCGGAGCTGAGTAGCCAGCCAGGGGCTGGAGTGCCTGAAATTCCTCAAGGTTCCCAATCTCCTGGGCAGAGCGCACCCAGACAACCTTGTCCCTCTATCCTTTCTCCTGCACAGCAAGCTCCATGTAAATCCCGCCCCTTCAGCAGCCCTCTTGCTGCTAGGAAGCCTCTTAGACTCCCTGCCTTTCCCTTGTCCCAGAGCGGCCGGGTGTGGATCCCCTCCTCCACAAACAGCTGGAATCTGTCTCTCAAGCACTCCACCTGTCCCAGCTCCCCATCCTCCAGAGCACCACACAATGTAAGTTTCTGCTTGCAAAGCAGATCTCCAGGGCTGGGTGTCCAGCAGTCCGAGGTTTCCATCCCTCCCCTGCTCCAATTCTCTTCCTCCCGCCGGTGAGCTGGGGTTGGGGAAGGGCTCAGGTCCACTGGATCAAGGCTTTCGTACGTTACCCTGTTTTGGGAGGTCTGCTCTGTTCTTGAGGTCTGTATGCAGTCTGGTGCAGCCTTCTTTCCTGTTGCTGCTTTAGGGTTAGTTGTATTAACTATATTTTCACACTATCTGTGGTTTTTGGAGGAGTTCTCTGTCTCACCTCTCATGCCGCCATCTTGAATCTGGTATTCCAGTTTTAAACAGGGCACACAACACATGATTGATGTGATTTACAATTTTATCCTATCCCTAAGAATATATCACATTTCTGGTATTATGAGTGAGACAGATATTAAAAACTTGTTTTTAAAAAATCAGGATATTAAATTAAATATATAACTCCTGGCTCTATCACCCTCAATAATTTCAGACTGAATATATATTATTGTATGCTACTTGATTTTCCCATCTTAGTTACAAAGGGCATGTAAGTAAATGATTTAATATGTGCTCCAATGCCAGTTCTTCAAATTGTTTCCATATACAAATGCATCTAACATGAAGTCTATTTGGTGCAAAGCCCATGTAGACAGAAGCTAAGGTAAATCTATTTTAAGGAGAATTCTGGTCTACAGAGATGTTACTTTGAAGTCACAATGCATTTTTAATTAAAAATAATTTTCAAATTTTTATGATATCCCTAGGATACTATAAAACCAGGGTTTAGAATCCCCAAGATAGACAGTTTACCATATGGTTTCACATAGTATTATGGCTCTGTAAGTAACAGTTTTAACTTAAAGTATATGTCAAATATGCTGAAAGGACATTATATGCTTTTTCAGGTTTAAGGAAAGGAAAAACATGTTAATTCAACATTTTTACATCTCTATATTGTTTCTTATAATCCTTGATCCTCATAAATGTAATACCTTGGGGCATTTAAATGCAACTAAGCATCCGTTGAAAATGCATTACGTCTTTATTTTCTTCCCAAAGAGTCTTGATCCATTTCCGTCCTTATAAATTATAAACTGCTGCTACCCTTCTCTGAGGTTTTAACTGCGCTGAGGCAAAGTGCTCATCTTGTCAGGTATTAATGATGGCTCTGCCTGTCTGCCCTTCAGCTGAGACATTAAACTGAGGTCTCATCCCCTTGCCTCCAGTGGCTGCTCGAGTGGGGTTAAAGATCACATCACGCTTTTCTGAAAGAGGATGGGGCAACCTCAGAGTCCTGACCTTCATTTTCAAAACATGTAGTACACAAGGCTTGAGGTAAGCTGCCAACTTGATTTCCGTGGGCTGTAGTATCCCCTGAATCAAAGAAACGATTTCAAATCTCACTTTAGGATATTTTGAAAATATGAAACATAATACAATCTCTTTTCATTCTGCTTTCCAATGCCGTAAGAGGAATAGGCATGTTGGTAGTTTGATGAAAATAACTTGTACCCTATAACTAAATTTAAATTGTCCATAAAAATGCCTGAAAAGCCCATTACCTAAGTATCGTAGGAGAGTCCGAAGCACAGACGGCCCCACTCGTTAGAGATGAGGTCTATATTGCATATACCACGTTAGATCAGTAGCCTTAGAAGCAGGGCCGTGATACTCAAAAATATTCCCATGTCGTTTCAAATCAGTTTTGATTCTGTGCCTACTACTTGAAGCAAGCAAATATACTCACGTAAATTTTAATTGAGTATGTAGTATTATCTATTATAAAATTAACTGGTGGAAACAACTAAAATGTCTGTTGTCTTATGAATGATTGACTAAATTTGGTATAGCCATTTGATGGAATATTATTCAGCTATAAAAAGGAATGAATATTGATACACGCTACCACATGGATGAACCTTGGAGACCTTATGCTCAGTGAAAAGGGCCAGATACAAAAGGCCACATAATGCATGATTCCATTTATGTGAAATATCCAGAATAAGCAAAGCTATAGAGACAGAAAGCAGACGAATAGTAGCCAAGGACAAGGGAAACAAAAGGTGAGTGGGGAATGATGGCTTATGGAAGCAGGTGTAGAAGGTGACCTGGGATTAGACGGTGGTGATGGTTACACAGCATTGTGAACTTCGGGTATTAAATGGCACTAAATCATGCTTTTAAAATGGTTCAAATGGTAAATTTCATGTTATGCAAATTTTACCGCAATAAAAAGGTGTTAAATGTGGTTCACAAAAGTAACTGAAATAGGCAATTTGCATTTTTTAATTGGGGTGAAAGAGGAATTACCAAAATACCTCAAAGCGTACTCCTCTGGATTACATAAAGAGAATCATACTTTCCCGGAATATAAATTTGTTTTAGTTTCTTTACTTGACTACCAAAAGTGAGAAACTAAATGCTATCACATGATTATATGACATGAAACAGACAGATGAAGGTGATCACCAACTGTATCTTGCTTGCAAGTTAATAATTCGTAGGTGAATGCCTTGAAAGCAGCTTCCTTCCATTTCATCTTATTCCCTCCAGCACCTGACAAAGCTCCCACCACATATTGCTTAAGCAAGGAATGTTAAATGGACATGAATGAATGAAAGAGAAACACTATCATTTAAAAAAGAATAAGTGTAATTTTAAAGAGGCCCCTTTCAAATAAAACTCCAAAGATGCAGAATCCTACAATCAAAGAAAGATTTCTCCAAACACTAGTTATGTTAGTAAAGATGTTACCTTCACATTCTTTGAGGAATCTTAGGAGAACGTCCTGAGGCTACCTCAACGATTGCAGACCACCTCCTGTGTGCATGTACCTATGATAGAAATCAGATCACTTATCAAATAATATCAACTACAGTTTTCCCTGTCATCCAGTACAGCAAGAAATATAAAACATTGTTTTCAATTTTATAGAACAACACAGCTCAGAAACCACTGAAGGAAAGTTTATGCTTTATGAATTCCTTCCTGAATGCCACCTGCCCTACCATGACTCCACAAAGAAGCCAACCAGTTTGGATTTATGACTCACGTAGACTTCTAGGCCACTTCATTAAACTCTATTATAGTCCCACCATGCAAGAAATAGATCTCACTGGAACTTTGGGTTTCAAAGGAATGCAAAGTTAGTTGAAATAATTCAAAGACAATAGACATGGGAAGAAGACAGAAATGCATAAAAGCTATCATCTCTTGTTTTTCCTAGATGTGTGTAATATTTGATTTGGAAACTATGAATCAGATTGAATTCTCTCAGCTCCTCTGTTAAGATCATATAATCATATGTCCAAGAGCATGTTTTCTCTTCTTCAAGAACTAAAGCAGGGTGATTCTGAGCTGAAAGAAGGAAATAATTACCAAACATTTTAAGAATGATTTTCCTCAAGGGAAAGGAGTTGGGAAAGGTTATTAAAGGGCCACCTCTGTAAAACTTGGGCTTATCTTCTGCAATTGAAGTGATAACTTTCTCAGCCACGTAGCAGCTGTTCACAGTTCTTCATAAAACTCCCTGCGTAATTGTCAGGGTGAGAGGCTGAATAAAAAGCTATGATAAAAAATAAAGCTGGATGAAGGGAAAATCTTTCTATATAAACACATTTTAAATATACTTATTAGGGTAAAATAATTTTTACTGTAAACATTTCATCCCTAGCCAGATTTTTCCAATATATAATCTCCCACCTGGAAATAAATTAGGAATTTTTGAGAGCTGCATGAATATTTTCAAACCACTGGCAGAAACCCTGTTAATAGTACTTTAAGAGACTAAACAATGAACAATTTCCCAGAATACCTACTTCAGGGTAGATGTATAGAATGCCAACATCGACTGGTCAATTCAGTCATCAAGTAAAGTAGAAAATATAAATTACATTTATTAAAAACATTTTAAAAAGTAAAATCGATTACTTGGTATTATATGGCCTAATGTATTAGTGAATTGATGAAATTTTCTCTTTTCCCTATTTTTCAAGGGCTTGGAAAATATGGAAATGCGGCTGTACCTAATGTCTTATACACATATACAAAAATATAAATATACACATCTAAACAAATATGATGAAAGTCATCCAGTTATAGGAAAACATGGAAACTGCAGTGACACCAACTTAATGAATAAAAGAATAAGGAGCATAGCACCGTTTCTAGAATGCCATTATTATAGAGATGACATAAGATGCTAGGGCACGTCTCTATTCTCTTGAATATATGATAGTAAAAGTAGCTATTGGGTATTAATTGCAAATGCGCTACCTCATTTAATCTTTAAAACAGACCAAGGCACAGAGACATAAATTGTCTTGCTGGAAGTCAGGAATCTAGCAATTAGTAAAACATGAATTTGAACCTCTGTCTTCTGAAGCTAGAGCTGTGCTCAGAGCTTTTGTTTCAGCCCTATGAGATAGTTCTAAAAATATGAAGCTAGTTGCATGTATAGAATCTGCAGTACATTTACCTTAAGTTCCTAATGGGGTTGATTATTTAAATATTGCATTTTCCCTTCTTTGAAGGGCCTTACCTAAAAAAAACTTATAAATTGAAATATGCCACATAGTTAATAAGGGTTCAAGTTTTTAGTGGTTGAGGATATTTAGAATGAAGGCTCAGTCTCAGGCAAGTCAGCAGTCCAATTCTATTCAAACCTTAAAAAATAAAGATAGAAATATTCCAGTTTAAAAGTGTTTAATGAAAACACAGTTTCTTAATGGCACTGGCCTCAAACTCAACCTGTAGCATGGTACCAAAGAGGTTTTCTGAAGCCACACTGTAAAGAAATAATGTGAGAAATGGTCTTAAAAAGGAACAAATCCATCCTGCTGCCTGGGATGGAGGGATATGAGGTAGGAAACTATATTAAATTCATTCCAGATCATCGTCTTTTCTACTCTTCATTTCCACACCTTTTCTATTGCCTTATAATCTTCCAAGTCTCCCAGCCCAAGACACCCAGTAAAAAGTGATGTTTGAAGCCTATATCCTGAAGTAGTCAAGTTGGAAAAGAATCGGTTGTAGTAATCAAAAACCTTAGTGTTATTCTTGATTTCACCCCATCTATCCTGCTTTGATACTTCAAAACATTGAATTTCCCCAAAACACTTTATCTTCATTTTAAAATGACAGCAATCATACCTGTTCTGAGTTTCTGTGAGAATCAGATGAGATAATGTGTGTGAAAATGCCTGTGGACTGTCCAGATGTAAGTTGCTCTTTTTGGTGAAGAGGGTAGTTTAATAACCAACCCCTTCTCAATAAGGTTATAAACACAAAGAGCCATGATAGCCTTTCAGAAGTAATGTACTTTGACTTCCTTGATCTTATTATCAGTCTAAGAAAGTTGTGAACCAGAGTGATAGCCACAGGAAAGGATGTGGAGACCAGAGTTTGGTTCCAGTCTGGGGAGGATCAGGACCGATCGTGACGGAGGGGGTTAAGGGCAGCGTGCCCTGGGAAGGCTGAGTCAGCAGGTCTGGCTGGCATGCTAGCATTTTAGCAACTAGGAAGAAATGCCATTTCTTCTTTTTCTAAGGGTTCTGTATTTCTGACATTTCAGATATATGCATATTTAATTATGCATTCAAAGTAAATTTGATTTGACTAGGTTAGCTATGCTTACACTGTTATTATCTATTATGAATAAATAGCAATGTGCTAAAACCTTTTTCTTATTGTTCAAATGGATTGTTTTATTTGTATATGTACATAAAATAAAATTCTTAGATACACAATCATTGCATTAACATTTAAGAAACATTAAAAACAAGAAAATTCAGAATTTTTCTTTGATGACTTACTAGATTTCTCAATAACTTTCTTTGCTTCAAAGAGCTGTATACCTCCAAAACATACATGTGTACAAAAATGAGAATAAAGAAAACAGTAAGACTACCTCATATATAGACTTATCTAGCAATTATATTAAATATTCCACTAAGAATTGTGAATGAGAAAAATCAGAAAAAGTTCTAACTTTAAAAAAGGCTTAAATATGAATATTTATTTTCCTCTTAACAATTAGCAGTGGTCTGGCTACTATTTTATTAGAAAGGGAAGACGTAATGCCTATAACATAGATTTGAGAAAGGAGCAAAATAAGAAAAAATATGTAGCAGTTAAAGCAAAGGATAATTGGAGCTGTGATTCCATATTTCATTTTCAAAGAAGAAGACTGAATATCCTTTCAAGTTTTGTTCCCCTAGGGTCTCCAAAATAGGACACTGTATTGAAATCAGCAGGTCATGCACAAGAAGATGGTTTAACTGCTAATTAACACTAGATGATATATTGAGAATTACATGCTAATTAATTCTCTGTTGGTCTATATGCCCTCTCTTCTATGTCATTTTCAATGAACATATTAATATGAAGATAAGGTAGCATATTTGTCATGTGAATTAGTGATCAATGAAAATTGTGTGTCCAAAATTAGACATACTAGGATTTTTAAAAAATAAAGATGATTGAAATGCAGAAATTGCTTACTGGAATCATAGACATTCCTATCAATGCTAGTATGAGTATTCTGAAAAATACAAGAAAAAGTAGAGAGAGTTAGGAATTCAAAATCTAAAGGATCCCTTCTTGAAAACTCTTAATTTCAACAAAGATGGACATGTCTACAGTCAAAGGGTAATGTGCCAGTGTGACCCAACTCTTTTGGTGAGTGGTTTCCTAAAATCCTTTTAAGAGTGCTTCCTACAGCAGTTTTTTCAGGACCTCTCCAGGCTGCAGACAGTGATGAGGCAGAACGTATCTGTTTGTTGAAAGAACATGATTTCCCCTGTGGCAAGGGATGTCCACAGATAAGTTGGGTTTTGGGGGGTAGCCAGAGGTTGAGTAGTTTCTATACTATATTCCTTCTAGAAAGTTCAATATTTTTAATTGTGGTCACTATGTCTCGCTGGTTTGCTAACATCCCTCATCACCGCTTCCTCTGTACTCTTCTGAGGGCAAAGAGATTCACCTGTTTAAGAACCTCTCCACCACAAATAAAACTATCAAATGGATTTTTAAACCTCTGTGGTCGATCCCTTTTGTAAAACCCCACTATCTGTCGGTCTTTAAATGTGATTTGTCTGCTTATTTATTTATTGCTCTCATGTATTATTCTATTTGGTCTCCAACATTTAAAAGAAATACCTGAATATTTTGCAATCATTAAAAGCTGGCTGGAGAGCTTTGAAAAAAACAAAAGGCTGCCTTTTGGTGGTATAAGGTTGAAATGTGACTGAATATAACAATTATAATTTTTCACTTGCAAAATAATGCATCTCTTGAGTAAACATTAGCTGTGCATACATTTTTTAATAAGGAGAAAATATGCATAGCAATTCGGAAATGGTAATGTGCACCCAATAATTCATATCACACAAGGGATGTCATTGTTTTGCTTTGTATTGACAAGTTTTTCTTTAAAAAATACAGCAATTTCATTTAGAAAGGCCAAATTAAATTTCCACAAATGAATGTGCATTGTGTTTTTAACTAACAGCACTGGCACACATTCAAAATTAAAATGAATTTTCCATTGGTAATATTTATAAAAAGAGTCAAGGTGTATAGTGATAAAACAACTTTGAAAGTTCAAAGAGCAGGGTTTGATGGTTAACACTGGAATTTAATTCTTTTGTGATCTGGCCCAAGTTTCTAAACTTCTGTCTTTAAGCTTCCACATACGTAAAATAGAATAATATGAGCAACACTGCAGTCTTGTGAGAATTAAATGAGAAAATATAAGTCAATTATGTAGTGTATTGCCTGGAATATAGAAGCCAACAAATATTAGAAAATAATAATTATAAAAAGAATATGTTTTCATGGACTTCCGGGAAGATGGCGGCGTGAGCAGGGTGGCAGAAATCTCCTCCCAACACTGTATTTATCTACGAAAACACAGCAAATACAACTACTCCTAAAAGAGAGACCAGAATACAGAGGAAAGCGCACAGCATGCAGCTACACCCAAGAGGACTCGGCACCCCGCGAGGCGGGTAAGATACAGAGCCGCGACCCAGCGGGACCCGAGCCCTCCCCAACCCCAGTGCACCAGTGGGACGAGAGGATTCAGAGCCGGGAGGGAATGGAAGTACACCCTGCGAAAAAACCAGCCCTGGTGATCAGCGCCGGGAGCGCTGACACACATAGCGCAGTGTAGCGGACATTGGAGAGACAGAGGGGCAGGATCTGAGCAGGGAACATGCCAGGGTGCTTGCAGCCGGCTCCCGGGAAGGAAAAAAAAAAGAAAGAAAAAGAAAACCGTGTGCTTTTTTCAGCGGTCTTAAAGAGAGAGGAGGCCAGCGGAGGAGCCAGATCGCCCAGGCACACTCAGCCCAGCAGGGTGGGAGTCCTGGGGAGTTTCAGACCCCTTAGCTGGCAACCAGGAAAGGGTGGCCGCACATCAACTTCCCAAAGAGATCAACAGCCTCCCATTCATTCCCACCCTGGCCAGAGCTGTAAAGGGCCCTGCGGAGCAGCGCAGCCACGGCTGCGGAATAGTGCAGCAATAGCGCCACCTAGAGCATCCCCACAGAATCTACTCCCAGTGGGCATTTTTTTTGTGTGTGTGTTTTGTTTTGTTTTTTGTTTTTTTCTTTCTTTTTTCTATTCTTTTCTTTTTCATTCTTTCTTTCTTTCTTTTTTTTTTTCTTTTCTCTTCTTAAAGTCTTAAAGAGCCCAGCTGACATACGTGGCAACTACCAGCGACTACTTCTATAGCCATGAAAAGACAGAGGAATATGGTCCAGACTAAAATCAACCAGACAACCCCAGAGAGGGAGCCTGATGGGATGGAAATGCACAGTCTTCCTGAAAAAGAATTCAGAATAAAAGTCATAACCATGCTGATGGATCTACAGAGAAATGTGCAAGAGCTGAAGGAGGAAGTAGTGAGGGAAGTGAGGAAAGACAATGCAGAAATCAGACAAGCGATCGATGGGCTAAACAGCAGATGGGAAGAGATGCAAGAGACTGTTAATGGAATAGAAATCAGAGAACAGGAATACAGACAAGCTGAGGCAGAGAGAGATAAAAGGATCTCTAGGAATGAAAGAATATTAAGAGAGCTGTGTGACCAATCCAAACGGAACAATATTCGCATTATATGAGAACCAGAGGAAGAAGAGAGAGAAAAAGGGATAGAAAGTGTCTTTGAAGAAATAATTGCTGAAAACTTTCCCTGGCGGGGGAAGGAAATACTCTCGCAGTCCACCGAAGCCCACAGATCTCCCAACACAAGGGACCCAAGGAAGACAACAACAAGACACATAATAATTAAAATAGCAAACATCAAAGATAAAGACAGGGTATTAAAGGCAGCTATAGAGAGAAAAAAGATCACCTACAAAGGAAAACCCATCAGACTATCATCAGACTTCTCAACAGAAACCTTACAGGACAGAAGAGAATGGCATGATATATTTAATGTAATGAAACAGAAGGGGCTCGAAACAAGAATATTGTATCCAGCATGATTATCTTTTAAATATGATGGAGGGATTAAACAATTTCCAGACAAATGAAAGTTGAGAGAGTTTACCTCTCATAAACCACCACTACAGGATATCTAAAACGGACTGCTCTAGAGGGAAGCACCCCTAAGGCTAAAAAGATGTCACCAGAGAAAATAAAATCATAGCAAAGAAAGCAGACCATCCAAATTCTAACTAAAGGCAAAGAATAAAACACCTACTATATAAAGAATGGAGAAGGAAGAATAATAAGGGAGAGAAATAAACATCAGACGGTGTTTACACTAACTTAACAAGAAAGGTAAGTCAGATTGCTAGATAATAAAGACGCAACTCTTGAACCTTTGGTAACCATGAATATAAAGCCAGCAATGGCAATAAGTACATATCTATCAATAATCACCCTAAATGTAAATGGACTGAATGCGCCAATCAAAAGACACAGAGTAACAGAATGGATAAAAAAGCAAGACCCATCTATATGCTGCTTAAAAGAGACTCACACCAAACCCAAAGATATACACAGACTAAAAGTGAAGGGATGGAAAAAGATATTTCATGCAAACAACAAAGAGAAAAAAGCAGGTGTTGCAGTACTTGTATCAGAAAAAACAGACTTTAAAACGAAGAAAGTAGCAAGAGATAAAGAAGGACATTACATAATGATAAAGGGGTAAATGCAACAAGAGGATATAACCATGATAAATATATATGCACCCAACACAGGAGCACCAGCATATGTGAAACAAATGCTAACAGAATTAAAGGAGGAAATAGAGAGCAATGCAGTCATTTTAGGAGACTTCAACACACCACTCACTCCAAAGGACAGATCAACCAGACAGAGAATAAGTAAAGACACAGAGGCACTGAACAACACACTGAACAGATGGACCTAACAGACATCTACAGAAATCTACACCCAAAAGCAACAGGATACACATTCTTCTCAAGTGCACATGGAACATTTTCCACAATAGAACACATACTAGGCCACAAAAAGAACCTCAGTAAATTAAAAAATATTGAAATCCTACCAACCAACTTCTCAGATCACAAAGGTATAAAACTAGAAATAAATTGAAGAAAGAAATCAAACAGGCTCACAAGTACATGGAGACTTAACAACATTCTCCTAATTAATCAATGGATTAACGAACAAATCAAAACAGAAATCAAATAATATATGGAGACTAACGACAACAACACAAAGCCGCAACTTCTGTGGGACACAGCAAAGGCAGTTCTAAGAGGAAAGTATATTGCAATCCAGGCCTATTTAAAGAAGGAAGAATATTCTCAAATGAATAGTCTAAAGGCACAATTACGGAAATTGAAAAAAGAAGAACAAATGAGGCCCAAAGTCATCAGAAGGAGGGACATAATAAAGATCAGAGAAGAAATAAATAAAATTGAGAAGAATAAAACAATAGAAAAATCAATGAAACCAAGAGCTGGTTCTTTGAAAAAATAAACAAAATAGATAAACCCCTAGCCAGACTCATTAAGAGAAAAAGAGAATATACACACATAAACAGAATCAGAAATGAGAAAGGAAAAATAACGACGGACCCCACAGAAATACAAAGAATTATAAGAGAATATTATGAGAATCTATATGCAACAAACTGGAAAACATAGAGGAAATGGACAACTTCTTAGAAAAACACAACCTTCCAAGACTGACCAAGCATGAAACAGAGAAACTAAACAGACCAATCACGTCACAAAATTGAATCGGTAATCAAAAAACTACCCAAGAACAAAACCCCCGGACCTGATGGATTCACCTCTGAATTCTACCAGACATGTAGAGAAGAAATAACACCCATTCTCCTTAAAGTTTTCCAAAAAATAGAAGAGGAGGGAATACTTCCAAACTCATTTTATGAAGCCAGCATCACTCTAATACCAAAACCGGGCAAAGACCTCACCAAAAAAGAAAATTACAGACCAATATCCCTGATGAACGTAGATGCAAAAATACTCAACAAAATATTAGCAAACCGAATGCAAAAATATATCAAGAGGATCATACACCATGATCAAGTGGGATTCAACCCAGGGATGCAAGGATGGTACAACATTCGAAAATCCATCAACATCATACACCACATCAACAAAAAGAAGAACAAAAACCACATGATCATCTCCATAGATGCTGAAAAAGCATTTGACAAAACTCAGCATCCATTCATGATTAAAACTCTCAACAAAATGGTTATAGACGGCAAGTACCTCAACATCATAAAGGCCATATATGACAAACCCACAGCTAACATCATACTTAACAGCGAGAAGCTGAAAGCTTTTCATCTAAGATCGGGAAAAAGACAGGGATGCCCACACTCTCCACTGTTATTCAACATAGTACTGGAGGTCCTAGCCACAGCAATCAGACAAAACAAAGACATACAAGGCATCCAGATTGGTAAAGAAGTCAAATTGTCACTATTTGCAGATGATATGATACTGTACATAACAAACCTAAAGACTCCACTCCAAAACTACTAGAACTAATATCTGAATTCAGCAATGTTGCAGGATACAAAATTAACACACAGAAATCTGTTGCTTTCCTGTACACTAACGATGAACTAACAGAAAGAGAAATCAGAAAAACAATTCCATTCACAACTGCATTAAAAAGAATAAAATACCTAGGAATAAACCTAACTAAGGAAGTGAAAGACCTGTACTCTGAAAACTAGAAGATACTCCTAAGAGAAATTAAAGAGGACACTAACAAATGGAAATGCATCCCATCCTCTTGGCTAGGAAGAATAAATATTGTCAAAATGGCTATACTACCTAAAGCAATCTACAGAGTCAACCCAATCCCTATCAGACTACCAACAGCTTTCTCCAATGAACTCGAACAAATAATTCTAAAATTCATATGGAACCACAGAAGACCCCCAATATCCAAAGCAATCCTGAGAAGGAGGAATAAAATGGAGAATTACGCTCTCTGACTTCAAGCTCTACTACAAAGCCACAGTAATCAAGACAATTTGGTATTGGCACAAAAACAGACCCACAGACCAGTGAAACAGAATAGAAAATCCAAACATTAACCCAAACATATACAGTCAATTAATACTTGATAAAGGAGCCTTGGATATACAATGGGGAGATGACAGCCTCTTCAGCAGCTGGTGTTGGAAAAACTGGACAGCTACATGTAAGAGAATGAAACTGGACTACTGTCTAGCCCCATACACAAAGGTAAACTCAAGGTGGATCAAAGACCTGAATGTAAGTCATGAAACCATAAAACTCTCAGAAAAAAACATAGGCAAAAATCTCTTGGACATAAACATGAGCAACTTCTTCATGAACATATCTCCCAGGGCAAGGGAAACAAAAGCATAAATGAACAAGTGGGACCATATCAAGCTGAGAAGCTTCTGTACATCAAAGGACACCATCAGTAGAACAAAAAGACACCCTACAGTATGGGAGATTACATTCATAAATGACATATCCCATAGGGGTTGACATCCAAAATATATAAAGAACTCACACACCTCAACAAGCAAAAAGTAAATAGTCCAATTAAGTAATGGGCAGAGGACATGAATAGACACTTCTCCAGAGAAGAAATTCAGATAGCCAACAGGCACATGAAAAGATGCTCCACATCGCTAATCATCAGAGAAATGCATATTAAAACCACAATGAGATATCACCTCACACCAGTGAGGATGGCCAACATCCCAAACGACAACAAATGTTGGCGAGTATGTGGAGAAAAGGGAACCCTCCTACACTGCTGGTGGGACTGCAAATTAGTTCAACCACTGTGGAAAGCAGTATGGAGGTTCCTCAAAAAACTCAAAATAGAAATACCATTTGACCCAGGAATTCCACTCCTAGGAATTTACCCTAAGACTGCAGCATCCCAGTTTGAAAAAGACATATGCACCCGTATGTTTATCGCAACACTATTTACAATAGCCAAGAAGTGGAAGCAACCCAAGTGTCCACCAGTAGATGAATGGATAAAGAAGTGGTACATATACACAATGGAATATTATTCAGCCATAAGAAGAAAACAAATCGTACCATTTGCAACAACGTGGTTGGACCTAGAGGTTATTATGCTCAGTGAAATAAGCCAAGCCGAAGAAGACAAGTATCAAATGATTTCACTCATATGTGGAGTATAAGAACAAAAAAAAAAAACTGAAGAAACAAAACAGCAGCAGACTCACAGTACCCAAGAATGGACTAGTAGTTACCAAAGGGAAAGGGCCTGGGGAAAATGGGTGGGAAGGGAGGGATAACAGGGAAAAAGGGGCATTATGATTAGCAGACATAATGTTGGGGGGGCACGGGGAGGGCTGTACAACTCAGAGAAGACAAGTAGTGATTCTATAGCATCTCACTATGGTGATGGACAGTGACTGTAATGGGGTTGGTGGGGGGCACCTGATGAAGGGGTAGTTTAATAACCATAATATTGCACATGTAATTGTAGATTAATGATACCAAAATTAATTATATATAAAAAAAAGGATATGTTTTCCCTTTTACCATATATTTAACACCAAATAAGGTTTGACCTCAAAGCAGCCAACGCCATCACTGAAAAGTAATGAGTAAATAACACCATATGCAAAGCCAGTGCAGTGAGAAGAATCATAGGTCCTTGTCAGTCGTCATGAATAGTAATCAATGTTCAATACAATTAATTATGACAAAGAAATCTTGATTTAGTACTGGTGTACTAACTAGCCTAGTGTCTTTACATTTTTGGATGTTTGGTCCCTTCAAGAGATAAAATATATAGTAGTTAAATGCATATGCATGAGGTTGTTTGGGCCAGACTCTGTAGATTCTAATCCTGGTTTAAACATTAAGAGTTGTGTAAACTGAAGCAAATTGCTTGGTCTCTCTATGACTCACTTTCCTCATCTGTGAAGTGATACTAATAGTAGCATACACTTCACAGGATTTTTGAGAGCATTAAATGAGTCAAGGGCACTGAATATTTACAACAGTATCTGGTGTGAAGTAAGACTTTGATTTATTATTATCTATAAAATAGAGGTAAGCTGTAGCTATTACAAGTTTCATCAAGTGCTGAGAGTCTGTAATCACATGATTTAGATTATATCCTTCCTCTTACTAACATGAATTTCCACAGATGTGACAACCCTGTATCATTTTGTTTCCTTTTTCCATTATGCTCTTTCTAAGCCTGAGGATAAGTATTGGAGACAACTTGCCTTGTGTTTCCTATTTAAACATAGACAGATTATAGACTTAAATATGTGTGTGTTGTGTCTGAAAATTGCCACGGTTTACAAATAATCAGCCTATTGTTTAGAGCATCAATTCTCCTATCTCAAAATTTGAATATACACCTACTTCCAAAATAGAGCCGTAAAGTATTTCATTCTTTTCTCTGTGACATTAAATGAACCAACATGGAATCGAGGGGAGGCATGCTAGAGATGTTTAAAGAAATGCAACTGAACTTTAGTGTATCTAAATGTCCCTTACATTTGTTATGTTACTCTGCATCTTCACTTTTTCCTAAAATTTCTTTATCTCAATCAAGTTTTCTTCCTCATCTTGGCAAAGTCTTTCACCCCTGAATTGGAGATTTGCACACTGGGGAAATAGAGGTTATTTCGGAGAAATCTCTGGATAGGTATGAATATGAAACAAAGGAATGATAGGAGAACTTACTAGTAATACAGTATCAGCAGTGGCAACTATGAATTTAATAACTACATTAAACATTTTCTTAACAGTGATTGAACAACTTATACAATTTTATATTCCATATTAGTAGACACTGGCATCAAGATTCTCAGTCTATTTTGCATTTTTCTCCACTCACTTTTTCTATTCTGATAAGATTTGTCATCTTATTTCCTTGCAATTTGTTCTCTTTGGTGGCCCATTTCTCATCCTTTGCCCAAATACATTTTGACATATGTCAGGTTATATCACTCATTATCCCTACAAAAATGTCCCATTCCATGCCCCTTTGAAATTGTCATTAACTGCTTTGCAACAAAGAAAAGACAAAGAGTGGAGGGTTTCACTATTGCAGGCGTAGCCTACATAGCCACGTGGACGCATGACTCTATATTTCTTGCATATCCTTTGCTATAACCTTAGTCACCTGCACAGAGCATATACATCAGCATTATAAAATATAAAAGTTTTAAAAGCATACATTGATGTTTTACATTGATCTCTATTTTCTCCTAAAATTCCGCTAACCTTAGAGAAAAGAGAAAATAAATTGGTAAGCAAATAAATCTACCCAAAAGGGGAAAAAATAAGAGGATAGAGAAAAAACCTGGGTGAGGGATTTCAAGAATATTCCTAGGCTAGAAAACAGAGGAAGGAATGGAAAATGCCTTATGATAGAGGAGGAAGCTATAGTATAATTGCCTATAAAGTAAGATATGTGCAAGAAATGAATCAATTTGTGGCTGGAACTCCAGGAAGGTAAGAAATAGGTATGGAGCTCGAAACAGAGAAACCTGCTCAAAAATGTGGAGAGAGTCAGGTAACCTAACTGATACCTTTCTTCCTCAACCCTCAAAACACACATATGAAACACAGTGTTATGTTCCTGGGAAAAATAACACTGACATAGTTCAGTCTCAAGCACACTTGGCTCAGTAGAGGGTTGGGGTCCAGGGCTGAAAGTAGATCATAAAGTCCAGGATTGAGTAATGGAACCTCCAGCCCCTGTCAATGGCCGTCCTCTGTCCAAAACTACCAGGACATCTGCTTTCAAGGGTTATAATCCTGAGCAGAAGACTGAAGAAATCCCTATCTTGAAAAACTCAATTATTCCAAATATCTACACTGGAGATTCCTTGCAATGGTCAAGTTTGCTCACCACTTGATGACCCATGTTAATAGTCACTAAGCCCTGCTCTTTTGAGGAAAGACTTCAGCTTAAGAGAGAGACTAAAAGCCCACAATAGAGAAAAGAAACTTTGGGAAAATAGAGACAAAGTAGGGAACAGGAAACTTAAATGTGTAATTACTATCCCCAAAGAAAGGAGATACTCCATCCATGAAACAAATCAGGGTGCTGTTAATTTAAAAGGAAAACCCAGGAAAGAGGAAATGGCCCTTGCAAATTAAAAACAGAATCACTGAAATTAAATATTACTGCTACCACTACTAATGGCAATAGAAAGGTTAGAAGATTCATATGACATCCTGAAAAGCAGGATAAAACTATTTTTTAAATGCTAAAAGCATAACAGAAAGATGTTAAAAATTAGAGATTTAATCAAGAGTATCTAATCTAACTAATAGAATAAAGAAAACAGAGAAAAACAATCACACAACAGTTTCCCATAACTGAAGGTTTTCTCCAAACTGAAAGTCCAAGCACTAATTTTAGAACACCTGGAAAAGAGAAGCGGATGGTAAAGTAGTTACACACATGGAGTCCAGTGCCAGACTGTCATGATTCAACACCTGTCTCCACCACTTACTTATCAGCGGGGTGACTGGACAATTCACTTGACATTGTGGTGCTGTTTTCCCATCTGTAAAATAGGATAGATATTGATGAGATCTATTTCCTAAGGTCATTATGAGGATGAGATGTTTATTATTAAATTATTATTAAAGTGCACACAAAAGTTCATGAAGTAGTATCTTAGAGTAAGTAATCAAGAGTTGTTTATTATTATAATTATGAAAGCTTCCGAGGTACAGTGTGAAGAGTTTACATATAAAGTATCAGGAACTGGAATGACATCAGATTTTATAAACAAGATACTAGAAAAAAATTAAGTAATTCTTTTGTAATTTCAGGGGAAATTTTTTTAAATTTAGAATTCTTTGGAAGCCAAGCTAAAATTTAAGTGTGAAAACAGAACAAATGTATTTTTAGAACTTCAGATTTGTCATGTTTTCTTGTTTTGTTTTTTTTCTTTTTAAACACCCATGCATTCTTTTTAAAGAAATTCTTGGAAGACATGCTTATCTCAAAACAAAAAAATAAATGAAGAAAGAAGGCCAGAATCAAGAGCTTCAATAAAGGAGTGAAAAAAAAAGTCCCAGGATAATAGCTGTCCATCAGGCCTAGAGAGAAACCAGTATAGATTAATGAGGTCAGAAGTCTATAGAAAACAAATTGTTAAAAAAAAGTAAATAGAACTAATAAATTATTTCATGTATTGGACAATTTGAGAGGGATTTACTCAATGAATCTGAGCATTATAGAAAATTCACTGTGAATAAAAAACTAAGTGTATTTAAAAATACACACATATGAACTGGCAGAAAACCAACATGTACAAGAAAAAATCATATCATATTACGTGGCTCAGAAATGAAATCCATTTACAAAATCATAGTAACATAAGTAATGAGTATTTATTTAACTAAATCCCTGTTCTGAGTCTCCCAAAGAGGGGAGGAGATACTGAAGAAAATCTTTATCTCCCATAAAAAGCTATTGTTGCCTAATGTCCGATACATATAAACTAAGAAAACAGTAAAAGTTTAGTATTTAGAAATAGAGTGCTAAATAACCAAAGAAAACACTAAGTAAACTAAAATCTGTTGCTGGGTAGCATGACAGAGGGTCAGGGAGAATGGAAATATGTTCTTAACAGGTTTTGTAGTATGACTTGAAACTTCATATTATGTGCCTGCATTATATGGATACAATTACAGATTAATTGTAAAATAATATTTCATTTAAACTTCTGACTCTCTAATGTAACTCTGAAGCCCTCTGAGCTAAATATTCACGTATTAGTTTTAATACCTCTTTTTCTCACCACCTTTTAAGCTTCGTATTCTCTTATAAATTTTCTTTTTTCTTATTTCAGGTCTGCCGAAGACCCTGTGGGTTATAACAGCAGGTCTTTCCCATTAATGCTACTGGCAGAGATGCCTGGAATACCCTGATTGATTGAAGCCTGATTTGCTAGGCCTTTACTTTCAGGAACACTAAATTCCTTTGCAAATTAAAAACAAACACCGCTGAATTATCTTATGTTTAATTTTAGCCTAGCCCAGATTAATGGACCTTCCAGCAGTTTGGAACCCTTAGGAACTTTTTCTGGGATAATTCTAAGAATATATATATATACCCACACACATAGAGAGGCATCAAGGTCTCCTCTTTAAACCATTCTTTCAAACATCACATTTAAAATTTTAAGATGCTGGGTTTTTAGAGTGGGTTTCTGTGTTTGTGGGAGACCATGAGAGTGTAGAAATATAGAGTGCATAATAAATAAAATGGATTATTGTAACAAAAAAGCCCCTTTCTTAAAAAATTAATCAGATTTGCTTACAAATTTCCATCACAAAAGACTACGAATTCCTAACACGGGTCATATACACACACACACACACACACACACACACACATATATAATTCCTAATTCCTAATAGGAGAGTCAGTATATATTTACACACACACACACACACATATATATATACATATATGACATTTGGTGTAGCTCAAATGACTATCCTTACCTTTTTTCTTCCCTTCTGTATTAAACACATATAAAGGCTTTCCTTTGGTTTTAAAGCTACAGCTGCAATGTGCAGCTTGTTTTTTTGATCTGGCAATGTTTAAGACTCAGGCTGCTTAATATAATCTGCTCCATGCCTTTGCACAAAAAGAAAAACAAACAAAAATAAAAACAGGCAAAAATCCTCAGCCTATTTTATCAAGTTTATAACAACACAGTCTGGGCAATTACTCCAGTCTCAAACAGTTCATGTCTGTGCCACAGAATGCCTTTATACTATTTCTTTGGCCCAGCTTTTTAGAGTCTTTTTTTTAACCCTAACACTTTAGAACATGCTCTTTGCTCTGACTATTAGGCTCTCCTGCTATGATTTATTCCAAAATAATACCCAGTGGAAGAGTAACCACAAATATTTCCTCAAAGATTATGGTATTCTCTATTATTTTCTGGGTACCTGTTTGTCCCCATTTTCCTGACACTGTCCTATTTTATGTCTTCCAGTAATATTAAAACTAGCATAATCAATTTCACTAATAAAATTGCCTGATTCAGGTTTTAAGATGCTGCATATCTAAAGAGGTAGTGGATCCAAGTCAGGTCCTTAGTTTTTAAAGGATGAAGTCATGCACACTGTAGATCCCCTCAAGAGAAACAGTCTAGAGTTGGGAAAGGTAAAAAGAAACAAACATTGGAGGTGGAAGATAAGTTCAAATACAGTGAGTTTAGAGATTCTTTTGAATCAAGTGGACCAATAAGAAACACAGTAACAAATGGAATCCTGGCATCTGATTTAGACAAAAGCTGTTTTCAATCTGGTCTGACCTTCTTACCTGGCCACTGGAGACCTCTTGTGACTGAGAACACCAGGCCTGCTGTGACACCTCCATTCTGACTAAGCGGTCAGGAATCTGACCGCACAGGCTATCTGCGTGAGAGTCATGTAAGAGCTGACAGCGACTTGTAGCCATCCTGGTATCACATTCTGCTTCAACAACCACAGCGGTGGGAACACAGATGAAAAAGCAGGTCCCTCTTACTAGAAGAGAACCTGGTGATGAAGGGGGAATATTCTGGGGAACAAAGTTATCTAAATATTTAAAGATAAGTAGAAGTTTGCCAATTCAGGGCAGAAGTCGAAGGCTGTATCATGCCCACGTGGGTCCAGGAATATGGCTACAAGTGCAGCAATGCCCAGATTCAGGGCACAATATCAAGATCTTAATTTCAAGATTGTATCCGTCCTAGATATTATTACATCACTTCAGGGGCAAAGCTGCAGGTTATCTTCAAACATTTATTTTCCTCTTGTTCATAATTAAAAAATAATAATGACCTAAGCACATGGTTTTCCAGTTTCAATCCCTACCCTCCTCTGTCACTACCTGTAACCATCTGACTTGGTAATATAAATGGAATCGTTAAATTGTTAAGTGGTGCTTCGGTGAGGTGCTTACTTTAAAAGATAAGGAGTGGGCCCTTTTCTCCTCCACTTCTGTTTCTCCATCTGCTACACAGAATGTGGCTGGGAAAGTTGGGTGCTAGCAGGCAATCTGAACTATAAGAACAGGACCCACATACAGGGATGGTGAGACAATGAGCTGGAAATTACCGGGAGCCATTCTCTCAATCCTGCATTCCCTATCCCAGTAATTATTTTAATAAAAAGAAAATGAATACATCTCATGTTTAAGTCATTGTTATATTAGCTAAACCTAATATTAATTGATGCATTAATTCTTAATTGATACATTTAATAGTAATTGAAACATTTAATTCTTAAGAATTAGCATCAATTTGGGGAGATCATAGATGCAAATGACTGGCCTCATATCAGCTCCCATTCCTCTCTGAAAATTATATCTGCATATCAAGTCAGATTAAACTAAATATATTTTAACTATGCTTTCTGTTAAATGATTGAATTTTAAAGCACATTCCTCCTCATTTTAGGCAAGCTGAATATATATTTAGCTCTATTTACGAGTACATATTGGGGAAAAATCATTTAAAAGCCTTTGTGTTTGATGATACAAAGGAATAGCAATCACTTTTTAAAGATGTGGGAGCCTAGATTTTAAATCAAAACAAGCCATTTCGAGCTATGATGGACAAGCCTCAGAAGGATTAGGATTTGGGTTCTAATTTGCAAACAGGGCTGTGTTTGGATTAGGGTTAGACTCCAATTTCCCGTTACGGATTTAGGGAAAGCTTTTATTAATCACTCATCCTAAAGAGTGGCTTGAGTCTGTGTGGAATGGAACAATAGATATGTTTTTATTTAATAAACTCAAACAAATAAAAACTCTATGACGGCTTCTGGCTGCTACACCTAAACTTTCTGCCTCTTACACACCAACTGCTTTTTAAGAAAACATGTCATTTTGAAGGAGTCCTTGATTCAATTCTTAGATTCATTTAGAGTGATTACATTGCAAATAATATACATATTGAAATTATTGAGAACAGTTTATTGTTAGTCAAATTTCTTAAATGTGTGAGTGTATAAATAAAAATAGACGCATATTTAGTTATATTAGTATACATTGCATTATTATATAATATTTATATTTATGTGTATAAATATGAAATAAATATCAAAATTCTAGACAAGCAATATTCTCTGTAATAAAATTACAATAACGCTCTAACATTAATGCATCTGTGATAACTCTTCATATAACTGCTAATTCAGTTATATAAAACTGAATTCAGATATTAGGCTATAGACAAGTGGTGCATAAATCCCTGACAGCCCACATGGAGGCATGAGGCATACTACTAGACTTCTTCCCTTCTGTGTATGAAGAGAGCGTGGAGATGGCAGGACGAGGCCTAAGGGGAAAACGGTGAGGAACTACCTTGGGAAGCCAGCTTGGCAGTGGTAGGTCTTAGTTTTTCCCAAATTCAGCCAAATCTTGGGTGACATCTGAGGTCCATAGAGACTGGTAGTGTCTGAGATCGAGCAGCAGCTCCCAACCAGCTCAGAACCTGGATCTTCCCCACAGTTACAGCAAAGCACACAAGAAACATCAGGAGGCACTGAATAGCCAGGAATAGAAGAAATCTTGATCTATAGATAGGCAACTCAGGAATTCCGACAGGCGAACTTGAGGGCCAGTCCCTGAAGGTCATTTCATTAATCCCTTAATAAGTGATTGACTCTTTGGACGACCTTTACTGTATTATGATGGAGTTGTACTATATTGAGAAGAAAGGCTAACCTCTTGTGAGTTACACGTTACTCGTAATCTCTTGCAAATTGTAAATACATACGTCTGAATCCGTTCCCGGAAATTCTGATTAGTGTCTTAAGTTCTGATTAGTGTCTTAATGGAAACCAGGCATCTGTATTTAAGAAACTCTCCTAGTAAGTCGGATGCTTATCCATATTTAGAACCACAAGTGTAAATTATTGTTTTGGGTAAATCTTGTCTTTTCAACAGAATGGAAAAGTTCCTTAAGGCTTTAAGATCTGTCTTTATATTCCCTTTGATTGCTCCATAGCAACAAAGACAATGTCGAGCAAATAGTGCCATTGTGATAATGAGTTATTTTCCAAACAGGTCACCTACCCTGAGTATCTCTCTCTCTCTCTCTCGGAATAGAGAAGATGGTGACAGAAATGAAATATAAATACATTATATAAAAATATACTATATTATACATATAACTATATATATATAAAACTTTTAACTACTACTATAAAAACTTTATTATTATAAAACTATAGTTACATATATGTGACTAAAAAACTACATATAACATATATGTGTATTACACATGGCACAAGCTACTCAGCTGTGGGAACCATACCCAAGAGAACCAGATACAATGACGACAGAGCCCTAAAAGCCATGAAGAGGAGCCTTGTACTCCAAATTGTCACTGTATAGAAAGCAGTGATTCATGAACCGAGTGGTGGTGAATGTAGAGCTGGTAAGGAATTCATGGACTCTATGAATACTAGTGTACAAAGAGCTCAGCAAATAGTAAAGCGTGGTCTCAAATGAGCAGAAAGACAGCTGACTATAAAGCAATTGCAAGAGCAGGAGAGAGGCAAAGAGCAGGCAAAGCCTCTGAGCAAAGTGGGGCCCCATCCCTCCTGGGGGACTCCTGGAAAGAGGGGGGCTATTAATCCTGCTGTCCCAGAGGAGAAATGAGTCGTGACCTTGCTCAGGAGCACAAGACCGGTGAGGTCTAAGGAATGTCAGGCCGTATAAATGAACCTAATTGAGGTATCTCACAAGTATCAATGGGGGATAACTCCTAAAATCATGGGTAGTTCCTTCTGGTTCATGGGGTGTTGCTGAGAATTGAGAGACAGGAAATAATATAAATGTCACTACACATGTATTCAATAGTTAAAAATTGCTGTCATTTTAGTGACATGCTTTATGGAACTAGTTTTTTTTTTTTCCAAAGAGCAATGTGGAATAAAAATTCTTTTCTTTCTACTCTGCTTTTTTTTAAAAAAGAACCATAGGATTAAAAATAATATTAAACAGACACAAAGCAACTTCGATATACCTAAAAATATTTGTTCATTCAGCTATTGTGGTTTGAAATAGCTCTGTACTGATAAGAGACTAAATACAGCATGGTGAGTCATACAACACACCTTCGTGAGCTGGTTCTTTAAATCGAATGAAAGGCCCAGTGAAACTCTGGTTAAATTCTCCACCCTATGGGGTAGCTTTTTCTCTGTCTGTTTTCTTTCCATTCAATATAAAAAGCTCAGGATTCTCCCACTGTTGCCATATTGTTTCTGTTGAACTGTTGAGCCTCTCTTAAAACATTTGACCCTAACTCTGTTTCATGCAAATCACACAGCATTATAACATGTTTGTATTGCAAGAAATAATGTTGGTTCCTACATGCCTCGTTTCTTCCCTTTGACTGCAAACAATATCACCAATGGTTTTGTCTTTTGACCTTTCCAGCCATACATGTTTTGTAATTGCTTCTGAATAGGAAAGGAGAGCTGTCTTGTTAGATGCTGGGTTTTAGGGTAGAAGTGACAATGCTGACGTTGATTATTATTTGCATCTCTGTTTTCTTTGCCAGATCTCTTACAAATAGTGTACAAAATTTTTTCCCCTACTTTATAGTTTGTGAACAAAGTAGATGTAATTGTTAAATATTTGGACTCTGGAGCCTGGCCTCCTGGATTCAAATGCTGGTTTTATAACTCAAGCTCTGTGACCTTGAACAATATGGTTAACTTCCCTGTGCCATCTCTGAAATGACTTTGATAGTACTTCATGGGTTGTCAGGGGCATAAACAGCATTAATATTTTTAAAGTGATTTTAGCAGTGCCTGAAATAAACTGTTATATAATGTTTTAATAAAGAGCTACAAGTTTAAATAAGGTATAAATGTTGTGAAATAATAGAAAATATATATATTCAGCTCTGCCTCGGATTCCTGGCACAGAACTCCTAAATCCCTTGCGATTACCTGGGTGATGAGACTCTTTTGTCCAAATGAGATAAGGTTAGGTGGGCTCCTGGATGGGGGGTTGGTCACAGAAAGCCCCAGCCATGATTAGAAGCTTGGAACTTCCAGCCCCCACTCACGCCATCCTCCAGGAAGGGCAGAAGGGCTGGAAGTTGTGTTAATGACCTATCATGCTTACTTGATGAAAATTCCCAAAGTACAGGGTTGGGAGCTTCTAGAATGCCAAACACATGGAGGTGCTGGGAAAGTGGCATGCCTGGTGAGGGTGTGGAAGCTTTGTACCCCTTCTCTCATACCTTGACCTACGCCTCTTTCACATCTGGATATTCATCTGGGTCCTTTATCACACATCCTTTTATAATAAACCAGGAATGGTAACTGTTTCCCTGGGTCTTGTGAGCCATTCTAGCAAATTATAAAACCCAGTGAGGGGGGTTATGGGAGCCCTGCTTTATAGCCAGTTGGTCAGAAGTACAGGTGACAACATGGGACCTGTAATTGGCATCTGAAGTGGGACTGGGGGGGCGGGGGGGCAGCCTCATGGGACTGAGCCCTTAACCTGTGATATCTGATGCTATCTCCAGGTAGATAGTGTCAGAATTGAGTTAAACTGTAGAATGCCCAGCTGGTATCTGAGAATTGCTTGGTGTGGGGAGAAAACCCAAACGTCTTGTCTTAGAAGTATTATGAGTGTGTGAGGAAAAGAAAAACATGGGAGTGGTATTTCCAGCACAAGTGTTATATAATTTTAAATAAAATGTAAAATTGTTTTTCATAACACTAGTTGAAATAATGCACTAGTCCATAGCTACAATAATTCATGTAATTCCCTTAGATTGAGGAATTCCAACAATTTGATATTACAAACAACACTAGAATAACATGCATATAGGTAAATATCTAATATATGTATCATAATTATCTTAAGGTCAATTTCTATACGTGGAATTTATAGTCACAACACAAACATTTAAAGCTTCAGACGCTGACTACAAATTCAACACTAACAAGTTGTGGCAATTGGACTGCCACTGGTAGTTCACAAGAGAATATCACCTACTTACTCAGGAACACTGGGAATTTTCTTTTTAATTTTTAAGTAAATTTAGATACATATAGACTTGAACAATCAGTTGAGAGAAGCTTGTATACTGTATTAAGAATATGTATCTTAGTAAATATATTCTTTGGCATTTTATACAAGTAATTGGATACTAATTCTTTCTAACTTAGTGTACATGTTAACCAAGTGATAAAGAAAATGCTATTTTTTAGTTAAAGAGCCCAGAAGTGAACCAAAAGTTTTTCAGGTGTAAGAACTTGCTCACAAACCTCAAACAGCACCTGAACACATACAAGGAACTCTGTGCAATTGTAGAAAAGCCAGTTTCCATACCACAGAGTGGAAATGAAAGACAATTGTATTATCACATTTGCAATGTTGTGCTCAGTTCTGGGAAGTACAGTAGAGAAGAAATATTGAAATCCTGAAGAAGGTGCATAGGTGAAGAATGATACAAGGCCAGATGAATCAGGGATGATAATAGAAAAAGGAAACTTGGGGGGGCATGACACTTGTTATCTACAATTATTATAAAGTGATGTCATTGGGAGAGGGATTTCAGTGTATTTGCATAGAGAACTACAGCCAATATGTCAAGTTATTCTAGGCATATTGCTATTTCATAGAAAAATAAAATTTCCTATTGTTACTTTACATAGAAGAGAAAACAGTCCATTGAATAGAGGTTTATGAAAGGAAATAATGATAGCATCTACCCCATTACAATTTATGTTGATCAAGTAATGCAGTGCCTAGCAAACACCAAATTCTCAGCAAATAGCAGCTACATCATTTTATTATTTTCATTATTATATTACTATTTTTATAGTTATGGATTCACTGCTTTGGGAAATACTACATCTGAGAGCTTTCTAAAAAGGGTGTGGAGATTAGAGAGAAAATTTAAATATTAGGTGGGAGTTAAGCCACATCAACATATTTCCTTACAGATCTCAGGTTGAATTATGATTGTTTTTGTTTATATTTAATGAGATGCAATAGAAAAGCCTCATAATTAATTTATGTCAGCCTTTCCTAGGCCTACTGGAGGGAGCTTTCTGATATGCTCTTCCATTTTTTGCCACTCTTTGGAGGAGGGGCTAACCCAAAGAGAAATGATAACAAAAACAGGCAAGAGATGAAGAAAAAAGAGATCAAATAATCCATAAATTTGTGAATTGCTTCCTGAGAAATCCAGGAATAATTCTGCTAAGGACAGGAAAAAACAAAGATCATAAATTATTTTAAAGTTTTCATTTTCATTTGGTTGTGAGGAAGGATTCATGGACCAAATGTGTAATAATGTGTTTCGAATGCTCTTTCTTCCTCTTTATGGAACCATCTTTCTTGTTTTTCATCTTCCAAGAGTTATGGCTGCCTGGGACCTGACTCCAGTCAATCCATCTTGGCACCAGTGGAGTCCTGAACCTTGTCTCATCTCCCCTGACAAGTTAGCAGCACTCAATGTGGTACCAGGATACAAGAACCATTCTGGTGAACTCTTGATATGGTATTACACGTTTAATATGTTGTTGGTACTCAAGGATAATAGAGTTAATTTTAACAAGTATTTTCAATCACATATCAAAATCAGCATCAATAATAGAAATTCCAAGCAAAAATGGGAACTGGAAGATAATGTTGGAGACATGTCTTAATCCTAGACAAAAAATTATGTATTTATTAGAGGAAAGAAAATTGACTTGGGGAATATGGCAAGTTATAAGTTAAGAATAAAACTACATAAGGTGTCTTTGGTGTAGCAATAATTTTGAGTAGCCATAGTATAGGTGTATTTGGTATGGTATTGGCATAGGCCAGGTCTGTAGTCAGTTTGTTTTGCTTCTTGGTGCTGATTTTCTACTGTTCTAGCTCTTGTGTGGATCTTTAGAACTTCATATAGTGATGGTTTCTATTTTAAACCAAAGTGGTATTGATGAGGGAATGTCATGAGGGGTCAATTTTTAGTCTTCATCAGTCTGACAAAGACTTGATATGGTATCTGAATAATGGGAATATGTCTGAAAAAGCACTGAGCCCTCAACTTTGAGAAGAAATCGAGATCCTATGGCTTGGATCACAAGTGTACACTCCCTGGAAGTAATCTGATGCAAAATCAGTAACTGAGGTCCTGTCAATACCTCTTGATAAATATAGCAGATGTCTATGTTTTTGAGGGTCAAAGAAAGACAAAGCTGTTACATGCAATCTCTCATTATTTTCTGATTTAATTAACTTAACTGTAACACTAAATTTCAAGACCGAGTCCCTTTCCATCAATGATATGAAGATTCTTTTTTAAAACTGATTTTCTATCACTTTAATACAGAAGTAGCAGTGTAGGGACGTACAGCCAATTGCCTAAAGTTATTTCAAAATATAATTTCACCCAAGAACAATGAAATGAAGAAAGCTTGACTAATGAAGAAATATAATAGAATAAAAGATCATCATACTGATAATTAACTTTAATAAATGATTCCAAAAGAAAATCCCAGGAGAATTAATAGAATATAGCGAATTTTTTTTAGATTGTAAAAATGAGTTACCCTAATTTTTATGCAATCAGTTGCTAAATGTGGAAGAGTAAAAAAAAATCAAAGGTTATAGTGTTTATAACAGAGAACATATTCAGCAGACTGATGAGAATAAGAATTTTAAGCAATTAAAGTATGTGATGGAGGAGGGTCTTTCTCTGAAAATATCAAAGGCATTTAGAGTTAGATCTTTCTAATATGTAATTATAATTTCTTCACAGCTGGGTAAGTTGACAGGTAGCTTGGAAGAGTTAATATAAATCTCTCCAACTGAGTAGAGCAATTGCAGTCGGTAAGACAGAGCAGAGCACCCACTGCCACAACCTACTCATGAGTGCGAACCTCAACACCTTGATCAGGACTCAAAGTTTTAGTGAGTATTGGAAGTGAAATGAGGATGAATGCCACTGAAATAATTTTTATAAGGGTATTTCCAAAGGAAGTAAAAAATAACTTTGGTATGTTCCCTGGAATTTGTTTTCTATTAGCCATCATGGTCTGGGTCATAGTCAGATAGATTCCTTTTCCTTCTCTGTTTTTATTTTTTTTAAGAGTTTAAAGCCATCTTTCTCTGGTGGTGTGGTGCCATGCGATTTGGTTAAGCACTCGAATTTTCTTAAGAATGTCATGTCTGGCTATGTTTAAGTCAGTGATGAAAAGCAGGTGCATAGAGGCTTGCCTGCCTACGTTGAATATCCTCACTCAAAATTACTGCTAGGAAATGTGAACTGCTGTACTCTATGGTTCAATTATGAAAAGGACATCAATGACTGAAAAATTTTAAACCTACTTGTATCTCTAAGTTGGTATTTGATGTTGCTATGACAAAGTAAAAGGATATTGAAATTAATTTGTTATTTTTAATAAAGTACAGAAACTTGCAAATTAACTTTTTTACAAAGTTTGTAGGGTCCATCAAGTTAAACACTTGCGGAGAAACACTCATCAACATTATTTGGCTGTTCATTTACCTTTAGAACCCCTCTGCTCAAATTGCATTTATGCCATCAGTTTGATGAGAAAGAATAAGATTCACCCATTAAAGAGATACTATTTTTCTTACTGAAAGTATTGTCAAATATGTCACACTGTGTCCTTTTTATGAGAACCTAGGGGAACAATTTCTTTAAGGCATCAATATCAAGAAAACACGTGCCTGCCCTGCTTATATGGTATGTTCTAATACAATTATAAATAACTATATTGACTCTGCTTTGGCTAAATGGAAAATCTGAATTAAGATTCTGGCCTTTATTTTTATTTAACGTCTAATTTCAAATATACGCAAGATAAAACTGAATAGTGCAATCGTACTCCCATGAATTCATCATCAATGTCAATAGTATCCAGTCTTCAGTTTTTTTATCCAAATCAATTCCCATTCCCCATAATTATCATAATCAGTTATTTTATATAGAATTGACATACCTTCCACTGAACAAATACTAACTATACATTTTGATACAACTAGGTAACCCAGATAAAGAGCATCTTGACCTTGCCTCCCCAGTCCATCCCCTTGGGTCTTACATTTAATGACGGAATAGGTCCTTAGGGCCCTTAAGTCTGCTGACCTGCTTCTTCCCTCACCCACTTTTTTGTTCTTCACCCAGATATCTTCTACTTATGTTTACCTTCTTAGATTACATGTATATTTAAATTATTTGTATTTTTTGGAGTGAAATGGATAAAGAAAAGGAAGATTTTTTTCAATGAGCTATTTCCAAACATATAAGATGACATAGCTTTTAAAAAAATTATTTCTAGAACAACTGTGAAGTTCAAAAACAAAAAATAAATATGTAGGAGGAATGTAGCACATATTTTTCCAGGAAATAATTTATGAAATTATGATGTAAAAGCATATTATTACCTTCAAAATAAATTTAAGCTTAATAGGCATTTACACATAATTTAATGACAACTAGAAGAAAACAAATTTCTAGAATTGTCTTTTTATGTAACCAGAATATGCTACAACCACTTACTTTCCCTTTTGGCAGCATACCCTTTGATCTCAGAATCAATATTTAGCATAAATAGGCTACATCCTTTCATGACAAGTCTTGCTGATTATGACTAATTAATACTTTCTAAGGTAATAGATTACTTTGGTTCATTAATTTTAATGGCTTTATTATAAAATTTCAATATGATCCTCTTTGTAACATAACTTTAAAATATCTAGATCAGAATAAAAATTGCATCTTAAAATTGGGTCCCATATAATATTTGGTTATATTGATTAATAATAATGATAAAAACATAAAGTAACCTATATAGTAATTGTGTACCAGGCTCTAATTTTCTTATTTCTAGTTGCTTGAAATATTATAACTTATTAAATCCTCATAACAGCTTGGTCATATATGCAATTGTTCATTCCCATTTTATAGTCAGAAACTTCCTTATGCAGCAACACCTAATAGGCATAAGACCTCAGTCAAGCCCCTTTGTTGTCTGCCCATTGCTTGGAACTGCGACTGTCAAAACTAAGTAACTTGCATGCACACTTTCTTTCTCTCCCTTTACTTGTATGTATGGTGCCTCTCTCTAGGGATTCTCCTGGTAGCTTGGGTTTCATAAAGCAAGGTGATCTTAGGCTATTCACACATTTATGTCTTATGACACAGATATGCATAAGCCTCACAATACTATCTTTCCTTGTCATCAATATTTGGCACCACTGATATGCATCTATCACTAGCCTCATTAATTAAGTTTTATATTATTTTTGATTCTTTAAATGCAGAATGTCTTATATTGTAATGCTCAAATATCCAAAGGTAATATCTTTTCTGATTTCTCTGATGAGTACATACTCTCTGTTGTACTATGCTGTGTGAGTGAAATAGTACAAAAATGTATTTACCTAGAAAATAAATAAACAAATATGTGTGTATTGCTGAAAATATAATAGGGAAATGTGAAACAAAAAGAAGTTGAAAGAACTACATTAAGATAGGAAAATTTCACTGTCTTCTCTAATGGAGTTCGGAACTAATATCTCATGACTGCAAAGAAAAAAATCAGGTGAGGTGCGGTCCATTTGGACCACAGGAAATGTGAAACAGGGACACTATGGTTCATTTTTCAGGCATTGAGTGTTTCCTTGACATTAAAGTGAAAGGGTGAGGATATGAAGAAGAAAAATTTTGCTAAAGCTGGAAGGGAAGTATGGGGCTTTTTGATACTAGAGTTGGCCACAAGGCCGACTTAATGGGCCCTCAGCCACTGAAAGGACACTGCGCTGTCGCCAGGATAAAAAAAAGTTTATCCTACTTGTGGCTCACTATAAGAACTCCCCTTCATTCAATGCTTTTTTCATTTTTTAAAACATTTTATTCCGTAACTGCAAAGTCTTTAGGTTAACTGTACGGGAACCACTAATTTTCTTTAACAACAATATGGAACAGTGTGTGACAAACCTCAGCTTCTACCTCTGGGTTTATCAGTGAGCTCCTAAAAGGAAGGACATATTTCATCCTTTTTATTTCCTTTATCTACACAGTGAAAGGCATGGCAAACTCATTTCTTTTTTTCCTAGCTCTGCCTTGCTGAGTGTGGGAAAGACAAACTCCTGACCCTGCCCAGAATCCCCTGTTGAATGTTCTTTGGAACATTCTGAGCTGGTGTCTATCAACAGTCTTCTAACATTAAATCATCTAGCCTAAATTTAAACTTATACTGAAGAAAAACACAATAAAATAAAATATTACCTTCCTTTTTTCCCCCTTTTGCTTTACTCACATGTAAATCATTTAATGTAGTGTTGCTTTTATTAAAATTAACAAAGTCAGTTCTTTAAACTTTTTAACTACCACTTGACCTCACCCTCACCTAAGTGCATATTTTAGAAGATAAACATATTAAAAACATTAACATATTTAATATGTTTTAAAAATACATATTAAAAATCTAAAGAGTTTATTTGAGAAAAAGTCTATTCAAATTGACCAGCGCAAAATCAGATGTGGTTAGGAGCATTCCACTGACAGCAGCTAAGGGAAAGGGGGTGTCAGTGCAATGAAGGGAAATTATTTGATCAGTTATAGTTAAAAGCCTAGTTGACTGTTTGTGACTAGCTGTCCTTAGGTTTTACTTTCATAGCTCGGAGGCATTTACAGGCTTAGGTTTTAGTTTGCTTACAGCATTAGAACCTGTTCAATAGCCTCCTTGTTTAATTAATTTAACATTCCTCGTTCTTACTTTGTCTGAGGCTCCTAAAAAATATCAATGCAATTTCACCAGAAGTTTCCTATTAAAGTGTCATTGGTTAGATGGAAGTGAAAGTGGGAATTTTAAGAGGATCTTCCCTAATATATGACTGCAAAAGGGTTTGTTTTTAAAGGGTAAAGATTCTGCATAGAGATTTTCTTCCTTGGGAGTGTGTAGTAAAGATGAGATACATAAAAACAAATGTAGCTGCAGTGTTCCCAGTCTATGAATACAAATTAAGTTACAAATTGGCTAATGGTGAAATTATAAGGTCTCCAAGCTCCCAGGTGCATAGCTGCAAACCTCAAATAGGTCCTTCACCAACTGACCACAAGGGGGTGCCTTCTCGGCACTCAGGGGAGTCAAGCCGGCTCTCATGACCGGCTTCTGCTCCTCTGTGCCCTAAACAGCATATTTGTAAGTCTCTTCTGCACCTACCTGACCTTTTTCATGCCCTCTAGTACTGTGTCGGTGAGAAGTCATGCATTCCTACAATTCTTTGGGGCCACTAAACACACAAAGCATTTTGGTGGCAAAGAGAGAATGTACCAGTTGTTTACGTACTGACAGATTGAACTTGCTAGAGCCCGATCTTTCTTATTTCATAAAAAGAGCCAATTTATTTTCAAGGTACTCGTAGCACCTAAATTAACTTGGAATCGAATTAGCTCTCCTGCTAATCTCAGAACTATCTACACCTTCTCTTTTGTCTGGCTTTTCCCTCTTTGTAGTGAATTTCCTCGTGCAGGCCCTGCAGTGCCTTGCGTAAGTTAAGCTTTTGTTGGCTGCTAAGTCTTTCTTCCTGTATGAAGCTTGCTGATGAATTTTACGTATCTGATCTTGGATTGAAGACGTGATGCAATATATTTGCTCCCTTAGGAGGCCCTATGGAAACCATCCATGTAAAGCAATGGATGTGAACAGACACTTAGTTTTGAAAGGAAAGATGTTGGCTAACTTCACAAGCCTATCTGAGATCAAGCTGGCATCCATTTCCATAACCACTGGATGGCCTTCAGAGATGCAGTTATATGGTTAAAGAAAATGACACCTACAGTAGCCAAATAATTTTTTAATCCCTTGCATATAGCTAACGACAGAGACCAATGTCATATCCACTCTGCTTGGATCTCTCAGAATAGATAAATTCATGTGAAAAGTAGAGAGCAAAAAATGAACAAGACAGAATTGAGAAGGAGCATTTCAGTTAGCTGTTATAAAAGGGCCAGCAATTAGTCGTGATATTAGCTCCTTGAAAATGGGGAAAGAAAGCTGCAAATGGAAGAAGAATTGTTTGTGTTTTAGAACTTTAAAAAAAAATACCTATTAACATAAGTATGCCAAGAGTACAAAATAGGAATATTTTATTTCCTTAAAATATGTATCAGTAGATGATTGTAGGTACCATATAAGAATCGCTACTCCAAAACATAGCTTTTAACTCAAATGCTGCTAATCAAAATATGATTAAGGCCAGAGTCCTCCTCCCATGGCACATATGTCAAAATTTCATCCCCCCACCGAAAAAAGGGAATCGGCCTTTCAGACAATGTTTACCTTTGCATCATTGTTATCGTGTGTCACTTCAGTCTTTTTCTTTCACCCATTGTCCTGTACCTTCTGATTTTCTCTGAGCCTGTGTGCCCGGGATAAATCAGCAAATGTGTCTTCACTGATACCTCAGACTATTTCTATAGGCTCATGCAAAGAAAAGACAAACAGCAAAAGATCTTGGTCCTCATGCTCACGTTGACAGGAAGGATGAGAAACAACAATCAAAAATATGCTTTCACAATAAAAATAAAGCGAAATAATAAAAAAAAGTAAGACTCCTCCCATGTAAGGCAGCCCACATTCCTACCAATAATCGTTGCTGAGATCAACAGAAAAAGGATTAAGTGAGCATTTGCTTGAAGGTGTTTTCATATAATATTAGTGCCACCTGAGTGAAAATAACTTGCCATCTGAACGAAAATAGCTTCTCCACTGCCATAAAATATGAACTTATGAGGTTGCTTGGAATCGCATTAATTCACTATAATTCATAGACAATATGCTTGTGTGTTATGGACTGAAAAATAACATCAATACATTTATGGAAGTGAAGGAAAACTGATTTTTTAAAAATTCCTAATCAAATGAAATACATGTTATAATTTTATTGAGTTATTTTTCTTCCATCCTTTCTTACTTAATAAATCTTTTATAATCTATAAAGTAAATTATAATTCATGAAATAATCTGATTTTAAAATCAACTGAAATCACTAAAGGGAAAATAAATATGTGTAAATCCTTATTTAGACATTATTTGCATGCACATTTATAAACATGAATGTTTATATATAGAATGCTAAATGTCTATGTACAAATATGAATGCAAGAATGGATACAATTATATGGCTATCAACCAGTAAAACATTCAGTGCACATTATACTTTGTGGAATATATTTTGCCTGGATGAGTTGAAACAGATTGTATAATAAAATGAACATGGCAAAAGTGGGTTTTAAGTCAGGAAACAGAACAGTAAAGCAATTTCCTCAGTTATTTAAATGCTTTCAATGAGAAATGTCATTACATACTTGAGTTACACTGGCATATAATTACATAAGCATCACAAATAACAACGTCTTACTAAGAAAAACTGAAGTTATTATAGAAAAATTATTTCCCATCATGTATTTTCATTTTAAGCTCAGGTAAATACACACAAGGGGGATTTTCAAAATTAATTCTAGTCATTAAATTATCAATTGTTATGACTCAAAAAAAGTTTGTTTCTAATTACATTTAAAAAAATCTTCCTTAGTCTCAGTAATATTGTTTATTAAATGTGAAATAGCAATAATTATTTACTTAGAGCTAAATCCAATGAGCATCTTTATTTTACTATTTTATTTAATTGTTTATTTAGAGCTAAATTCAACTAATATTTTTATTCCACTTTACAAAGATGGAAATAAAACTATACGTTTTTAAAAGTTACCTACTGCTTTTTGTATCAAAATTAGATTTGGTTGGAATTCCAAGAAATCTGCTGTATGGTTGTAAATAACTTAGAATCTAGAAAATCACAAGTGACTATTCTTCCCACCCTAATGATGATGAAGACCCACATATTATACAAAATCATAACTCTGAATCCATAGGGAGCTGAGGTCACAAGATAATCAGATGAAGTAAATTCTTAAGGGTGACAGGACCGTCTGAGTAGAGACAGGATATATGAATTGTTTCACCCTTCAGCAGAGTATAGGAGAATGAAGTTCATCATAAGTGTGGATAAGAAGAAAACTGAAATTTTGATGAATTCTTTATGATCACTACAGGCTGGAATATCAGTTTATAATCCCTGAAAATCCCAGGTACAAAGGTATCAGCCAATAACCCATGATCCACTCTTTCTCACTAGTCCCCACTGGTGATTACAGAAAAAGACCGGGGTGGGACAAACACAGGAGAAGCTCCCTTCAGTGGTGCACGGGTGTTTCTCTCATGAAGCATAAACTATTCATCACTAGATACCCTCTTTCTCGCACTTCCAAGAAAAGACTCACTGCTGGGAAAATAGTAGAAGTAAAAATCATTAGCTGCTGGGGGGGCAGGGGGAAAAAAACTTCCAGCTCCTTGGTCCTAGGCAAAATTTTGCTGCTGGTAGAAAAATGTAGAAGAAAAGCCATCTGCCACTGGAGGATAGAAAGAAAAGCCATGTGAGACCAGGACCTTCCACCAGTACAAAGTGGATATCTGAGGATGCTGGGGAAGAAATAGGACATGTTTATACCAGGAGTGGGGCAAAGCCTGGCTGCCCCTGGGAGTAGGAGGGTGGGTGATAGGAATGCTGAGGGAACATGACCATTGAGACAGAGGCTGGGACAGGAACACCAACTCCTGACTCCCACCTTGACCACGAACCTTGCACAACAGTAATAGATAACCAGGCAAGGGGAAGAGGGAGGAGAGAATCTCTCCATGGCTCTGGTAGAGAGCCTGCAAAAGCTGAGAATGGAGCCTGCAGCAGATCAACTAAGAAAAACCCTTTGTGACTATCCACAGAAAATGCACAAGCCCACCACTGAAATACTCCATCAGTTATTACAGCTCCAGCAAGACTCAAACCCAGCTCAACAACTGATTAGATTGGCTTTGGCCCCTACAAAATGAACTGACATAAGAAGAAGTATCCCCATTTGTGGGCATAAATACTGTTTATCTCTGCCTCTAATGTTCTGTTACACCCAACATGTGACATTCAATCAAAGAATGTATTATGAGAGACACAAAACAACAGAGACAGCAGAAAGGATCCATTGGCAAGGGAGAAAAGAGTCATCAGAAGGAAACGGACATGGCTCAGAAGGTGGAACTATCAGAGAAAGACTAAATTGATGCTGATACATTTGCTAAAAATTCTAATGGGAAAGGTGACCATCAAGTATGAGTGGTGATGAATTTCAGTAGAGAAATGAAAACTATGAAAAAGATGAAATGGAAATCCTAAAATAATAGTAAACCATGGTACTGCGATGGAAAAATCCTTCAAGAAGCTGAAAAGCAGACTAGATATCGCAGAGGAAACAGGTAGAATTACACAAAGTGAAGCAGAGAGGAAAAAGAGGGTAAAAAACTAGAAACAGCCTTTCTATATCTGTGAGATAAATATAAAACAGTCTAAAACACATAGAGTTGAACTCCCAATGAGAAGAAATAGGTAACAGGTCAAAATGTCAAGAGATAATTTCTGAGAACTTTCCAAAATTAATTGAAAGAAAAAAACACAGATTGAAGAATTTCAGAGAACCTCAAGCAGTAAAAAAAAAAAATTTTTAAACCCCACAAATATGCTAAAATCCAATAGAAAGAGAAAATATTGAAAGAAGGAAGGTTAATGAGATATCTTACCAAAAACTAGATGACATCTTGAATGTAGTAAAAGAAAAAAGAAAGTGACATCTTTAAATAATGAGCAGCAAAATTGTCAACCTATAATTGTGTATCCAGAAAATAAACCTTTTAGAAAGGATGGCAAAAATAAAGACTTTTTCAGAAAAATAGGAATTGAGATAATTTGTTGACATCAGATGGGAACTACAAGAATTGTTCAAGAGTGTTTTTCAGGCAAAATGAATACAAGAGATGGCAATTTAGATCTAAATAAAGGAACTTAAAAATCAAGTATGGGCAAATATAAAGGTATTTTTATTTTAATATCCTTAAAAGATAACTGTATGAAGAAAACATGTAACACATTTCATAAGCATGTAGAAATATACAGGAAAAACACAAAGGATTAGATTGGAAGTAGAATGTATACTGTTACAGCTAACAGTTATATGGGCTTTGTAATTACTAAAGAAAAGTTTAACTTAAAAGTTAGTAGTGATGATAAAAAGGAAACAAAAATTACTAAATTTCAACTCTGATGTGAAAAAAGCCTGGAAGTTATCATCTTCATCTTTTCCAGAAAAAGCTGGACCAATAGAAATTCAGCAACTTTTCTTGGGTTCCGCAGAGAACTAAGATGGCACGGCAAGCTGCTACCGCGAAATCTGGAGATAAAGGTGAATCCATAGAATCACAACCAAGATGTGCTGGAGCAGAGAACACTGACACACAACTGTAATGCTGATGAATTGCTGGTGGCTGAATGCTCACGGGTAGAGGGGAAACTCCTGGAGCAGCAATTTTAGGGGTCTCCATGGCTTTGTGGAATTTATCTCAAGGAAATATATCAAGTTTTCACTGTGAAGATCTGAGAAATAAATATCTCTTTGGTGGTCTGACAGATGAAGGAGAGGACCAATCCTTGTGAAATAAGCCAAATGATCAAGAAAGAAGAGAATATCAGTATCAAGTACTGGGAAGGAGAGAGAGAGATTCACCATAGTTTCTACAGACAATAAAAATTATAAGAAAGGAATGTTATGAACAATTTATATTAATAAATTTGATTTAGCTTAAATGAACAAATTTTTGGAAATTAAAAACCTACCAAAGCTCAGTATAAAAGAAATACCCTGAGTAGCTTAATACCAACTAAAGAAATAGAATAATTAATTGAATTTTTAACTTAAAAATTTCCCACAAAGAAAACCTCATTCCCAGATGACTTCATTAGTGAATTCTACCAAATAATAAAGAAAATTCTTCAAAAACCCTTCCAGAAAATAAAGGTGTAGGTGACACCTCTCAACTCATGTAATGAGGCTAGTTTTACTTTGCAATCAAGGCCAAGATATTATAAGAAAAGAAAAAACTACAAACAAATATACCTCAGAAATATGGAAACAAAATTCCTTGGCAAAATATAAACACATTAATCTAGCTAGTGGAATTTAGTCCAAGAATGAAAGCCTGGTTCAAAATTCAGAAATTAATACAAACTATAATATTAACAAATAAATAAGGAAAACATGTTGATTGATATGAAAAGATTCAGCAAAAACATTAAGAAAATTAAGGAGCCATGCATAATAAAAACTCTCAACAAACTAGAAGCATGAGAAAATGTCTTCAACTTCTATAAAACCTATAGCTAACTTCATACTTGGTAAGAACTGGGAACTATTTTCCCTGAAGATCAGGAACAAGTGAAGAATGTCAGGTCTTACCACTTCCATTCGACATTTTATTGCAATCTTAGAAAATAGTAAAAAGAAAAAAGAATGAAATCATATAAATTGACTAGAAGAAGTAAAACTATCTTTGACTGAAGACAAAAAACTACCTTTGACTGAAGACAAACAAGTAGATGATTCCAGGAAGCCTACAAATAAATAAAAACCAGTAAATGAGTTTAGCAAAGTTGTAGGATACAATGTCAATTTAAAAACTCAGTTGTATTTTTATATATTAGCAAGGAGCAACTGGAATTTAAGTTTTAAAATCCCATTTACAACAGCATCAAAATTATGAAATGATTTGGCATAACATTAACAAAATATGTGCAAGACCAATACATGGAAACTACAAAACATTTTTGAGACAGATTAATGAGGCTTTAATTATTGAGAGATATCTCATGTTTATGGATTGAAAGATTCAATAATGTTAAGATGCCAATATCGTCTGACCTATAGATTCAGTGTAATTCCTATCAAACTTGATGGCTGCATTTATGTAAATAATCAGTTCAAGTTATATTTTTAGGAGTTTGGGTTAAAAGTCAGGATAATGGTTACTCTGGTTATCCTGATCAAAAAAGCACAGGGCAGGCACTAATTTGCTGGTAATGTTCTTTCTTTTCATTTGTTGCTATTTACGGGAACCTATTGTATCGTGAAAATACATTTCAAGTTTGACACTTAAGATTTACTTATATTTCTCTATGTATATTCTTTTAAAAACACCTTTTTAAAAAAATGTAAAAAAAAAAGGAAGAAAAAAAGGTTGTTGGTAATTATCTCATAAAATACTTGATTAACAATAATCAATTGTGAAACAAATAGACATTAAGGCAACAGCTCTTCATATCTGCCTAATTCAATCTACAAAACAGCAGAAATCTGCAGTGCTCAGGTAAAAATCAATAGCAGCAGATCAAAACTAAAATTTTATCTTCCAAATCTGTAATGTTCTTGCAACCACAGCTATTTTAAAAACATTATCTGGGTTATCAGTGAGTAGCACAAGTGAATAGTAATTTCTCAACCAATATTATATGATTCTAAGTCTGAACATGCCACGGGCACATAAGCCACCTACACAATTCTTTAAATCACTGCTTCAAGCTGATACTCACAGGGTTGATATTTCAGAAGGAAGTGGAAGAAATTTTTGACACTTGATCATGCTGACAGTTTTAAAAAATATTCTACATCTAATTAATGGTAGACAGAATTTCAGTCTTGCTATCTACACATCTGGGCAAGAATGCATGTCATGCAAATAATGCCCTAATGCCCAAATCTATAATATTTGTCAAATTCTGTTTCCACCTTATTTTAATAAATTAATCACAGTTATTTCAAATATTTGCCCGAAGGATGAGGAAAGTTATTCATAAGTGGGATTCACTTTGAGATCTAACTTAAATGAAGACTTATACTTTGTAATAAACACATAGTAATAAGCTCGAGTAACTAGATATTAAAAAGAGGAAAAATATCATGGGATAATTTTAAAGAAATATTTAACTTGGATTACTTAGTTTTTAAAACAAAATCATTGTAATTCATTTTTAATGCCCTGTACTAAGCAAGTTTGTCACCATTATTATAATTTAGTCCTGAGAAACATTTTTTTTAATTACAAAAAGAATAGCCTCCCTTCAATTTCCAGGCCATGGAGCTTGCGATACTGGTTATACAACTAAAATAACCATTAGATATGTATGGTAAGAGAGATATAAAACTAGAAAATTTTCATTTCTAAGTGTTTCATTAAAATCAGATGTGAAGTAAATATAGGTGGCATTTAGTTTTTATAATAGATGTTGCAGGGGGAGGAGGCCCCTTTCTTTTCTCGCTACCCTCTTCCTCAAACAGCACTCCCTGGGAACCAATGAGGAAGAATACTAATAACAATTATGTCAACTCCGACCGATTAGCCAAAAGAGAGTTAATAAAGGACAAGCCACCATGTATTCTGATCCCCCTTTCATAAGGAGGCATATGCCTTCAGGTAAATTCTTTTTGCCTAGAAGCAAGATTGTGGTGATTGGCAGAGGGACACTCCATTACTACATAATTCTATGACAATGGGCAAATTATAAAAACCCTTTGTGCCTCAGTTTTCTCATCTGTAAAATGGGGATAAATAATGAGGTTATTGGGAAGATTAACTGTATTAAACAAAGTGTTAAGCACAGTGCTTGGAATATGGTAAGCATCCAATGTTGTTTATTATTACTACTACTGCTACCTAGTGTTTGGGCATAAAATTCATACTTCAGCCCAGTTTATTAAGAATTCCATAATGGATCATTGGGAATTAGTCTGGTTAATTACCAAGTGATTCCTTGATTTCTTGTTTGTGATTCAAAGGTATAAATAACATGTCCCTTGAGACGATAATAGGGAGGACATAAATTGTCCTGGCAGGATTTAGGTATTTCTAGGTTCCTTAAACAAATATAAACTATCAGTTGATACTAATACCAAATATTAAATCCCCAGCTAAGGCAATATTTACATCAGGGCCATAAAACTTTATAACTTGGGCTCTACTAAAATTTCTAAGCTATAGCATCTAGAAGTTTCTTTTTCCTTTTCTTTTTATTTTTTACTTTATTTTTATTGAGGTATAATTGTCATATAACACTATATTAGTTTTAAGTGTAAAATATAATGATCCTATATTTGTATATATTGCAAAAATGATCACAGCTAGTAACTATAATATTGCTTAAGTAATTGTACATTAATAATAGCAAAATAAAAAATATATATATAAAAACAACAACAACAAAAAAACACACCTCAGTTATGAATCAGAATAAAATCAATTACAAAAGAAAAAGGAAGGATGGCGGCATGAGCAGGGCGGCAGAAATCTCCTCCCAACACTATATTTATCTACGAAAATACAGCAAATACATCTATTCCTAAAAGAGAGACCAGAATACACAGAAAACTGCACAGCGTGCAGCTGCACGCAAGAAGACTTGGCACCCCAAGAGACGGGTAAGATACGGAGCCACAACCCAGCAGGACCCGAGCACTTCCCCACACCAGCGCACCGGCGGGAGGAGAGGATTCAGAGCCAAGAGGGAGTGGAAGTACACCCCGCAAAGTAGCCAGCCCCAGTGATCCGCGCGGGGAGCGCTGACCCACATCGCGCAGTGCAGCGGAGATTGGAGCGACAGAGGGGCAGGATCTGAGTGGGGAATGTGCCAGGGTGCTTGCAGCCAGCTCCCGGGAAGGAAGCGCTTTCTTCAGCGGTCTTAAAGAGACAAGAGCCCAGCGGAGGAGCCGGATCGCCCAGGCACACTCAGCCCAGCAGGTTGGGAGTCCTGGGGAGTTTCGGATGCCTTAGCTGGCAACTGGGGAAGCATGGCCGTACTTACAATTCTCACTGAGATCAATAGCCTCCCATTCATTCCTACCCCGGCCAGAGCGATAAAGGGCCCTGCGGAGTGGTGAGGCCACAGCTGCGGAATAGTGGGGCAACAGCGCCACCCACAGCATTCCCACAGAATCTACTCCAGATGGGCATGTTTTTTGTTTTGTTTTGGTTTTGGTTTTTTTGTTTTGTTTTGTTTTCTTTTTTGTTTTTTCTTTTCATTTTTTTCTTTCCTTCTTTTCTTTTTCATTTCTTTTCTTTGTTTTTTCTCTTTTAAGGGTCTTAAAGAGCCCAGCTAACATACGTGGCAACTACCAGTGACCACTTCTATAGCCATGAAAAGACAGAGGAATATGGTTCAGACCAAAATCAACCAGACAACCCCAGAGAGGGAGCCTGAAGGGATGGAAATGCACAGTCTTCCTGAAAAAGAATTCAGAATAAAAGTCATAACCATGCTGATGGACCTACAGAGAAATGTGCAAGAGCTGAGGGAGGAAGTTAGGGAAGTGAGGAAAGACAATGCAGAAATCAGACAAGCGATCGACGGGCTTAACAGCAGATGGGAAGAGATGCAAGAGACTGTTAATGGAATAGAAATCAGAGAACAGGAATACAGACAAGCTGAGGCAGAGAGAGATAAAAGGATTTCTAGGAATGAAAGAATATTAAGAGAACAGTGTGACCAATCCAAATGGAACAATATTCGCATTATAGGAGTACCAGAGGAAGAAGAGAGAGAAAAAGGGACAGAAAGTGTCTTTGAAGAAATAATTGCTGAAAATTTTACCTCGCTGGGGAAGGAAATAGTCTCACAGTCCACCGAAGCCCACAGATCTCCCAAGACAAGGGACCCAAGGAAGACAACACCAAGACACATAATAATTAAGATGGCAAAGATCAAAGATAAAGACAGAGTATTAAAGGCAGCTATAGAGAGAGAAAAGATCACCTACAAAGGAAAACCCACCAGACTATCATCAGACTTCTCAACAGAAAACTTACAGGCCAGAAGAGAATGGCATGATATATTTAACGTTGTGAAACAGAAGGGCCTCGAACCAAGAAAATTGTATCCAGCATGATTATCATTTAAATATGATGGAGGGATTAAACAATTTCCACACAAACGAAAGTCGAGAGAGTTTGCCTCTCATAAACGACCACTACAGGATATCTCAAATGGACTGCTCTGGATGGAAGCACTCCTACAGCTAAAAAGATGTCACCAGAGAAAATAAAATCATACCAAAGAAAGTAGACCATCCAAATACTAACTAAAGGCAAAGAATAAAACACCTAGTATATAAAAAATGGAGGAGGAAGAATAAGAAGGGAGAGAAATAAAGAAACATCAGACACTGTTTACAATTACTTAACAAGAAAGTTAAGTTAGACTGTTAGATAGTAAAGAAGCAACTCTTGAACCTTTGGTAACCATGAATCTAAAGCCAGCAATGGCAATAAGTACATATCTATCAATAATCACCGTAAATGTAAATGGACTGAATGCACCAATCAAAAGACACAGAGTAACAGAATGGATAAAAAAGCAAGACCCATCTATACACTGCTTACAAGACACTCACCTCAAACCCAAAGATATACACAGACAAAAAGTGAAGGGATGGAAAAAGATATTTCATGCAAACAACAAGGAGAAAAAGGCAGGTGTTGCAGTACTTGTATCAGACAAAATAGACTTCAAAACAAAGAAAATTGCAAGAGATAAAGAAGGACATTACGTAATGATAAAGGGGTCATCCAACAAGAAGATATAACCATTATAAATATATATGCACCCAAAACAGGAGCGCCAGCATATGTGAGACAAATATTAACAGAATTAAAGGAGGAAATAGACAGCAATGCGTTCATTTTAGGAGACTTCAACACATCACTCATTTCAGAGGAGAGATCAACCAGACAGAAAATAAGTAAAGATACAGAGGCACTGAATAACACACTAGAACAGATGAACCTAACAGACATCTGCAGAAAACTACACCCAAAAGCAACAGGATACACATTCTTCTCAAGTGCACATGGAACATTTTCCACAATAGAACACATACTAGGCCACAAAAAGAACCTCAGTAATTTCAAAAATATTGAAACCCTACCAAACAACTTCTCAGATCACAAAGGTATAAAACTAGAAATAAATTTTAGAAAGAAATCAAAAAGGCTCACAAATACATGGAGACTTAACTACACTCTCCTAATTAATCAATGGGTTAATGACCAAATCAAAAGAGAAATCAAAGAATATATGGGGACTAATGACAACAACAACACAAAGCCACAACTTCTGTGCGATGCAGCAAAGGCAGTTCTAAGAGGAAAGTATACTGCAATCCAGGCCTATTTAAAGAAGGAAGAACATTCCCAAATGAACAGTCTAAAGGCACAATTACTAAAATTGGAAAAAGAAGAACAAATGAGGCCCAATGTCACCAGAAGGAGGGACATAATAAAGATTAGAGAAATAATAAATAAAATGGAGAAGAATAAAACAATAGAAAGAAATCAATGAAACAAAGAGCTGGTTCTTTGAAAAAATAAACAAAATAGATAAACCCCTAGCCAGACTCATTAAGAGAAAAAGAGAACCTACACACATAAACACAATCAGAAATGAGAAAGGAAAAATCAGGATGGACCCCACAGAAATAAAAAGAATTATAAGAGAATATTATGAGAATCTATATGCTAACAAGCTGGAAAACATAGAAGAAATGGACAACTTCTTAGAAAAATACAACCTTCCAAGACTGACCAAGCAAGAAACAGAAAAACTAAACAGACCAATCACCAGCAACGAAATTGAATCGGTAATCAAAACACTACCCAAGAACAAAACCCCGGGACCTGATGGATTCACCTCTGAATTCTACCAGACATATAGAGAAGAAATAACAGAGATTCTCCTTAAAGTTTTCCAAAAAATAGAAGAGGAGGGAATACTTCCAAACTCATTCTATGCAGCCGGCATCACTCTAATACCAAAACGGGCAAAGACCTCACCAAAAAAGAAAATTACAGACCAATATCCCTGACGAAGGTCGATGCAAAAATACTCAACAAAATATTAGCAAACCGAATTCAAAAATACATCAAGAAGATCATACACCATGATCAAGTGGGATTCATCCCAGGGTTGCAAGGATGGTACAACATTCGAGAATCTATCAACATCATCCACCACATCAACAAAAAGAAGAACAAAAACCACATGATCATCTCCATAGATGCTGAAAAAGCATTTGAAAAAATTCAGCATCCATTCCTGATTAAAACTCTCAACAAAATGGGTATAGACGGCAAGTATCTCAACATCATAAAGGCCATATATGACAAACCCACAGCTAACATCATACTTAACGGTGAGATGCTGAAAGCTTTTCATCTAAGATCGGGAACAAGACAGGGATGCCCTCTCTCTCCACTGTTATTCAGCATAGTACTGGAGGTCCTAGCCACAGCAATCAGACAAAGCAAAGATATACCAGGCATCCAGCTTGGTAAAGAAGAAGTCAAATTGTCACTATTTGCAGATGACATGATACTGTACATAAAAAACCCTAAAGACAGCATTCCCAAACTACTAGAACTAATATCTGTATTCAGCAAAGTTGCTGGATACAAAATTAACACACAGAAATCTGTTGCTTTCCTATACACTAAAGATGAACTAACAGAAAGAGAAATCAGAAAAACAATTCCATTCACAATTGCATCAAAAAGAATAAAATACCTAGGGATAAACGTAACGAAGGAAGTGAAAGACCTGTTCTCTGAAAACTACAAGACACTCCTCAGAGAAATTAAAGAGGACACTAACAAATGGAAATGCATCCCATGCTCTTGTCTAGGAAGAATAAATATTGTCAAAATGGCTATACTAACTAAAGCAATCTACAGATTCAGTGCAATTCCTATCAAACTACCAACAGCTTTCTCCAATGAACTCGAACAAATAATTCTAAAATTCATATGGAACCACAAAAGACCCCGAATAGCCAAAGCAATCCTGAGAAGGAGGAATAAAACAGGGGGAATTACGCTCCCTGACTTCAAGCTCTACCTCAAAGCTACAGTAATCAAGACAATTTGGTATTGGCACAAAAACAGACCCACAGACCAGTGGAACAGAATAGAAAATCCAAACATTAACCCAAACATATACAGTCAATTAATATTTGATAAAAGTGCCTTGGATATACAATGGGGAGATGAGAGCCTCTTCAGCAGCTGGTGTTGGAAAAACTGGACAGCTACATGTAAGAGAATGAAACTGGACTACTGTCTAGCCCCATACACAAAGGTAAACTCAAGGTGGATCAAAGACCTGAATGTAACTCATGAAACCATAAAACTCTCAGAAAAAAACATAGGCAAAAATCCTTGGACATAAACATGAGCAACTTCTTCATGAACATATCTCCCCGGGCAAGGGAAACAAAAGCAAAAATGAACAAGTGGGACTATATCAAGCTGAAAAGCTTCTGTACAGCAAAGGACACCATCAGTAGAACAAAAGACATCCTACAGTATGGGAGAATATATTCATAAAAAACGTATCTGATAAAGGGTTGACATCCAAAATATATAAAGAACTCATGCACCTTAACAAACAGAAAGCAAATAATCCAATTAAGAAATGGGCAGAGGACATGAATAGACACTTCTCCAAAGAAGAAATTCAGATGGCCAACAGGCACATGAAAAGATGCTCCACATCGCTAATCATCAGAGAAATGCAGATTAAAACCACAATGAGATATCACCTCACACCAGTGAGGATGGCAACATCCCAAACACAAACAACAACAAATGTTGGCGAGGATGTGGAGAAAAGGGAACCCTCCTACACTGCTGGTGGGAATGCAAATTAGTTCAAGCATTGTGGAAAGCAGTATGGATGTTCCTCAAAAAACTCAAAATAGAAATCCCATTTGACCCAGGAATTCTACTCCTAGGAATTTACCCTAAGAATGCAGCAGCCCAATTTGAAAAGGACAGATGCACCCCTATGTTTATTGCTATTTACAATAGCCAAGAAATGGAAGCAACCTGAGTGTCCATCAGTAGATGAATGGATAAAGAAGAGGTGGTACATATACACAATGGAATATTATTCAGCCATAAGAAGAAAACAAATCCTACCATTTCAACGATATGGATAGAGCTAGAGGGTATTATGCTCAGTGAAATAAGCCAAGCCGAAAAAGACAAGTATCAAATTATTTCACTCATATGTGGAGTGTAAGAACAAAGAAAAAATACTGAAGGAACAAAACAGGAAGCAGACTCACAGAACCCAAGAACGGACTAATAGTTACCAAAGGGAAAGGGACTGGGGAAAATGCGTGAGAAGGGAGGGATAATAGGGAAAAAGGGGCATTACGATTAGCAGACGTAATGTTGCGGGGGGCATGGGGAGGGCTGTACAACTCAGAGAAGACAAGTAGTGATTCTGTAGCATCTCACTATGCTGATGGACAGTGACTGTAATCGGGTTGGTGGAGGGGACCTGATGAAGGGGTAGTTTAATAACCATAATATTGCTCATGTAATCGTAGATTAATGATACCAAATTAAATTATATTAAAAAAAAGAAAAAGAAATGATCACAGTAAGTCTAGTTACGTCCATTACTATACATAGTTACAAAAATTTTACTCTCACACAAACTTTTAAGATTTACACTTTAAGTTACTTCCTAATATGCAATATATTATTAACTACAGTCACCATGCTGTACACTACATCCCCAGGACTTAACTATTTTATAACTCAAAGTTCGTAACGTTTGAGCCCCTTCACCCATTTCTCCCCACCCCACCACTTCTGGCAACCACCCATCTGTTTTCTGTATCAATGAGCTTGGTTTTTTTCTAATTTCACATATGACTAAGATCATATGGTATTTGTTTTTCTCTGACTTATTTTACTGAGCATAATGTCTCCAAGATCCATCCATGTCGTCACAAAAGGCAAGATTTCATTCTTTTTTATGGTTCAATGGCATTCATATATAAATATATAAGTATCCATTTAAATTAATTGTTCTGTATGGTGTAAGATTGTACAGTGGTCTAGTTTCAGTCTTTTGCATGTGGCTGTCCAATTTTCCAATTCCCTTGATTAAAGAAACTATCCTTTCCTCATTGTATATTCTTATTTCCTTTCTGTGAATTCACTGACCATATATGTGTGAGTTTATTTCTGGGTTTTCTGTTCTGTTCTATTGATCTATGTGTCTGTTTTTATGCCCATACCATACTGTTTTGATTATAGCTTTGTACTATAATTTGAAATCGGGGAATGTATATCTTCAACTTCATTCTTTCTCAAGATTGCTTTGGCTATTCAATGTCTCTTGTGGTTCCACACAAATTTTAGGATTGCTTGTTTTATTTCTGGTAAAAATGCCATTGGAAATTTGATAGAGATTGCATTGACTCTGTAGATTGCTTTGGGTAGTATATGCATATGCATTTTAACAATGTTAATTATTCCAATCAATGAACATGGGATATCTTCCCATTTATGTGCATCTCCTTCAGTTTCTTTCATTGGTGTGTTATAGTTTTTAGTGTGTGTTTTTCAACTCCTTGGCTAAATTTATTCCTAGGCATTTTGTTCTTTTTGATGTAATTGTAAATGCGATTATTTTCCTAACTTCTGTTTCTGATAGTTTGTCATTACTGTATAGAAAGGCAACAGATTTTTATTTTATTTATTTATTTATTTAATATAATTTATCTTATTATCATTAATTTACAATTACATGTGCAATATTACGATTATTAAACTACCCCTTCATCAGGTCCCCCCCACCAACCCCATTACAGTCACTGTCCATCAGCGTAGTGAGATGCTATAGAATCACTACTTGTCTTCTCTGAGTTGTACTGCCCTCCCCGTGCCCCCCCAACATTACATCTGCTAATCGTAATGCCCCTTTTTCCCTCTTATCCCTCCCTTCCCGCCCATTTTCCCCAGTCCCTTTCCCTTTGGTAACTATTAGTCCGTTCTTGGGTTCTGTGAGTCTGCTGCTGTTTTGTTCCTTCAGTTTTTTTCTTTGTTCCTATACTCCACATATGAGTGAAATCATTTGATACTTGTCTTTTTCGGCTTGGCTTATTTCACTGAGCATAATACCCTCTAGCTCCATCCATGTTGTTGCAAATGGTAGGATTTGTTTTCTTCTTATGGCTGAATAATATTCCATTGTGTATATGTACCACCTCTTCTTTATCCATTCATCTACTGATGGACACTTAGGTTGCTTCCATTTCTTGGCTATTGTAAATAGTGCTGCGATAAACATAGGGGTGCATCTGTCTTTTTCAAACTGGGCTGCTGCATTCTTAGGGTAAATTCCTAGGAGTGGAATTCCTGGGTCAAATGGGATTTCTATTTTGAGTTTTTTGAGGAACCTCCATACTGCTTTCCACAATGGTTGAACTAATTTGCAGTCCCACCAGCAGTGTAGGAGGGTTCCCTTTTCTCCACATCCTCGCCAACATTTATTGTTGTTTGTGTTTTGGATGTTGGCCATCCTCACTGGTGTGAGGTGATATCTCATTGTGGTTTTAATCTGCATTTCTCTGATGATTAGCGATGTGGAGCATCTTTTCATGTGCCTGTTGGCCATCTGAATTTCTTCTTTGGAGAAGTGTCTATTCATGTCCTCTGCCCATTTCTTAATTGGATTATTTGCTTTCTGTTTGTTAAGGTGCATGAGTTCTTTATATATTTTGGATGTCAACCCTTTATCGGATACGTTTTTTATGAATATATTCTCCCATACTGTAGGATGTCTTTTTGTTCTACTGATGGTGTCCTTTGCTGTACAGAAGCTTTTCAGCTTGATATAGTCCCACTTGTTCATTTTTGCTTTTGTTTCCCTTGCCCGGGGAGATATGTTCATGAAGAAGTTGCTCATGTTTATGTCCAAGAGATTTTTGCCTATGTTTTTTTCTAAGAGTTTTATGGTTTCATGACTTACATTCAAGTCTTTGATCCACCTTGAGTTTACCTTTGTGTATGGGGCTAGACAGTAGTCCAGTTTCATTCTCTTACATGTAGCTGTCCAGTTTTTCCAACACCAGCTGCTGAAGAGGCTGTCATCTCCCCATTGTATATCCAAGGCACTTTTATCAAATATTAATTGACTGTATATGTTTGGGTTAATGTTTGGATTTTCTATTCTGTTCCACTGGTCTGTGGGTCTGTTTTTGTGCCAATACCAAATTGTCTTGATTACTGTGGCTTTGTAGTAGAGCTTGAAGTCAGGGAGCGTAATTCCCCCTGTTTTATTCCTCCTTCTCAGGATTGCTTTGGCTATTCGGGGTCTTTTGTGGTTCCATATGAATTTTAGAATTATTTGTTCCAGTTCATTGAAGAAAGCTGTTGGTAGTTTGATAGGGATTGCATTGAATCTGTAGATTGCTTTAGGTAGTATAGCCATTTTGACAATATTTATTCTTCCTAGCCAAGAGCATGGGATGCATTTCCATTTGTTAGTGTCCTCTTTAATTTCTCTTAGGAGTGTCTTGTAGTTTTCAGAGTACAGGTCTTTCACTTCCTTCGTTAGGTTTATTCCTAGGTATTTTATTCTTTTTGATGCAATTGTGAATGGAATTGTTTTTCTGATTTCTCTTTCTGTTAGTTCATCATTAGTGTATAGGAAAGCAACAGATTTCTGTGTGTTAATTTTGTATCCTGCAACTTTGCTGAATTCAGATATTAGTTCTAGTAGTTTGGGAATGGAATCTTTAGGGTTTTTTATGTACAGTATCATGTCATCTGCAAATAGTGACAATTTGACTTCTTCTTTACCAATCTGGATGCCTTGTATGTCTTTGTTTTGTCTGATTGCTGTGGCTAGGACCTCCAGTACTATGTTGAATAACAGTGGAGAGAGTGGGCATCCTTGTCTTGTTCCCGATCTTAGATGAAAAGCTTTCAGCGTCTCGCCGTTAAGTATGATGTTAGCTGTGGGTTTGTCATATATAGCCTTTATGATGTTGAGGTACTTGCCCTCTATACCCATTTTGTTGAGAGTTTTAATCAGGAATGGATGCTGAATTTTGTCAAATGCTTTTTCAGCATCTATGGAGATGATCATGTGGTTTTTGTTCTTCTTTTTGTTGATGTGGTGGATGATGTTGATGGATTTTCGAATGTTGTACCATCCTTGCATCCCTGGGATGAATCCCACTTGATCATGGTGTATGATCCTCTTGATGTATTTTTGAATTCGGTTTGCTAATATTTTGTTGAGTATTTTTGCATCTACGTTCATCAGGGATATTGGTCTGTAATTTTCTTTTTTGGTGAGGTCTTTGCCAGGTTTTGGTATTAGAGTGATGCTGGCTTCATAGAATGAGTTTGGAAGTATTCCCTCCTCTTCTATTTTTTGGAAAACTTTAAGGAGAATCGGTGTTATTTCTTCTCTATATGTCTGGTAGAATTCAGAGGTGAATCCATCAGGCCCAGGGGTTTTGTTCTTGGGTAGTTTTTTGATTACCAATTCGATTTCGTCGCTGGTGATTGGTCTGTTTAGTTTTTCTGTTTCTTGCTTGGTCAGTCTTGGAAGGTTGTATTTTTCTAAGAAGTTGTCCATTTCTTCTATGTTTTCCAGCTTGTTAGCATATAGATTCTCATAATATTCTCTTATGATTCTTTGTATTTCTGTGGGGTCCGTCGTGATTTTTCCTTTCTCATTTCTGATTGTGTTTATGTGTGTAGATTCTCTTTTTCTCTTAATGAGTCTGGCTAGGGGTTTATCTATTTTGTTTATTTTTTCAAAGAACCAGCTCTTGGTTTTATTGATTTTTTCTATTGTTTTATTCTTCTCAATTTTATTTATTTCTTCTCTAATCTTTATTATGTCCCTCCTTCTGGTGACTTTGGGCCTCATTTGTTCTTCTTTTTCCAATTTCAGTAATTGTGTCTTTAGACTATTCATTTGGGAATGTTCTTCCTTCTTTAAATAGGCCTGGATTGCAATATACTTTCCTCTTAGAACTGCCTTTGCTGCGTCCCACTGCAGTTGTGGCTTTGTGTTGTTGTTGTCATTAGTCTCCATTTATTCTTTGATTTCTGTTTTGATTTGGTCGTTAACCCACTGATTAATTAGGAGAGTGTTGTTAAGTCTCCATGTATTTGTGAGCCTTTTTGATTTCTTTTCTAAAATTTATTTCTAGTTTTATACCTTTGTGATCTGAGAAGTTGGTTGGTAGGATTTCAATATTTTTGAAATTACTGAGGTTCTTTTTGTGGCCTAGTATGTGGTCTATTCTGGAAAATGTTCCATGTGCACTTGAGAAGAATGTGTATCCTGTTGCTTTTGGGTGTAGAGTTTGTAGATGTCTGTTAGGTCCATCTGTTCTAGTGTGTTGTTCAGTGCCTCTGTGTCTTTACTTATTTTCTGTCTGGTTGATCTGTCTTCTGGAGTGAGTGGTGTTGCCTCAAGATGAATGTGGTTGCTGTCTATTTCTCCTTTAATTCTGTTAGTATTTGTCTCTCACATAGCTACGTTTCTCCTGTGTGTTGGGTATATATATTTATAATGGTTGTATCTTTCTTGCTGGACTGACCCTTTATCATTATGAAATGTCCTTTCTTATCTTTTTGCTACTTTCTTTCTGCTTTTGAAGTCTATTTGTCTGATACAAGTACTGCAACACCGGCTGTTTTCTTGTTGTTTGCATGAAATATCTTTTTCCATCCTTCACTTTTAGTCTGTGTATATCTTTGATTTGAGGTGAGTTTCTTTTGTGCAGGCAGCATATAGATGGGTCTTGCTTTTTTATCCATTCTGTTGCTCTGTGTCTTTTGATTGGTGCATTCTGTTCATTTACGTTTAGGGTGATTATTGATAGGTATGTACTATTGCCATTGCTGGCTTTAGATTCGTGGTTACCAGGGGTTCAAGTGTTGCTTCTTTACTATCTAAAAATCTAACTTAACTTTCTTGTTAAGTTATTGTAAACACAGTCTGATGTTTCTTTCTTTCTCTCCCTTCTTATTCCTCCTCCTCCATTCTTTCTATAATAGGTGTTTTATTCTTTGCCTTTAGTTAGTATTTGGATGGTCTGCTTTCTTTGCTATGATTTTTTTCTCTGGTGACATCTTTTAGCTTTAGGTGTGCTTCCATCTAGAGCAGTCCATTTAAGATATCCTGTAGTGGTGGTTTATGAGAGGCAAACTCTCTCAACTTTCATTTATCTGGAAATTGTTTAACCCTCCATCATATTTAAATGATAACTGTGTTGATACACATTCTTGCATGGGTTCGAGGCCCTTCTGTTTCATAATGCAAACAGGTATCAGTGCCATTTTCTGGCCTGCAAGGTTTCTGTTGAGAAGTCTGGCTGATAGTCTGTTGGGTTTTCCTTTGTAGTGATCTTTTTTCTCTCTCTAGCTGCCTTCTTAATACCCTGTCTTTATCTTGATCTTTGCCATCTTAATTATTATGTGTCTTGGTGTTGTCTTCCTTGGGTCCCTTGTGCTGGGGGAGATCTA
>JAVSCE010003131.1:0-20444 GCA_032199065.1 Smutsia gigantea | reverse complement strand
AGATGGCCAACAGGCACATGAAAAAGATGCTCCACATCGCTAATCATCAGAGAAATGCAGATTAAAACCACAATGAGATATCACCTCACACCAGTGAGGATGGCCAACATCCAAAACACAAACAACAACAAATGTTGGCAGGGATGTGGAGAAAGGGAACCCTCCTACACTGCTGGTGGGAATGTAAGCTAGTTCAACCATTGTGGAAAGCAGTATGGAGGTTCCTCAAAAAACTCAAAATAGAAATACCATTTGACCCAGGAATTCCACTCTAGGAATTTACCCTAAGAATGCAGCAGCCCAATTTGAAAAGGACAGATGCACCCCTATGTTTATTGCAGCACTATTTACAATAGCCAAGAAATGGAAGCAACCTAAGTGTCCATCAGTAGATGAATGGATAAAGAAGATGTGGTACATATACACAATGGAATATTATTCAGCCATAAGAAGAAAACAAATCCTACCATTTGCAACAACATGGATGGAGCTAGAGGGTATTATGCTCAGTGAAATAAGCCAAGCCGAAAAAGACAAGTATCAAATGATTTCACTCATATGTGGAGTATAAGAACAAAGAAAAAAACTGAAGGAACAAAACAGCAGCAGACTCACAGAACCCAAGAACGGACTAATAGTTACCAAAGGGAAAGGGACTGGGGACAATGGGCAGGAAGGGAGGGATAAGAGGGAAAAAGGGGCATTACGATTAGCAGATGCAATGTTTGGGGGGCACGGGGAGGGCAGTACAACTCAGAGAAGACAAGTAGTGATTCTATAGCATCTCACTACGCTGATGGACAGTGACTGTGATGGGGTTGGTGGGGGGGACCTGATGAAGGGGTGGTTTAGTAATCGTGGTATTGCACATGTGATTGTAAATTGATGATAATAAAATAAATTATATTAAAAAAAAAAGAGCTAAATAAATGGAAAAGCATTCCATATTCATGGATCAGAAGACGATATTGATAAGATGGCGATACTCATCAAATTTATCTATAGATACAGTGTAAATCTCTCTTTTTTCTCTGACTCCTGCCCCCAAGCCCTAGAAATTAAAAGGTCATCTCAAAATTTATATGTAAGCATAAAGGACTCAGAATAACTATAACAGTCTTTAAAAGAATTTTAAAATGTGCATGAATCACACTTCTTCATTTAAAACTTTAATATACAAAATTATACAAAGCTATAATAAGACACTGGTAGGAGGACAGCTATGTAGCTGAACGGAATAGAACTGAGAGTCTGAAAAAAACCTTATATCTGTGGTCATTTGATTTTTTTTAATGTAATTTGTTTTGTTGTCGTTGATCTACAATTGCATGTGCAATGTTGCGGTTGTTGAACTGCCCCTTCGTCGGGTCCCCCCCACCAACCCCATTACAGTCACTGTCCAGAAAAAAAAAAAAAAGAATCAATTTTCCTGGTGTTTAAAATAAATCCAAGAAAATTCCACAATTACCTTAGCAGCAGCCATTGCTGTCTTTTTAGATGCTTGCTTAGCCTTTTTTGCTTCCTTGGCAGCCCTATGGGGTTAAAAATAAAGCAAGGCACTTTACTTGTTATAGCTTATTAACAAGGAGCAGGTGTTCTGGGAAAGGAGCGTTAGTATATTCCTTCCCTATTTGCAATTTGTAGGATAAATCTGAAGGGGTTGTCAATAAGTGTATTACCAAATCAGCTGCCCAAAGTTAAAACATGTATTAGAAATTGTACAGTGGTTTTAATTGCATATAGAATGGCAAACAAATCGTTTAGTTTAAGCTAATTATAAACTTCTGTATTATTAAACCTAAATATTCACAACTGACAATCCCTTTATAGATGCAATATTAAAACACAAAACATCAGATTAGATTCTGTGCCTATAAATCCAAACATAACCTAAAATACTGAATATCCCAATTGCTGAAACGCTCTTAAGGAAGACTTCCTCACCTGATAGCTTGTTCTCGTTGAGCCTTCCTAACTTCCGGCTTCTGATTCCGTTTGGCCATTATATCAGCAAGAGATGCACCAGTGATGGCCCTCTGGAATTTGACTGCACGGCGGGTTCTTTTCTTTTGAATTTCTTCCTACAAAACAAAAAGACGGAGAGCAAATTATGAACCCTGCTTCAAGAATTTGGGGCAGAAAATAAGTCTTTGGGCAAGGGAAATGAAGTCTTCCAAGATTTGTATTTGTCTTCATTAAAATACCACAATGAGTAGCTAAGAAACTTCTCACAGTTCTCAAGGCTGGAAGTCAGGGTACCAACATGGTCAGATCCTCTTTCTGTCACACTGTATCATCACATGTCAGACGGGGGCAAGTGGGCTCTCCTCTCAGGCCCTTTTTTTTTTAAGAGCACTAACTAACCACATTTGTGAGGGCTCTGCCTTATGACTCTTAATACCTCCCCAAAATCCTACCTGCTAGTATCATCACCTTGGGGATTAGGTTTCAATGTAAGAACTTTGATGGGACACATTCAGACCAAAAAAATAACCAACCAAAAACAATTCATGCAATAATTTGAAATGAAATAGTGTAAAAATTTACCTATATATAAAATACTGCAATATGCAGCTAACTTTTCCAATTATGGATTGGTTAAACCATCTATTACAAATCTTGGCCATGTTTTATTATTTTAAAAGGACAAAAAGTTAAACTCTAAGGAAGTTAACTGGATTAGTAGTTTAAAAGCGATTTTAACAAGGCTATTTACATTAAATAATTTACTTTTGGAAAAAATTATCAAACTTGAACTTACATATTTTGTTTTTACTCTTAAGTACTTCAAATTCTTGAAGCAAGGTTAAGTACTTAACATAGTCATGTTAGAAAATGATGTATGACAAGAAAGCACCAAGTGTTAGGGAATGTCAGGGAATCAAATAAGTACAATTGAAACATCTGGTGCAGATCCTTTACTGGAAACCTATACCACAGTGATGAGGAAAAAACCTTGCAGTATACACCTCAAGTCCAAGAAAAATTAAAATATACTTGAAAAACTTATTAAACCAGGGAGATGCAAAACATGAGAACTGTGTATTTGTGATTAAAGTACTCGTTTTAAATTTTTACTGATGAAATCTTAACAGAAAATGCCGGTATTTACCTGTTTGTATTTATCTCCAATCCATTTAAAAATTTTTCCTTATTGTGGTAAAACACTGTTCTAAAGCATTTTTAAAGTGCATACTTTAGTGGCATTGAGCACAATCACAATCTTGTGCAACCACCATCCATCTCCAGAACTTTCTCCTCACCCAACTTAACACCCATTAAATAATAGCTCCCTATTCCCCCCACCAACCCTCTTCACTTTGTGAATTTGCCACTCTTATTATCTCGTAAAAGTCGAATCCTACAGTATCTTTCCTCTTGTGTCTGAGTTATTTCAATTAACATTTTCAGGATCAGCTATACTGGTTGGTTGTCAGCTTTTTAAGGCTGAATAATATTCCATTGTGTGTGTATATATATATATATATGTATATATATATATATATATATGACACATTTTGTTGCCCGCTCATTCACTAATGAAGCATTTGGGTTGTTTCCATCTTTTGGCTGTTGCGACTAATAGTGCTGTGAACATCAGTGTACAAGTCATCTGTGTAAGTCCCTGATTATTCTTCTGAGTATACCTGGAAGTGAACTGCTAGATACAATTCTGTCTAACTTTTTGAGAAACTGCCAAATCATTTTTCCACAGTGCCTGTACCACCTTACATGCAGCAATGCACAAGGTCCAATTTCTCCACATCCTCACCAACACTTGTCATTCCCCCCCGCCCCCCGTTTTCGAGACAATGGCCATTCTGATGGGTATGTCAAATCTCCTTCCTCTGAATTCCCACCATACCTAGTAAGTCTTTCACCAGGAAGGTACTCACTCAGTATTCACAAGCCTAAGTATTTAAAGCCTCCTGAATACTAATCCAACTGCCATTTTATTCAAACCTTTTCTCAAAAATCTTCCTCATCAAGCTAAAAGAGCATGTCAAAAAACACATTCAGTCTCGTTGAGAAACAAACTAGTATGCTGGAAGACTACAATGCTACCTGCCAGGGCCGTCTATGAACATTAGAATCAAAACCATGTTAAAGTAACTAAGTTGCCACCCACCAGAGCAACTTAGAATTCTTCCATTGTGCAAGTGTGCTTAATGCAATTTATCTGACTCCAGCAAGAGGAAGCCTTCAAATTTCAACTAGGTATTTACCGTGAGTCTAAGATGTCTATACAAGGAGACACTATATCAATCATTTTCACTTCACTGTTTGATGCTTTACACTTCAAGAGCAGTTTCACACAGTCTCAATTACAAATTTTCACAGCAGAAACAATGCTCAGTTTACACTTAAGATACAGCCCCACAACAACAAAGTGCATTTTACTTACTGACTGTCCTTTTTTGTGCTTTCTTCTGTAGAGAACAGTCCAGTTTATCTGCCGAGGATTCCTCTTGGAAAGGAATGCTGATTCGCATTTTGCATTAAGAAATTGGAAAACCTGTCAAGACAAGTTCAAAGTAGTTACCTACTCAACTATACAAAGCAAAAGACTGACTGGGCTTGAAGTCCTTAGAAAATTAGTATTCTAGAGTTCTAGCCCCCCGTTTTACAAAACTGAGGCCGAGAGAGACCAAAAGGCTTGTGTCACAAAACTGGCAGGAAGGCCTTTGCGTTTGGTTTTGTCTTTTCTCTTAAACAGGCAGATCTAAGCCCATACCGCAAGGAGTGCCAAATTCTGGGAGGCCTCGGGCCAGCTCCTCTCCCTCCCGGATTCCAAGAGGACCTGGTGCCCATAAAATAGCCAGCTACCTCGGTGGTCCAGGTCCCTTACAGCGGGACATCAAAGTTACACAAACCCCTAATTTCCGCCCTGACTCACACTAAATCAAAGCTTAAGAACGGTTCATTTAGGAGCTTCTGATCCTAACAACAACTGCACACATGGTCCCCGTAGCAAGCTTTTCAAGGGCCAAGAATTATGGGTAAATGAGCCAGTCGAGACCGAAATCAGACCGGTCTTTCCTCTTAGGAACACGCTGCGTTTGGCCGACGCGGCCTTTCACCTTCCCGTCGGTCCTGGCGTAGCGCCTCCCGTGTCCGGGGTAGATCTTGTACCCGCTGAAGCTGCACAGCTCGACCCTGAAACGAAAAGCGAAAGATTAGGGAGGTGTCTACCGCAAGGGGAAGCCAAGGCCTGGGCCCCGGAGAGGCCCTCTGCCCGAAGATGGAAGCAGATTGGGACCCAATTGCTCCTACTTACTTCATTGCGACAGCTGCGGGGAAGAAGGAAAGATGGTGAAGAGAAGGAGAGGATCATGGGAAGAGGCCTTATTGGGCGTGGAGGCAATCTCCTCCCCCAAGTCCCCGCTCTAACCCCGGCGCTCGCTGATGATGTCACTGCCGCGGGCGCGGGATCTCGGTTTTCGCAGCGGCCGCCTCCTCCCGACCGATGTCTGCGAAGGCAGTGCAATATCTGGCTGCGAAAGGGAAGCGGTAGTCGCACGCAAGCAGATGGTTGGTTTTGGAGTTACCCTGTTTCTTCTTCAGTCAAGTGTCCTAGGGCCATCGTGCTGCAGAGAATGTGACCTCTCCCTCTTATAATTTAGTGACCCACAGACGAACATCCCCGTAGGTAGAACTTAAAAGTTATATTTTTGCCTTCCGTGTTGGCCCATTTCCTCAACCAACAAAGTTAAATTTTAATAGTTCCACCGTTTGCAAATAATAATGACAACTGTCTTCCAGGTCGTACAAATGGAACTGTGCATGTTGGCGCCTTGCGTTAATTCTAATCAACATTCTTTGAGTGCTCTTTCTGTGCCAGGAACTATGCTAAAGTGTTTACATGCATTAATTCATTTTCGTTTACAAAATCCCTGTTGCGTAAGAGCCTGGCATTGCAAAATGACAGTTGCCTTTTGAAGAAGACCTAGGTTTCTAAGCTGTTGTGAATTGGAACTCGGGCTAGTAGTTGCCCAGAGGTCAAAACCTATGCCCGAAAGCTTGGGAAAAGTGAGCTCTGGCCTGGCTTACCAGGAGAGCCAACGCCTCTATCTCTCCAACCCTTCTGTGACGCTGGATACTTCAGTTTTTGATGGGGCGTGGCAAGAGTCAATCCTTGAATTGTATGGGACTCTGGAGTACTTCACTAGGAAACAGAAATGTAATGATTGATTTGTGCTATCTACAAGCAGCTCACCTGTTAAAAGGTCTTGTAAACTGGTAGTTGAAGAGATTTGGGAAGTCCAATAAGGTGGCTGACTAATGTTAAAGCTGTACAATATGCTGTTACCACTCTCAAGGGTGAGTTACCAAAGAACTACTTGGAAATGAAAAGCAAAGAAAAGAGGAGGTATTTGATGGCCTTACCAACTCTGACCAGTTATTGAGATTACCTGGTATACTTGGAAGACATTGTCTAAATAGACCATAGGTAAATGGCTGCCTTAGGCTTCCTTGGTTTGATTAACTTACTCAAGTCTGGTATTTATCCAATTCTGTTTTAAAACACTGCTGCTTAAACAAATGTTTGCTCATTAAAAAAAAATCTTTCTAGAATAGTCCTGGCTTCCACAACTCCAAGGCACAGACAGCTGTATGTGAGCAGAGGATGGAGCCAAAATTTACCTGCAGGAATTTGGTCCATAGAAACTCAGAATTTATAGTCCCTTCTCAAGCATTTTAGAAAGATTTTGTTTTACTGATCTTCAAAGTTCTGTTTGGCCTGACTTGCTCTTTGGAGGAAAAGCAGGAAACTAGGTTTTAGGGATTTTAGCTCTTTTATTCCTTACTGGAGGACATTCTGGAACTGGCATTTCAGGGTTCTTAACACACTGCATGTATCACACCTTAAATTATACTCACTCTTAGAATAGGAAGAAATTATATAGACACCCTTAAAGGCATTTTATAGACTGTCATAAAGCACAGTTTTCAGTACCATCCGTAAATATTGATGACTTTATCCTTACAGTCTCTATTATAGGCAAAATACTCAGCTGCACTCCGTTCCCTTTTATTTATGGAGCAATACTGAAAGTTGGTGCTCAGTTTCTATATACTTTGTGAGAACAAAGCATTCTTCATGGCTTCTTCACCTCTTATACACACTCACCTGCTCTATTAGTTTCCTGTGGTTTCTGTACTTCGTAGCTTAAAGCATCAGATATGTGTTCTTACCCAGTTCTGAGGCCAGAAGTCTGAAATCATTATTGCTGGGCTGAAATCAAGGTATCCACGTTACCTCAGGAGGCTCTGGGGCAGAACATGTTCCTAGCTTTTCCAGATTCGACCTAGATAAACCCTCTTTTGGGGTTTTTGTTTTTATTGTTTTACACTACTATAATTTGGGAATAATTTGTTAACAATAGATAATATAAGAGGTAAGGAGGTTGTGAAGATGATAACTTAGTGAATAGTGGTATCATTTGTCAAAAGACGACAAGTAAGAGGAAGGAGCATGTTTGTGGGGAAAGGGTCAGTTTTGCAAAGACTTTTTAAAATATAATTTATTTTATTATCATTAATCTACAATTACATGTGCAATATTACGGTTATTAAACTACCCCTTCATCAGGTCCCCCCCACCAACCCCATTACAGTCACTGTCCATCAGCGTAGTGAGATGCTATAGAATCACTACTTGTCTTCTCTGAGTTGTACTGCCCTCCCCGTGTCCCCCCCCAACATTATATCTGCTAATCATAATGCCCCTTTTTCCCTCTTATCCCTCCGCAAAGACTTTTAAAGATGCCCACAGGACATTAAGGTGAAGCTGTGTAGTGGGAAGTTAAGCAAGTTCAGAGGAGTGTTTAGAAAAGGAAATGTTTTAGGAGTAAAGGACCTATAGGTGAGAGTGGAATGAATGGGATAACCGCCTATTGTCACAGGCTGGCTTCTTTGGAAGCACTTATTAAGACTGAGTTTAGGATGCAAGATATTTATTAGTGATCAAATCCTGTGAAAGGAAGGAGAAGAAAGCAGTGTTAGGTAGAAGGAGTTAAATACATTACTGACCTAACTAAACCTCAGTCAACCCTGCCAGGAGCTGCAGAACAATTATTGTCTGCCAGAGTATCCTGTTTGGGCAAATGATCTACTGTCTTTATACCACCATCTTTCTTAGTCTCCAGATGTGGGTTACCCCAACGAGGTCATGACTTAAGTGAAGTGGTTCTCAGCAGCTGAGCCAGACCTCACTGACAGCTGGAGGATTCTACTTACCACAATCGATGCCCATTGTTGAGCAGCAAGCCGTTACTTGAGGGGTCTGGATAGTGCATCTCTCTGTGTCTACCACCCCCTCCCACCTCCCCACCCCTGAGAAAGGGCAAGTCAGCAAAAAGAAAATACAAATATTTAAGAGATAGGGGAATTGACTAAAGGGGGCTGAGCAGATGAGGTCAAAGGAGAGATCCATGACTGTGAAGATGAGAAAAAGAAACCTCATTTAAAAGTCAGGAAGCCCTGAAGGGGAAGCTCTCACACAGGTACCACTTGTTGCAGCCAGCATAACCAGCAGGAAGAAGGAAGATAAAACTTGACAAGGGAGGACACTTTTTAAAAGTTGGAATATAGTTGATATACAGTGTATGTTGGTTTCAGATGTACAACATAGTGATTCAGCTATTTACATCATGGAATGCTCACCAGTGTAAATGTAGTTACCCTCTGTCACTATACCAAGATAGTACAATATTATTGGCCATATCCCCCATGTTATATTTCCATTCATGTGACTAATTTATAAATTGATATTTGTACCTCTTTATCCCTGTCAATTAGTTCATCCATTCCCCACATCCCTCCTTAATGGTAACCAACAGTCTGTTGTCTGTGTTTATGAGTCTATTTTGTTTTTGTTTTGTTTTTTAGATTCCATGTATAAGTGAAGTCATATATATAGGTATTTCTTTCTTTGCCTGGCTTATTTACTTAGCATAATACTATCCTCTAGGTCCATCCATGTTATGGCAAGTGGCAAGATTTCATTATTTTTATGGCTGAGCAATATTCCATTGTATATATGTACCACATCTTCTTTATCCATTAATCTATCAGTGGACACTTGGGTTGTTTCCATAGCTTGGCTATTGTAAATAATATTGCAATATACATAGGGGTGCATATATCTTTTCAAATTAGTGATTTTATTTTCTTGGGGTAAATTCCCAGAAGTGAACTTGCCAGAAATATGGAAATATGGTATTTCTATTTTTAGTTTTTTCAGAAATCTCTGTATTGCTTTCCATAGTGGCTGCACCAATTTATATTCCCACCAACAGTGTAGGAGGGTTCCCTTTTTTCCACATCCTCACCAACACTTGTTATTTCTTTTCTTTTGGATAATGACTGGTGTGACATGATATCTCACTGTGGTTTTGTTTGCGTTGTGATTTTGTTTTGATGACTAGTGAGGTTGAGCATCTCTTCATGTTTCTGTTGGCCATCTGTATGTCTTCTTTGGAAAAATATTCAGGTCCTCTGCCCATTTTTTAACTGGAATATTTTATTTTTTTGGTGTTGAGTTGTATGAGTCCTTAATATATTTTGGACAATAGCCTCTTATTGGATATATCATTTGCAAATACATTATCCTGTACAGTAGGTTGCCTTTTTCTTTTTTAAATTGATGGTTTTCTTTGCTGTGCAAAATATTTTTAGTTTGATATAGTCCTACTTATGTTTTATTTTGTCTCCTTTGCCTAGCAAGACATCCATTAAAAAAAATTACTAATGTTCAGTAGTTTACTGCCTATGTTTTCTTCTGGGAGTTTTATGATTTCAGGTCTTATATTTAGCTATTTAAACCATTTTAAGTCTGTTTTCTTATATGGTGTAAGATGATCCAGTTTCATTTTTTGCATGTAGCTGTCCACTTCAACCAACACCATTTTTTATTTATTGAGACTGCCTTTTCCCCATTGCATATTCTTGCCACCTTTGTCATAGAATAATTGACCATATAATGGGTTTGTTTCTGGGCTCTCTGTTCTGTTCCATTGATCTATGTATCTGTTTTTGTACCAGTAGCATACTGTTTTGATTGCTATACATTTATAGTATAATTTGAAATCAGGGAGCATGATATTTCCAACTTTGTTCTTCTTTCTGAAGATTGCTTTGGCTCTTCAGGGTCTTTTGTCATTCCAAATTTTAGGATTATTTGCTCTAGCTGTAAAAAAATTCATTGATATTTTAATAGGGATTGCATTTAATATGTAGATTGCTTTGGGTGGTATGGCCATTTTAACAATATTAATTCTTCCTATCTGTGGTCATGGAATAAATTTCCATTTATTTGTGTCTCAATTTCTTTTATCAATGTCTTAGAGCTTTCAGAGTACAGATCTTTCACTCCTGTGGTTAGATTTATTCCTAGGTATTTTATTCTTTTTGATGCAACTATAAATGGCATTGATTTCATAATTTCTCTTTCTGCTCATTATTTGTATATCAAAATGCAAGATTTCTGTATGTTGATTGGTATCCTGCTACTTTGCTGAATTCAGTTATTATAATAGTTTTGGTGGATTCCTTAACGTTTTCTATATACAATATCATAGCATCTTCAAGTAGTGACAGTTTTACTTCTTCCTTACCAATTTGGATGCCTTTTATTTCTTTTTCTCATTGCTATGGCTAGGACATCCAGTGCTATGTGTAGAAATGGTGAGAATGGGAATCCTTGTCTTGTTCCTGATCTTAGAGGGAAAGTCTTCAACTTTTAGCATTGAGTATGATGTTAGCTGTGGGTTTATCATATATAGCTTTTATTATGTTTAGATATATTCCTTGTATACCCACTTTGTTGAGCATTGTGAATAAATTTTGAATTCGTTTTGCTAAGAGGATTTTGGCCTCTATGCACATCAGCAATATTGGTCTGTAATTTTCTTTATTTGCAGCGGTTTTGTCTGGTTTTGGTATCAATATGATGCTGGCCTGATAGAATGAATTTGAAAGTTTTCCTTCCTCTTCAACTTCTTGGAATAGTTTGAGTAGAAGAGGCATTAACTCTTCTTCACATGTTTGGTAGGATTCACCTGTGAAGCCATCTGGTTCTGGACTTCTGTTTGTTGGGAGTTTTTTGATTACTGATTCAATTTCATTACTAGTAATCAATGTGTTCAAACTTTGTTTCTTCCTGATTCGGGCTTAGTCAAGATTGTGTGTTTCTAGGAATTTATCCATTTATTCTACATTGTCCTATTTGTTGGCATATATATAATTTTTCACAGTAATCTCTTACTGTTTGTATTTCTGTGGTGGTGTAATTTTGCCTCTTCCATTTCTGATTTCACTTATTTGAGTAAGGGAGGACACTTTACATGTAGGAATTTTATCTCCTGCTTTTAAGAAAAAGAAGGACAATCTCTCCCTTCCCAGCAACAAAACACTAACCACCACAGATAGCCAATGAGAAACCTCCATAATCTCAAACCCTTGTTCTTCAGTGAACTCTTGTTGAAAACAACACTCCTCCAATTTCCTCCTGTAACTTAATAAAAGCTGAACTTCCCTTTGTCTTCTGGGACTTGATTATGGTTTGCCATCATTTGCTTTTTCCAAATTCTCAAATAAACTCATTTTGCTAGTAAAATAACTGACTTTTATTTTAAGGTTGACAAGTAATTTCCCAGACACCCGTGGAAGAGTTTTGACAGTGCTACAAGCCATGTAAAGTTTAAGTGAGACAATGACAGGAATTTGTAAACATAAATGCCTTTGGAATGACATAAGCATTTCTTTAGTGTTTTCTTGCAATAGCATTCTCTTCTCAGGTGTGGGAGGAAAGCATCCTTCCTTTTTAGAATCAGCTACCATAGTTCCTAGCAGGCTGGTCAATCCCAAATCAAGCACTGACTTCAGGGAGGACTTTGAAAGAAATACCTAGTAACTAGATTAGAAAATGCCTAGGTTTAAAAATTATACAACATTAAAAATTATGAAGCTTTAAAAAAAATAAGCATAAAAATTAAGTGTTCTTAAAATAAAAAATTATAAAGCATTATTTAAAAAAATCCAAATCTAATAAAGTCTTCATACCTAAGTACCAAATATATGAAATATAAGAGACAGGAACATGTGAAATGACTCCAAAGGGATGCAGCTGGCATCTACAAGATTATTTAAGTTATTCAGCAACATGTAAATTGAAGGATGAGAGAGAGAAATTAGAATTTAGAGAGAGGACTAGCTGCATAAATAATTATCAGGGCCCAGTGTAAAATGAAAGTGTGGGGTTCCTTCTTCAAAGAGCAAGGAAAATATACCATTAAAGGTACTAAAATATTAAGCTATTTTCTTTCTTATGCTATCTGTCTCTCAACCTGTCATGGTAGTTTTTCATTTGCTATTTAATAAGATTAAACTCCCTCAGGTGAGGACATTTGTTGGGCCCTGCAGTTCTCACAGGTGCAGAGGGACCTGCCCTGTGACTTGACACATGTACAGAACCCACAAGGCCCACCAGCTCTAGGGTTCTCTGTCTTGAAAAGTGCTGGACCTATATGCTGTACCCCAGCTGGGGCCAGAAGTCAAGCCAGCTATCTCCTTTTGCTCTCCTCCTGGCCCAACCCAGAGTAAACTAGCAATTCCATAGGATGTGTTATGCACCTGGATCCTGGATGGGGTTGGACATCAAGCTACTTGGGGAATGCTTGGTGGTGCTGCAAGTGAAGGGGGTTGGGGGTGCATCATCTAATTGAAGAAATCAGCTGCCCTCTAGAACCCAAACTTTCAAAGTGAGGAGGCAACAAGAAGTGGGCCCACCTGTGAGCTGATTCTCTAGGCCCCAGGCACATGCTCTATTGTCATATCGTATTTCACTTACAAACACAAATTCAAAGATATAATTATTAAGACTATAATACTAGTGACTACAGAGCATTAATCCTCAGTATGGGATGAGTCTAAGCGTTGCACCAGTGAGACTGCACTGGTTGCACATCTTGAAGTTGGCTCTGCCTACAGATTAAAAGAACTTTAAGAGCTTCCCCAACCAATTGCAAACTACGGACCTTATTTGAGACCTGATTTTAACAAACATGCTGGACAGACCATAGGGGTAATTTACATATTGATTGGATTTTTGATGATACTAAGATATACTGTTAATCCTTTAGGTATTATTGTACTGTGATTATGTTTAATAAAAAAGTTCTTATATTTCCAGATACATATTAAATATTTACAGATAGAACAGCGTGATAGTTGGGATTTGCTTTAAAATAATAAGAGAAAGGGGCCAGTGGGTAAGGACATGGATGAAAAAATGACCAGGAGTGGGTAATAGTTGAAGATGAGCTTGAGTAAGATGGTTCATTAAAATACCTTTTTATTGTTATGTACTCTTTTAATTACTTTTCATGATAAAAAGTTTTAAACAGTTGTGCTCAGGGATTGAAAAATTTAAATCCCACAATTCATTCCTGAAAAATAGGAAAAGTAAGCACCGTCTGTACTGTTTGTAATTAAAAACAATCTTAAAGCAAAAAAAAAAAAAATACTTCATACAAGAAAGTTTATTCATAATACACACAGGAAACAGTTTAGGTGCCCCATCAATAGGTGAGTATATAAGCAAACTATAATATATATTTGTACAGTGGACAACTACTCAGAAGTAAAATGGAATAAACTATTGATTTACACAATAACATGAGTCCCAAAATATGCTAAGTGAAAAAGCCTTACAAAAAAAGTACATACTGTATGATTCTGTATATATCAAATTCTACAATATGCGAAACTAACCTATGATGGAAAAAAAAATCAGACCAGTGGTTGCTTCTGGATGGTAGGGGAAGGGTTGATTGGTAAGGGTATAAGGGAACTTTCTGCTAATGGTAATTTCTATATCTTTATGGGTTTGGGGTTAACTACACAGCTTGTCAAAACTCAGGGAATGTTTCGTTAAGATTTGAGCATTTCATTGTATGTAAATTTTACTTTAAGAGGAAGGAAGCTACATAAATATTGAAGCAGTAGTTAATGAAATACTTGGAGTATACAGGGGGAGGTGTACAGTGTATTGTACATTAAAAAGATGGGAGAAGGGATAGGTAGATGAACAGGTTGTGAAAAAACAAGCATACTAAAATGCTGATACGAGTATCAAAGTGGTGATTTCATGAATGTTCACTGTAAAATTCTTTAAAAATTTTTGTAGGAAATAATGCATAATAAAAATTTGGAAAATTAATAAAGGGAGCCATCTTTTGGAAGAAACTGGTATTACAGGTTGGTTTAAAAAGCACGAGGAACAAAACAGGTTATCATGATTTAGTATGAAGTAACTGCTTACTATTTTTCACAAACTTTATTGGTTCTTACTCATGGGCCCAAGTTGTCTTCTTTGGCTGGAAATCTCTCCACTGGCCAACTTACTACTCAGATTTTACTTCCTTTACAACAAATCTGCAAATAGTAAATATTTCAGGCTTTGTGGGCTAAGGCAAAATTAAGGATATTATATAGGTATTTAACTGGACAGAAAACTAATCTCCACAACATTTTCATTGATGAAATTTAAAATATAATGATACTGAGTACAAGTTTTTGTAAAACAAGTCTACTGAAGAGAATGAAATTCTTTTTTTGTCAGGTAGAGGATAAGATTTCTCTTAATTAGGGTTCAAAATTATTCCCTATCATCATATTCCATTGCAAGTGTTTCATCTTGTGGATAAAATTAAGGTTCCTATGGCCAGGATTCTCACCTGGCCCTGGTCCGCTAGGTCACTACACGTGTGAGCAATACCTTGCTATTGACTCTATATAAAGAGCTCAGCGCAGCGCCCTGGGTGACAGGTGGCATGTCCACATAGCAGGAGAGCAGAGACTGGAGTGTTAGCAACGCTGAGGACAGAGACTGAGACAGCTGTGAGGGCAGAGGCCCAGGGGCAGAGACTGGCTTGCTACATGCAAACTTGCTCTGAGTGGACAGCATTCTAGTGATTGACTTGTCACTGTGGGAATAAAGTTAGGTATAAACCCTTTCACCCCAAGAACATTCCATTGTCATTTTCCGATCTCACTGAATCCATAGTGAACTTGCCTGGGGCTGAAACCCATTGGTAAGGCACATCTCTAAAGTCTCTAATGAGATTTTATCTATGAAAATGTCATCTTTGAAAAACGTTTTTTTCATCCAAGATATTGTTCAATACTGATAACAATCCAAGGGCATATGATTTAAATTGAGTATATTAATTTCTTGGGAGGCAATTATATATTCTCTTGATATTTTCCTCTTAGCTTGTTAGATCAATCATTTCCAATTGACAGTGAGATTCAACTGCACAGGTAAATTGGTGTTGAAATATGGAAATTTCCTTCATATTTGCATTGAGGTCTCTAAAATGCTGCTAAAATTGTAGTTTGAACTTAAAAAATGTAACTACTACAAATTTGTGTGACAATGAAGATCTTGCTTTTTCATTTTAACTTGTGAATCAAATATTAGTCACTGTCAAAATAACTACCATAGAATAAGTTTTGCAGGTAAGTATTAAGTTGTCTAGTAATTGTAGATTGAGTTCATTAAGAAGCATTATCAGATGACCAAAATTAGCAACCTACCAAAAACAAATTCTAAAGTCATCCAGTCAGTCTTCCATAATAGTGGTTAAAGGAGGTTCTTCTCATTTAGACAAATTTCAGTCTTGACCCTGTGCTAAAATAAATCACAACAGAACGTTAATGCTGGTAATTCATCAAACACTGTGTGGAAGGGCAAGTCAGGATATTCAGCTTCAAATTCTGACAAAAATTCATGGCTGACCATAGTTAGGTCCATGAGAACAAGTGAAGTTTATTGTTGACACCACCGATTCAGTAACACATGGTAGATTCAATGTTTTCCATGAAGTCCTGTTGATTGATAACATGTTATAATCACAGGATTGAAACATCTTAACATTTTCACAAGTGTAAATCTGTCAAACAAAGCCTTTTTCTACCTACATAAATTGTAACGCATCATAGCTGATTTCACTACAGGTGTATTGAACTAGTGTTTTTCAACTTCAAAAATATTTTCACCTGTTTCATGCAGTCTAGTCACAGCAGCTACTTCTTTAGTTACTGTTGACTCCTTGAATAAACAGGAACAAATGAACGGTATCAGCAACACCCATCAATACATTAAGAGCCAAGGAAAATTATTCAATATAATTTGCTTTCACTAAATAATTTAAATTGACTATTGAGGTTGTTACCAGTGTCCTCACCAACTTAAGCAGCTGTGCTCGCTCATAAGGGTAATGTTCTTTAAGGAATTTATTTCTTCTGGATACATTTCCTCAGCTACTGCAATCAGACATTGCTTACTTCACATACCAAAAGTAAATGACTTCCCTTGCATGGCTAACAAGTGAGTTACAGAAACTTACTTTGATTGAAGCCTCATTTTCTTTTCATTTTTTGTGAAGAAATTTTACTATAATGGGTATCTTTAATTTTTCTAACTTTCCTGACTGTTTTCTGTGTTTTGGGAGTATTGTGATGAATTGCTTAGTCTGGTAATGTCAACAGATATCGTGTTCTTTTAGCACAGATACAGGTTCATTGCCTAATACAATGCTTTGCAATTTAATTTGATAAACTAATTCACACTTTAGAGATGGAATATTTTAAGTCCACTTTTTTTGTTTGACATGATAGGTATATGCTGGTAATAAAGAAAGTAATAAAGTGTCACGGTGTGGGGAAGTTGGGGTTCCTATGGCCAGGAACCTCCCTGAACTTATAAACCACCTGAGGATGTAACTCGCCTGTTGCTAGGCTACCACTTCCACACCTTTAGGCAATAAGCTATTATTGCGCTATATAGAGAGCTCGGCCCAGTGCTCTGGCCGGAAGCAGAGACGTTAGTGCTCGACCTAATCACCGGGAAAACAAGCCGGGTAATAAACCCTTTCACCCCAAAGAATGTTTTGCTGTCAATTTCTTTAGTCACATTGAATCCATAGCGAACTTGCCTGGGGATGAAACCCATTGGCAAGACACACGGTATGGTGATACGTATGGCACTTGAAATACTATCAAGTAAAAATGTTCCTGTGATTCGTACTGTAGTGTGTGGTAGCTGTATGAAGTGATAGGAATGCCACATAGGGTCTCAGTCATGAGTATTCTGTTGTGTACTGTAAAAGCAGCCATAGACAATAAGCAAGTCTGTCTACATATTCCAATAAAATTTTATTTATGAATTTTAAAATTTGAATAACATAATTTTATGTGTCATGAAATACTACTATTCTTTTGATTTTTTTCCCAGTCACTTGAAAAGTAAAAACCATGATTAGCTAGGATGTACAAAAGCAGGTGGCTGGCTGGATTTGGCCTACAGCCTATATAGTTTGCCAACCTCTGCTAGAGAATATGTATGTAAAGTAGCCTTTTGAGTTTAAAGAGATTGTTATTCATAGTTCATCTGTATTATAGCCTGGGATATAGTTAAATATGAAAATCTTAGCAATTTCAAAGCTTTGAAAATACAATTTCAGAAGAGAAAAAGTTGACGTATTTATTTGCATTCCTCAGCATATCAATATACTTTATGTATTTCTGTTTGATATTATCCTCTTTTAACTGGGAAGGAAGAAAAGTCATATGTTTTTTAAAAGGGTATAAGATGACCAAAAATAGGATACAGGGAAAATTTTGAGACAATTACTTGAAAATAGCAGACCAAGTCTATGTACTGCATATATCCTTTTTTTTCTTTTTAATAGAGGAGGCAGGGGGTCTAGATATATTCTCATTAATTAAAGATTGAAAGGAAACACACCAACATGTTAACAGTGACTCTAGTAGGGGGATTATGAAAGATTTTTATTTTTACTTTCTGCATGTCTATTTTCTAAGATTTTTACAATAACATTTAAAAAATTGATGCATGCTACATAATTTAAAAATAGGAAATGTATTTTGAAGGACAAAGAAATCTAAAAATACATTTAGACTCCTCTGGAGATTATCTTTGTAAATTAAATTAGGTTTGAAAACTTGTGTAGCATTCTGCACACAAGCAATTGTGCAGCAAAGCTATTCTGATAATTAACGTAGTCAGATCACTTTTATCTGCTACACTGCTATATGCCATATATGAGAGGCATATAATTCACCCGTACTCTGAATTTTCTTTCTTTTCAGAGAAATTCTCTTCAGAATTGACCAAGATTTTCATATTTCTAACTGATGTCAATGGAGCCCCAAATGAGTTGGACCATAACATGTAATAACAGAATTAGGACTTCGGTATTTAAAAGTTACTTGGAAATTGAACGCCCTCCTAACCCTACATTAGTCAGGGTTCTCCAGAGAGAGACCCAATAGGTTGCTCAATATTTATTTTATTTAGCAAGAGATTTATTTTAAAGAAATGGGTCACATGATTATGGAGGCTGGCAAGTCCAAAATCTGCAGGGTGTACTGATAGGTTGGAAACACGGCAAGGAGCCAGTCTGAAGGCTGTATGCAGAAAATTTCATGCTGTTTGGGGGAGGTTAGTCTTTTGTTGTATTCTGATCACCAGATGATTGGACGAGGCTGACCCATATCATGGAGGGCAATCTGCTTTACTCAAAGTCTACTAATTTAAATATTAATCTTACACAAAAAACATCCTCACAGAAACATCCAAAATAATGTTTGACCATGTATCTGGGCACTGTGGCCCAGCTAAGTTGATGCATATAATTTACCATCTTACCCCCTCGTTTAAAAAATTAATCAAGATGGGGTATGTGTATTTGTGGAGAATAAAAGTGCCACATTCTTACGAATGAACTTTTTAAGCTTTTAAATACTGAAAGTCTTCCAAGTATAAATCAAAGTTAGAACTTTTTATTATTTAAACATTCACTTACTTCATCTGGGAATATGATGAGTCCCTTTATAGGGTTCACTGCCATTTAGAGACACTTCAAAAGAGATGATGAAAGAAAAATGTCAAAGATTCCTTTATTACTCTTTTAAACAAAAGACAACATCTTCCTAGTTAGATAGAGACAACTGAAAAATATCTCACAGTGGCTTTATTCATGAAATGCAGTTATACTTCCACCTATTTTTTTCTCAGATACTAGCTGATATATGAGGAAAAAAATTAAAATGTTAGTATCTCATCTTGAGATGGCTCTTTTTTTTATTAAGATATCATTGATAAACAATCTTATGAAGGTTTCACATGAGCAACATTGTGGTTTCAACATTCACCCATATTATCAAGTCCCCCTCACACACCCCATAGCAATCATCATCCAACAGCGTAGTAAGATGCTACAGAGTTATTACTTGTCTTCTCCATGTGATACTGCCTTCCCTATGACCTACCTATATTATGTGTGCTAATTATAATGAGATGGCTAACCCTTCTGTATTCACTGTTAGGGCCCTGACATAGCATGCTGTTTAGGACTGATGCTTTAAGACTGTTCTGTCTGCATTCCTGAAATCTCATTGCTTTGGAGAGTGGTGGGCTAACAGTTTATACCCAGGAGTGTTGGAGGCAAGCATTCACTGATCCCCAACCTGTTTCATTTTCTTCTCACCAAGACAGCTTCCTATTTGGTCAGCACTAATCTCAGGACAGAAGTCCAGCTAGAACCTCCTTATAGTAATAAGGCACAGTAATTAGTCCTTCCACCCAAATATTGTTGCAGAATATTATTGAAATTCTTTAGCTTTGGTTCTAAACCTCTTTTTGTTTTATAGGCCACTTTGATAATCTGAAGAGCTGCAACCCTTATTCTAAACAAGTGTACAGACAAAACACATCAGTGTGTAACCTTTTTCAGTTTTTTTAAAATTATGGTGTGTGTAACACCTATTAATAATAAATAAAAATGAGAAAAGTTAATGTTAATTTGGGGCTTCTAGACAATCCGTGAATAGTTTTTCACAGTGGCACTCCTTCCAAGTCACAGGTCACAGATAAGGGAGCAGGATCTTAAGACTCTGTTAATGAATAAATATTAACCAGAGAAGGTAACAGTTAATTTTATGCACCTAGACCTTCACATAAACAATTTTTTATTGTAAAAGAAATTAGCACATTTTCAAAATCTTTAGTGTCAAAATTCTTTACACTAATAGCTTTAAAACATTGAAGTTATTACTATATTTACTTCTTCCAAATTTAAGTTCTTATCCTAATTAAAAAACCTTTGTTTTGCTAAGATAAAGTGCACCATCCACAAAGCTGTTTCAGTTTCCTGTATACCTGGTCTCTTTGTGATATCTAAACTTGAATATAATACTCTCCTGAAACTGCTGTTAGAGGTTTCCATCCACTATTACAGCAGTCTCCGTCCTGCTGCTATTCTACTTTTCAACTCATCTTTGTTATATGAGCAGTTTAACCTTTCTAAAACACCAGTTTCATTTTGTCAGTCCCTCATTCAAAAACACCAAAT
>JAVSCE010003130.1:0-78163 GCA_032199065.1 Smutsia gigantea | reverse complement strand
GGTGCATAGATATTTATAATGGTTTTATCTTCTTGTTGTATTGACCCTTTATCATTATGTAATGTCCTTCTTTATCTCTTGCTACTTTCTTCGTTTTGAAGTCTATTTTGTCTGATACAAGTACTGCAACACCTGCTTTTTTCTCCTTGTTGTTTTGCATGAAATATCTTTTTCCATCCCTTCACCTTTAGTCTGTGTATATCTTTGGGTTTGAGGTGAGTCTCTTGTAAGCAGCATATAGATGGGTCTTGCTTTTTTATCCATTCTGTTACTCTGTGTCTTTTGATTGGTGCATTCAGTCCATTTACATTTAGGGTGATTATTGATAGGTATGTACTTATTGCCATTGCTGGCTTTAGATTCGTGGTTACCAAGGGTTCAAGGGTTGCTTCTTTACTATCTAACAATCTAACTTAACTTTCTTGTTAAGTTATTGTAAACACAGTCTGGTGTTTCTTTATTTCTCTCCCTTCTTATTCCTCCTCCTCCATTCTTTATAAACTAGGTGTTTTATTCTTTGCCTTTAGTTGGCGTTTGGATGGTCTGCTTTCTTTGCTATGATTTTTTTTTCTCTGGTGACATCTTTTTAGCCTTAGGTGTGCTTCCCTCTAGAGCAGTCCATTTAAGATATCCTGTAGTGGTGGTTTATGAGAGGCAAACTCTCTCAACTTTCGTTTATCTGGAAATTGTTTAATCCCTCCATCATATTTAAATGATAATCGTGCTGGATACAATATTCTTGGTTCGGGGCCCTTCTGTTTCATAACGTTAAATATATCATGCCATTCTCTTCTGTCCTGTAAGGTTTCTGTTGAGAAGTCTGATGATAGTCTGATGGGTTTTCCTTTGTAGGTGATCTTTTTTCTCTCTCTAGCTGCCTTTAATACCCTGTCTTTGTCTTTGATCTCTGCCATCTTAATTATTATGTGTCTTGGTGTTGTCTTCCTTGGGTCCCTTGTGTTGGGAGATCTATGAGCTTCAGTGGACTGCGAGACTACTTCCTTCCCCAGCGAGGGAAAGTTTTCAGCAATTATGTCTTCAAAGACACTTTCTATCCCTTTTTATCTCTCTTCTTCCTCTGGTACTCCTGTAATGGGAATATTGTTCCGTTTGGATTGGTCACACAGTTCTCTTAATATTCTTTCATTCCTAGAAATCCTTTTATCTCTCTCTGCCTCAGCTGCTCTGTACTCCTGTTCTCTGTTTTCTATTCCATTAACAGTCTCTCTCATCTCATCCATTCTGCTGTTAAGCCCGTCGATCGCTTGTCTGATTTCTGTACTGTCTTTCCTCAGTTCCCTCACTTCGTCCCTCAGCTCTTGCACATTTCTCTGTAGGTCCATCAGCATGGTTATGACTTTTATTCTGAATTCTTTTTCAGGGAGGCTGTGCATTTCCATCCCTTCATACTCCCTCTCTGGGGTTGTCTGGTTGATTTTGGTCTGAACCATATTCCTCTGTCTTTTCATGGCTATGTAATTGGTCACTGATAGTTGCCACGTATGTCAGCTGGGCTCTTTAAGACTTTAAAAAGAGAAGAAAAAAAGACAAAAGAAAAAGAGAAAAAAGAAAGAAAGAAAGAAAGGAAAAAGAAAAAAAGAAAGAAAAGAAAAAACAAAAACAAAACAAAACAAAAAATGCCCACCGGATGTAGATTCTGTGGGAATGCTCTAGGTGGCGCTATTGCCCCACTATTCCACAGCTGTGACTGTGCCGCTCCGCAGGGCCCTTTATCGCTCTGGCAGGGGTGGGAACGAATAGGAGGCTGTTGATCTCAGTGAGAAGTGTTAAGTATGGCTACGCTTCCTCAGTCGCCAGCTAAGGCGTCTGAAACTCCCCAGGACTCCCAGCCTGCTGGGCTGAGTGTGCTGGAGCGATCCGGCTCGTCCGCTGGGCTCCTGTCTCTTTAAGACCGCTGAAAAAGCGCGCATTTTTTTTTTTCCCTTCCCGGGAGCCGGCTGCAAGCACCCTGGCGCGTTCCCTGCTCAGATTCTGCCCCTCTGTCTCTTCAATCTCCGCTGCACTGCGCAATGTGGGTCAGCGCTCCCCGCGCAGATCACCGGGGCTGGCTACTTCGCGGGGTGTGCTTCCACTCCCTCCCGGCTCTGAATCCTCTCCTCCCGCCGGTGCGCTGGGGTGGGGGAGGGCTCGGGTCCCGCCGGGTCGCGGCTCCGTATCTTACCCGCCTCTTGGGGTGCCGAGTCCTCTCGGGTGTAGCTGCACGCTGTGCCCTTTCCTGTGTATTCTCGTCTCTCTTTTAGGAATAGATGTATTTTCTGTGTTTTCGTAGATAAATATAGTGTTGGGAGGAGATTTCTGCCGCCCTGCTCACACCGCCATCTTCCCGGAAGTTTTTCGGCTGCTGCATTCTTCGGGTAAATTCCTAGGAGTGGAATTCCTGGATCGAATGGTATTTCTATTTTGAGTTTTGTGAGGAACCTCCATCCTGCTTTCCACAATGGTTGAACTAATTTGCATTCCTACCAGCAGTGTAGAAGGGTTCCTCTTTCTCCACATCCTCACCAACATTTGTTGTTGTTTGTGTTTTGGATGTTGGCCATCGTCACTGGTGTGAGGTGATATCTCATTGTGGTTTTAATTTACATTTCTCTGATGATTAGCGATGTGGAGCATTTTTTCATGTGCCTGTTCGCCATCTGAATTTCTTCGTTGGAGAAGTGTCTATTCATATCCTGGGCCCATTTTTTAATTGGATTATTTGCTTTTTGTTTGTTGAGGTGTGTGAGTTCTTTATACATTTTGGATGTCAACCCCTAATCGGATATGTCATTTATGAATATATTCTTCCATACTGTAGGATGTCTTTTTGTTCTACTGATGGTGTCCTTTGCTGTACAGAAGCTTTTCAGCTTGATATAGTCCCACTTGTTCATTTTTGCTTTTGTTTCCCCTGCCCGGCGAGATATGTTCATGAGGAAGGTGCTCATGTTTATGTCCAAGAGATTTTTGCCTATGTTTTTTTCTAAGAGTTTTATGGTTTCGTGACTTGCATTCAGGTCTTTGATCCATTTTGAGTTTACTTCTGTATATGGGGTTAGACAGTAGTCCAGTTTCATTCTCTTACATGTAGCTGTCCAGTTTTGCCAACACCAGCTGTTGAAGAGGCTGTCATTTCCACATTTTATATCCATGCCTCCTTTATCATATATTAATGGACCGTACATGTTTGGGTTAATGTCTGGAATTACTATTCTGTTCCACTGGTCTGTTTCCGTGCCAATACCAAATTGTCTTGATTACTGTAGCTTTGTAGTAAAGCTTGAAGTCTCGGACCGTAATTCCCCCAGTTTTATTCTTCCTTCTCTGGATTGCTTTGGCTATTCGGGGCCTTTTGTGGTTCCATATGAATTTTAGAACTATTTGTTCCAATTCATTGAATAATGCTGTAAGTATTTTGACAGGGAGTGCACTGAATCTGTAGATTGCTTTAGGTAGGATGGCCATTTGGACAATATTTATTCTTCCTAGCCAAGAGCATGGCATGCATTTCCATTTGTTAGTGTCCTCTTTAATTTCTCTTAGCAGTGTCTTGTAGTTTTCAGGGTATAGGTCTTTCACTTCCTTGGTGAGGTTTATTCTGAGGTATTTTATTCTTTTTGATGCAATTGTGAATGGAATTGATTTCCTGATTTCTCTTTCTGTTACCTCATCATTAGTGTATAGGAAAGCAACAAATTTCTGTGCATTAATTTTGTATCCCACAACTTTGCTGAATTCAGATATTAGTTCTAGTAGTTTTAGAGTGGAGTCTTTAGGGTTTTTTATGTACAATATCATGTCATCTGCAAACAGTAACCATTGGACTACTTCTTTACCAATCTGGATATTTCTTTGCTTTGTCTGATTGCCATGGCTAGGACCTCCAGTACTATGTTGAATAACAGTGGGGAGAGTGGCACCGTGTGTGGTTCCCAATTTTAGGTGAAAAGCTTTCAGCTTCTCGCTGTTAAGTATGATGTTGGCTGTGGGTTTGTTATATATGACCTTTATGATGTTGAGGCACTTTCCCTCTATACCCATTTTGTAGAGAGTTTTTATCATGAATTTTGTCAAATGCTTTTTCAACATCTATGGAGATGATCATGTGGTTTTTGTTCTTTTTGTTGATGTGGTGGATGATGTTGATGGATTTTCGACTGTTGTACCATCCTGCATCCCTGGGATGAATCCCACTTGATCATGGTGTATGATCCTCTTGATGTATTTTTGAATTCGGTTTGCTAATATTTTGTTGAGTATTTTTACAGCTACGTTCATCAGCGATATTGGTCTGTAATTTTCTTTTTCGGTGAGGTCTTTGCCCGGGTTTGGTATTAGAGTGATGCTGGCTTCATAGAATGAGTTTGGAAGTATTCCCTCCTCTTCTATTATTTGGAAACTTTAAGGAGAATGGGTATTATTTCTTCTCTATATGTCTGATAAAACTCAGAGGTGAATCCATCTGGCCTGGGGGTTTGGTTCTGGGGTAGTTTTCTGATTACCAATTCAATTTCGTTGCTGGTAATTGATCTTTTTAGGTTTTCTGTTTCTTGCTTGGTCCGTCTTGGAAGGTTGTGTTTTTCTAGGAAGTTGTCTATTTCTTCTATGATTTCCAGCTTGTTAGCATAGAGATTCTCATAATATTCTATTTCTTTGTATTTCTGTGGGGTCCGTTGTGATTTTTCCTTTCTCATTTCTGATTGTGTTTATGTGTGTAGATTCTCTTTTTCTCTTAATGAGTCTGGCTAGGGGTTTATCTATTTTGTTTATTTTTTCAAAGAACCAGCTCTTGGTTTTATTGATTTTTTCTATTGTTTTATTCTTCTCAATTTTATTTATTTCTTCTCTAATCTTTATTATGTCCCTCCTTCTGGTGACTTTGGGCCTCATTTGTTCTTCTTTTTCCAATTTCAGTAATTGTGACTTTAGACTATTGATTTGGGATTGTTCTTCCTTCTTTATGGAGGCTTGGATTGCAATATACTTTCCTCTTAGAACTGCCTTTGCTGCGTCCCACAGAAGTTGCAGCTTTGTGTTGTTGTTGTCATTTGTCTCCATATATTGTTTGATCTCTGTTTTAATTTTGCCATTGATCCATTGATTATTTAGGAGCATGTTGTTGAGCCTCCATGTATTTGTGAGCCTTTTTGTTTTCTTTGTACAATTTATTTCTAGTTTTATATCTTTGGGATTTCAATTTTTTAAATTTACTGAGGTTCTTTTTGTGGCCTAGTATGTGATCTGTTCTGGAAAATGTTCCATGTGCACTTGAGAAGAATGTGTATCCTGTTGCTTTTGGGTGTAGAGTTCTGTAGATGTCTGTTAGGTCCATCTGTTCTAGTGTGTTGTTCAGTGCCTCTGTGTCTTTACTTATTTTCTGTCTGGTTGATCTGTCCTTTGGAGTGAGTGGTGTGTTGAAGTCTCCTAAAATGAATGCATTGTTTTCTAAATCTGTTAGTATTTGTTTCACATATGCTGGCGCTCCTGTGTTGGGTGCATATATATTTAAAATGGTTATTTCCTCTTGTTGGACTGACCCCTTTATCATTTTGTAATGTCCTTCTTTATCTCTTGCTACTTTCTTCGTTTTGAAGTCTATTTTGTCTGATACAGCATATAGATGGGTCTTGCTTTTTTATCCATTCTATTACTCTGTGTCTTTTGATTGGTGCATTCAGTCCATTTACATTTAGGGTAATTATCGATAGACATGTACTTACTGCCATTGCTGGCTTTAGATTCGTGGTTACCAAAGGTTCAAGGGTAGCTTCTTTACTATCTAACAGTCTAACTTAACTCTCTCGTTAAGCTATTATAAACACAGTCTGATGATTCTTTATTTCTCTCCCTTCTTATTCTTCCTCCTCCATTCTTTATATGCTAGGTGTTTTATCCTGTACTCTTTTACATTTCCTTTGACTGTTTTTGTGGATAGTTGATTTTACTTTTTGCCTTTAGTTAGTATTTGGATGGTCTGCTTTCTTTTATGTGATTTTATTTTCTCTGGTGACATCTTCTTAGCCTTAGGAGTGCTTCCATCTAGAGTAGTCCCTTTAAGATATCCTGTAGAGGTGGTTTGTGGGAGGTAAATTCCCTCAACTTTCACTTGTTTGGGAATTGTTTAATACCTCCCTCAAATTTAAATGATAATCGTGCTGGATACAGTATTCTTGGTTCAAGGCCCTTCTGCTTCATTGCATTAAATACATCATGCCACTCCCTTCTGGCCTGTAAGGTTTCTGCTGAGAAGTCTGATGATAGCCTGATGGGTTTTCCTTGTAGGTGATCTTTTTTCTCTCTCTAGCTGCCTTTAGTACTCTGTCTTTATCTTTGATCTTTGCCATTTTAATTATTATGTGTCTTGGTGTTGTCTTCCTTGGGTCCCTTGTGTTGGGAGATCTGTGGGCTTCCCTGGTCTGAGAAAGTATTTCCTTCCTCAGCTTGGGGAAGTTCTCAGCAATTATGTCTTCAAAGACACTTCCTATCCCTTTTTCTCTCTCTTCTTCCTCTGGTACTCCTATAATGTGAATATTGTTCCGTTTGGATTGGTCACACAGTTCTCTTAAAATTCTTTCATTTCTAGAGACCCTTTTATCTCTCTCTGCCTCAGCTTCTCTGTATTCCTGTTCTATGATTTCTATTCCATTAACAGTCTCTTGCACCTCGTCCAGTCTGCTTTTAAGCCCGTCGATCGCTTGTCTCATTTCTGTGTTGTCTCTCCTCACTTCCTCCCTTAGCTCTTGCATATTTCTCTGTAGATCTATCAGCATGGTTATGACTTTTATTCTGAATTCTTTTTCAGGAAGATTGTTGAAATCTGTCCCATCAGGACCTCTGTCTGGGGTTGTCTGGGTGATCCTTGTCTGGGCCATATTCCTCTGTCTTTTCATGTCAATAGAGGTGGTCGCTGTCAGCTGCCACGTGTGTCAGCTGGGAGAAGAAAGTCCCTTCCTGCTTGCTGTTCTCCTGGCCCTTCTCTGGAGCCTGAGATGAGTACCCTCACACTGGGAGGCTGGCTCTGGGATAATCCTCTGAGCTGCCTGTGCGTGGGTCCACCCTCAGCCTAACCTATGGCACAGCGGGGGTTTGCAGTCACGCCAGGTGAGTTCTCCCCTTGGTGCCTTCCAGATCTTGCTCTGGCTTCTGTGGCCCTTTCCGGTTAGCTGCTCGCTCGCTGGGAGGAGATTCTGTGTGGTGGCTGTGGGCGGGACCGCTCTCCCGCTGTTCTGCAGCTGTGGTGGATCCGCCGGACCCTTTGCATCACTGACTGGGGGGGAACAAATGGCAGGCTGCTTATCCCCTTGAGAGGACCCGGCAGCCGGTTAGGGGGTCCGAAATTCCTCAAGAATCCCAGCCTGCTGGGCTGAGTGCGCTGGGACGATTTTGTTCCATTGTTGGTCCTTTGTCTCTTTAAGACTTTAAAAAAAAGCACGCGCTTTTCTTTTGTCCCAGGGAGCTGACTGAGAGGACCTGCTTGCGGTCTCCGTCTCAGATCCCGCACTTCTGTTTCTCTAATCTCCGATACACTGCACGCTGTGTGTCAGTGCTCCCAGTGCAGATCACCAGGGCTGGTTATTTGGTGGCCCTGTGCTTCCACTCCCCTCCCCACTCTGAGTCTTTTCCTCCCGCCGGTACGCTGGGGTGGGGGAGGGCTCGGTCCCGCCAGGTCACGGCTTTGTATCTTACCTGCTTCATGAGGCACTGAGTTCTCACAGATGTGGCCGTAGCCTGGCTGTTGTACTGTATCTTCTGGTCTCTCTTTTAGGAATAGTTGTATTTTCACAAATATATATGGTTTTGGGAGGAGATCTCCACCGCCATGCTCATACCGCCATCTTCCCAGATGTCTTTTTTCATAGTAATCTTATAATCATATGTACTTCTATGGTGTCTGTGACTTCTCTTTCATTTCTGAATTTGAATCTTCTTTTTTCTTGATGAGTTTAGCGAATAGTTTATCAGTTTTATTTATCTTTTAAAAGAGCCAACTCTTAATTTAATTGATCTTTTGTTTTTTATTCTCTATTTCATTTATTTCCACTCTGACATTTTTTCCTTTTTTCTGTTAACTTTGGGGTTTGTTCTTTTTCTAGTTCTTTTAGGTATAGGGTTAGATTATTTGGGGTTTGTCTTGTTTCTTGAAGTAGGCCTATATCATTATAAACTTCCCTCTAAGAACTGCCTTTGTTGTATCTCAAAGATTTTGAATTTCTGTTTTCGTTATTCTCCAAATATTCTTTTGATTTCTTTGATTTTTTCATTGACCCATTTATTGTTTAGTAGCATGCTGTTTAGCCTCCAAGTATTTGCTTTTTCCAAGTTTTTTCTTCTAATTGATTTCCAGTTTCATACTGTTGGGGTCAAGAAAGATGCTTGGCATTATATGTCTTCTTAAATTTTTGAGACTTACTTTGTGGCCTACCATGAAAAGAATGTGTAGTCTGCTGTTTTTGGATGTAATGTTCTGCATATATTATTAAGTCCATTTGGTCTAATGTGTCATTCCAAGCCATTGTTCTATATTGATTTTTTTGTCTGGATGGTCTATCAATATAAGTGGGGTGTAGAGTCCCCTTCTGCTATTGTATTACTTTTGATTTCTTCCTTTCTGTTAATATTTGTTTTACATATTTGGGTGCTCCTCTGTTGAGTGCATAGATATTTATAATTGTTTTATCTTCTTGCTGGATTATACCCTTAGTCATTATATGCCATTGTTTGTGTCTTGTTAGAGTCTATTTTGTTTAAGTACTGCTTCCAGCATCTTTTTAAAATTCTTATTTGCATGGAATATCTTTTTCTGTCTCTTCAGTTTCAGTCTGTATGTGTCTAGGTCTTGTAGGTGGCAAATCTATATCCATTCAGTGCCCCTATGTCTTTTGATTGGAGCATTGTGTCCATTTTACATTTGAGGTAATAATTGATAGGTACGTATTTATTGCTATTTTGTAAAATGTTTTCTGTTTTTTTCAGTTGTTCTTTGATCCTTTCTAATCTTGCTGTCTTCTCTCATGCATGGTGACTTGTACTGCGGTGGTTGGATTCCTTTCTCTTTTTGTGTAGCTATTACAAGTTTTGGTTTGTGGTTACCATGGGATTTATATATGATGTCTTACATATATACAGTAAGTTAAGTTGATATGGTCTTCTAAGTTGATGGTCACTTAACTTTGAATGCATTCTAACAACATTACATTTCTTACTCCCCTCCATGTTTCATTTGATGTCGTCTTTTACAGTTTTTTATTTAGTGATTCCCTTAACTAATTTTAGAAGCAGTTGAGTTTCCTATTCTGTCTTTAACCTTTGCAATGTTTGGTTTTATCAGTGAATTTCTTTTTTGTTTCCATAATTTTCTTCTAGTTATGGCTTTTCCTCTTAAAGAACTTCCTATACCATTTCTTGTAAGACTGGTTTAGTGGTGGTTAACTTGTGTTTATTTGGAAAGCACTTCATATCTCCTTCCATTCTGAATGATAAACTTGCTTTCTTGTTGGTTATAGGTTTTTCCTTTCAGCACTTTGAATATTTCATGCCACTCACTCCTGGCCTGTAGAGTTTCTGATAAAAAATAGGCTGATAGCCTTCCTGGATTTCCCTTGTACATAAGTCGTTGTGTTTCTCTTTCTGCTTTTAAGATTTTCTTTGTCTTTAGCCCTTGACATTTTAATTATGATGTGTCTTGGTGTGGATGTCCTTGAGTTCATCTAGTTTGGAGCTCTCTGTGCTTCCTGGACCTAAATGTCTGTCTCTTTCCTTCCCTAGGTTAAGGAAGTTTTCAGCTATTATTTCTTCAAATAAGCTTTCTACACCTATCTCTTCTTCTTCTGAGACCCCTATAATGTGAATGTTAGGATGTCTGATATTGTTGTAGAGGTCCCTTAACCTACTATCTTTTCATTCTTTTTTTCTTTCTGCTGTTCAATTTTTGAGTGCTTTCCCCTACTCTCTCTTGCAAATTACTGATCAGTTCTTCTGCATCCTCTAGTGTATTTTTCAGTTTATTGTATGCCTTATCTCTGACTGTCCTTTATTGTCTCACGGAGTTCATCCACTCTTCTCTCAAGCCTGATTAGCATCTTTATCACCACTACTTTTTATCAGATGGATTGCTTAACTCCCATTTCATTTAGTTCTTTGTCTGAGGTTTTGCCATGTTCTTTTGTTTCAAACATATTCCTGTGTCTCCTTACTTTGCTTGACTTATGGTAAGTTAGGCAAAAGGGCTGCCCTTTGTAGGAAGGTCCCTTAGGTAGACTGTATGTGCCTGGTGGTTTTGGCTGGCTAGCTGGAGACCAGGTGGATGTGGGTTGGAGTGTCCTGGTCTGGGTCTTCTAGTTTGGCACTCATTGGGGCTACAGTATTGGTGTGGTGCAATCCACAGGCTCCTGGGTAGGCAGTGGGCCAGGGAGTGAGGCATGTGGTCTGGTGATCTGTCTGGGCACTGCACTAGTGCTACCTTGATGGGACTGCTGATCTCTGTCAAGTGTGTTTAGGCACAGGCAGGGTCCAAGAGACGCCTTGGTTAAGTCTGGAATTGGTGTGTGCACCCTTACCCTACTCTGGGCCGCAGTATGAATACATGGGGGGAATGTAAACAATGGCACTCCTGCTACTAGAGAGAGTTCTAGCAGTTCCCCCACCTTTAGGTGGGTTCTTCCATTATGAAAATCAGTTTCCTTCATGTAAGTGTGGCTGTCTTTTAACCTCCTAATAACAGCTTTTTCTCCTGTGCCCCAGGGCAAGCGGATCTGCACTCTGGCCCCTCAGTGACATCCCTCCGTATTGCAGAGCCACACTGGGAGTGTGGCTCCCTCTGTTAACCACGTCTTTCTCTCTCTCCTGCCATATTTTTATGTGATGTTTTTGTGCAGAAGGTGCTCTACTCAGGCCTCAGTTCTCAGGATGAATTGCTCTGGTATAGGTGTGGGTATAGATTTGATGAGTACATGGGATGAAGTGACTTCATGCTCTTTCTACACTGTCATCATGGACCCCCCTCTTGGAATAGGTATCAGCTTGCTGTTTTTAAGTAAAACACTGAAAATTGTTTCAGATTAACTTCTAAAATAGTAAATGTTTAATCCTCATAAGCTAAAGATTTTTGTGGGGTCTTCAATGCTTATTAGTAGAAGAGAAAGTCTGAGACCAAAAAGTTTTAGGAAAAGCTAGTTTAGAAAATAAGACTATCTGTTTTTATGTATATCATTTGGCTATTGTTTATTGTGTTTTTAGCTGTGGGAATTTTATGATTTTTGTGGTGTCAAGTCTGTCAGTTTAGTCCCTATATATCTTCTCTATATCTACCATTCTCATGTTTATAATTTTTTGCTTAATTTTTTATCTATTGTAATATATGGATATAACTTGTTTCTCTAAATATATAGCCAGCTGTCTCAATATTATATATCAGGTCATGATTTCCCACTCTTTTCATTTGATAAATTCCAGTATGTACTCAGCATTTGAAGAAACCACTGATTATTTCCACTAGTCTTTGGGTATTTCTATGCTAGACCAGACAGATAGCTCTTATTACCAAAACTTTAAGATGTGATTTTTGACACCTGTTATCAAAACTGCTCATTTTCCTTTCCCACAATATTATTGATTATTCTCATCCACTTAATTTTCCAGATAAAATTTAGAATACCTATTGAGTTACAAAAAGTATACAGTAATATGCTGATGGGAATTGCATTGAAATTAAACATGCCTTTAGGAAGAATTGACTTCTTTATATTTCTGAGTCCTCAACTTCTGTGGAGTATATATTTCTTATAGTCCCCACACTTTTGTGCTAGGTTTGAGTATTTTCATGTGTTCTAACATTCTTCCTTATTGTAATGTCACTAGCCTACCTCTCTGTTGGTGTCCCAACGTCCGTATCTGATGTTAAGTCCATACTTGATGCCAATCATGTTGTTGTTATTCATTTTCCTAATGCAGATTTTTTTTTCAAAATATTTCCAAATGAACTACTATGCCATGTATCCCAGGGTCTCTCTATTTTAAGGACTTGTTTTTTTCCAGTTTCCCAACAGACTCAGGTCTTTTTTGAGGCTGTTCTTTTTCACTCTTAAGTTTAGGTTGGATTGCTCCACAAGGACTTGAACAGCTATACTGGATACTATGGATAAGCTGAAATGTATATACTAAGTTCCCAGAGGGAAGGGGAAGTGAATAGAACAAAACTTTTACAGAATTAAAAAAATTATTTTCTTAGTTGTCAAGCATCATGCAAAATTGATCTATACAGTTGGAGTGACCCAGCCATTTGGAAAATAGGTACCTCAGTAAAAACTTTAGATGTTATTTGAACTCTGTATAAGATGCTCTCTATGAAATACTTGCTTGTGGAATAAGAAAAGTAGCATATATTTTTAAAGGTCTTCTTTTCGGTATGGTAATGTTCACACCTAGCAACATGAGGTCTTTCACTTAATTATCTATTTACCTCAGTTAATATCTAATGTTAAAAACAACACAACAGGCTAAAAATGGAGTCACTCATGCTAAGCCCCATGCCACTAAACTGGAAGTTACCTATAGTTTGGGCCCTCCCAGAAATGGAATGGTCCCTGCCTTCCCCTAAAGGAAAGTAACCTGCAATAGCCAGCCCGTTTTGTTGCCTACTGTAATTTCCTTGGGCCCATGCTCTTGTGCTTATACAAATCTTTCACTTTGTACAGCTCCTGTCTGTTAGATTGGATGCTGCCCGATTCATGAACTGTTGAATAACACCAATAATATCTTTACAATTTACTCAGTTGAAATTTGTTTTTTAACAGTGCTGGTTCTGATGAGATTGAAGAAGACTTCTGATGGCTTTTGGCACAAGAAACAAAGGCATTGGTACCTGCTAACCCTTTGAGTCCTCTGTCTTTTTGCCATTTCTGAGGGACACAGGTAAGTTCCTTTCAGATCCAGGCTCCACTCTCTGTGTTGCGCTTCCCATGTACTTGGCTTTCCAGTCCAGGGCTTACTTTAGCAGGTCAGCTTGAGCAGACAAATGGTTCCATCTGGAACCTGAGTCCCTAGCCTGTGGTTAGTCTGTGATCTGTATTTGTTGGGTTCTGCTGATTCAATCTGTAGTTCACTTTGGGAACAATTGGTGGTGTGTGCCTAAGGCCTTCTCTTGGCTAGTCCACAATTCCACTTCCTCAGTTACTATTGGTTTCTGCCAATGTATGTAGGAGGTAAAGGAATAATAGGCCTGTTATTAGTGGGAATGGGTCCAGCACTTAAAAGCCATCAGGGTGCTTGCCACCTAAATCTCAGACACCCGTGCTAGGATAAGTTGGTCACTGAACAGGTGAGATGGACACCAGACCACCTGCCAAACGCAAGAAAATTTCCACGCAATGAGGAACATTGTAAAATACCACACAATGGTCAACCCAGTGGCAAATCCTTCTTAAGCATTAATTTGACTCAAAAAGGCTCAAGGCTTAAAGAAATGGGCTCTTCAAGTTTCAAATAACTGAGTGCATCCCCTTCTGGCACAACTGCTTATTTTATATCTAAACCAGAAGCTGCTACATTCTACAAAAATGGCAAAATCTTACTAAGACAACCTAGAAATGCAATGGCTGTTATAGGATGCATTCCAATTAGACAGGAGTGTTCATTTAAGAAGTGCACTGGAAAGCAGGGGCTCCCAAATCAAACAATAGAATGGAATACCTGTCTTAACTGACACGCAGAATCCTCCAAAAGACTTTAAGGTTCCAAAATATCTTTGAAAGATCAATGAAAAGTTAAAAGTCACAAGGGATCTTAAAACTAAGGATCAGACTGATGTGAGTCCTGTTACTCTATCGGGGTTCCCTTCCACTCTGAAAGCTGCTTTTGGCCTGACAGACATTCCCATAGCTACTCTCAAAAGAGGGCCCCTCTCAGGGTTGGTGGATTCTCTGGGAGTGTATCTCCCTTAGCAGCCAAGGGAAAACTAAAAATTAATGGAAAAGCTTGCCAAGTTCTGGTATCTGCCTGGCTGACACTCTCTACCTTAAATCCCACAAGATCTGGAGCCTGCAGATGGGATCCTGGTAAAGCTGGCAGACGCCAGCAGAGAGGGCAAGCGTTCCTACTGGGGTCAGCTCTCCTGAATCTCCGAAGTGCCTGGCTGTGAGAGGAAGGTAAGGTTTCATGTCATTCCTTCCTTTCCAAATCCCCACCTACTGGTTATTAATCCTTTTTCTCCCAGGGACAGTTATTGCTCCATGTTTATCTTGTTTTGTGTCCTGAGAACTTAGGTTGGGGACCCCAGAAATGTGGATTGCCTTCCATTTGCAGCTAGGATCCTACCTCCTGTTGCCAACTCTCAGGACAATATTTAAATCTTTCTTTTGGATATATTTGGGGGTGGAGAATCTTTTCTCTCTCTTTGGGTCATTCCATACTGCTAGGAATATTTACTGTTTGTCCAAAGGTGTTTGAAGGATTTTTTTTTTTGCCTTCTCCCCTAAGGGAAAAATGAAACTGCATAGCCAGAGGGAAAGGAAGCCTTCCAAAGACTGACAGCTCTAAATCTAGAACATAAGATGCAAATGGATAGATCAGGCCCTTGATATCATTTAGGTTGGAACCCAATTTTCTGAGGATTGAGTCTTTACAAGAACAGAAATGCAGTGCAAGAACTAATTCAAAGCCCACCTGTCCATCTCAAAAGGCTTGTAGATACTGTCAAAGATCTGGACTTACAAACATCCTTCCTGGTGAAAGTTTCATTCTTTCTGTGCCTTTTGAGGTTTAAAATTCTACCCAGCCTTCTCTAGGGATCAAGGTAATTCTTATAAGAAAAGAAAGGTTATTTGAAAGCTAGGCCTATAAAAAAATCTTTAAAATATTTGCCACAAATATTAGTAAAGTTTAAGACATCTGAGCAGGTAACCTTAACCTGTGCCATCTGATAGAAACACAGTTAGGATCCAATTGTTTTTTTAATAAACTAGGGAGTTTTGCATTACCATACGTATCCTACGGGTAAAATTTTGAAACTTGTAAGACCTCTATTTGTATCTGTCTTCACATATGTACGTTAGAATGTGATTTTTCTACCCACGAGGGTATTGCCAAAGTTAATTTGTAAAGAGCTCTATTTGAGTTAAAGACCAATCAGTGCTATATAAATTCAGTATGCTCTCGGAAATATAAAAATGAACCCAAATGGTTTTCAAGCTTACATGATATAGGACAATCTTCCTTAAGTAAAAACGAGAGCTATAAATATTAGATACAATGCAAACATAAAACTTTCACCCTCCCTATGTTGGTTTACTAAAAGTCAAAAAAGTTCATGTTATCTCTCTCTTACAGGATTTGTCAGCAAGAAAATAACGTGAGTGATTTAATTATGCTTTATTGTATGTCTACTTAAAAATAGCTTCCAAAATCTTTTTGGTAACTTGAAACTTTAAAGTTATACTGATATAAATTAAATGATGGGTATTCACTGAATATCTAGATCCTTTCCAAGTAAGATAACATACTGAAGCATGAACTACTGAACATAGGCTTATCCCCTTTGGCTTCCTTTGACAGAGGAACTAAGGATATTTGAGTTTTAATATCAAAAGCACAGAATTAGAGTTTGTTTTTTTCTGTGTTAAAAGAACAATGTTGTTTGGACTTTCCTGTCGAGGCAGATTACTTAAACTTTTATAAATCTCTTACTAAAGATTATAGATCTTACGTCTTACCAAAAAATTTACTGTGCTTCAAGTCATTTTTAACAGTTTTTGGATTACTTGAAAAATCTTCTCAATGTTAAAAGAGCCAAGTGTGGTTCACAAGTATGTAACCTTCTGTATTTCCCTTAATTGTTACTTTCATTAAATAGATAATTTCATAATGATCTATGATATTATTTAATCAAATATCAAACCTTTTGACATCTTCCCCAAATCAAAGCCAAAAATGGAATCTTTTTAACCCCAAACTACTTGAGAATTCTCAGAAGTCCTCTGGAATATCTCAAAGGATTTCTCTACCGGGGAAGATGTTAACTAGGTTTACTTTAAGAAGGTTTAGCATCAGTGCCTCTTTGATAATGCCTCCCATGTAATTTAACAAAAGTGTCTTAGAAATTGTATGAAGTTCTTAGAAATGTGATGTGTCCTGGCCTATAACATTACCAGTCATAATTCCAGTTATTACCTTAAAATGTATGTCACAGAAGTAACCAATTTTCCTTGTCAATCCTATTACAATGAGTCTTAAACCATGTGTATTCTTAAATTTTATATCATTTACATACATTTATTATTTTACTCTTATGCTTTTGCAGAAGTGAAATTCATGGAAAGGATCCTACCAACTACTGTCAACCCTTGACACCACAAAATCACAAGGTATCAAACTTTTCACAACTGAAGAAGGTTCCACCTGATATCTGATCCTATACAAATGCTGGAAACCTCAAAATCAAACTGATTAGGAAGAGAAGTAGCTGGACTGAGGTAGACAGACCGCTTCCTCCCACTATGCTGGGTCAAGAACTTTTCTTTCCAATTCTTACACTACGAATGAAACTCTATGATTCTTGTGTCTGCCTTTGGCCTTGCCTTGGCCCAGAAAGATGCCATTGTTCACATCTGAGGCCTTGCATGGGGAGGTGTAATCCAGTCTCCAAACTACTCTTGGATTTGCTGTACTGGTTATCCTATAGTTTTGTCCATTGCAAACCTCTCCCTGATTTCCAGTGCCTTGGTTTCTCAGGAACAAACTCATCCCCTCTCTTTTGTGTCAGATTCCCTAAGCCTGGGTGTCCATTTCCCTTTCCTTGTTAACAAATCCAAACTCAGGGAAACTTGCACCCAGGCTCTGTACCAAGAAAGGGACAAAAGGGTAGCCAGCACAAAACTACCGGTATAGTCTACAGACCCTTACATTTTACTGACCTTCAGAGCTGTCACCTTTCCAGTCCTGAGGCACAAGTTCCAACAGGAAGTCGTAGGAGACATTCATGATTCAAAATTAGCTTCCTTTGGCAGGTCCCTACTCCTCTGACTAGGGGTAAATGCAGATGAAGCTATGATCAGTAACCTCTTCTTAACTCTTGGATCTATTACACAATCTGCTGCTAAAGGAATAGCTACCCAACAAAAAAATGTCTGGACTATTGCCAAAGTTGTTCCTGTTGAAAGAATAGCCCTTCAATACAGTCTTTTGTTGACGTCATTGATTCTGATCAGTTTGGGTCTTGGGGCCATGGCTCTGAAGTGTGCTCCAGACACTGGGGATTATCCTGTTTCTATTAATCACAGGAGTCTCCCCAGGGCACTGTTTTTTTCCTCAAAAGCTTTAAAATGCATATTCACAGCCAATAACACCAAGCAATACTAAAACTTCAGAAAAGGAATGAAGAGAGTGATCTACTTCAATGTGAACCTGACACTGACCTGTGAATACCCCACAGAGGATCAGCAAAAACCTTCACGAATTCCAGTGTGGTAGCTGTGAGTAGAGCTGATGCATTAAATTTTTAGCACAAGACAAAATGGAATCACTTATGCTAAGCCCCATGTCACCAAACCAAGACTGAATTACAGTTTTGACTCTTCCAGAAATGGAATCTTAAATCAGGCAAGCAGGAGAAACCTGGTCAGCACTAGTGAGGTAAACACCTGATAGACCCCTGCCTTCTCCTAATGGGAAGTAACCCAGCTTTGTGATGACAGTAACTCCCTTATTTCCACTCCCTCCCTCCCTCCTGTCTGCTAGATGGATGCTGCCTGATTCATGAATCACTGGATAAAGCCAGTAAGATTTTTAAAATTTACCCAGTTGAATTTTGTTTTTTAACACTACAAATCCATGATGGAGAATCCTATTCATTGATAAGGGGTCATGTTAGGAATAAAGAAGTTGGATATTTTAAGATTAATGGAAATTTTAAAATAGGCATATAGCTGCAAAAAAAAACCATTCTAGCCCCTTCTAATTCATTGTTTCCTGGAGAAACATCCAAAGGATAATTCAGAAGTACTGACTACTCATTACAATGGGTAAAAAGTAATAATATTAAATTAAGTTCATGATAGTCTACTCTCAAAAATAGGAACAGGGATTTTTTTGTTTGTTTCTATCAAACAGGTGACTTTTTAAATTGGAAAATGAGTGAAGTTTTGAAAGTTGTTTAAGCTCTAAGTAAATGACATGGCCATTATATAAAAATATACACACTCCAGTGAAAAATTTACTAGACTATTCAACTTCCATAACTGAACAGTCCAAGTGGGGGGGGGGGTCTATTCATTACAGAAAAATTGATTCATAATAAGTGAAATTTGTGTATTAAACAGTTTTTCCAAAGAATTGACTGCCGTTCTAATGGTGTTGTTTATTTAAACAATTAGCAATTAATGAGAAAGAAAAGTTGAGGCCAATTAAAGACCAAAGTAATACACACACTGCATGTTCCAGCAATTAATTGATAACTTGCTTACCAGGGGCTATCTAACAATTAACCAGGAAATACTTCTAGGAAATAGAAGCATTAATGCAAATGTGTTCTGGATTTATTCTTTTCAAATCCATTTACCACATACATTATCTAATCTGGCATAAGCAGAAAACTCCCAAGAAAGATTAATATTCAAAACACCTCTAAAGCCCTCAGGTGTTAGGAACCTTAATTGTTTTGGCAGCATAAACTGTTAAAGCAAGGAATTTCTAAGGACAGTCTCAGCTATCATGGTCAGAAATGTGACTCAAAAATGGAGAATAAAGAGTGTCACAGACACTGCAGCCCGGCGGCTCTCAGTATGTTCTTGGTTCGTGTGGCTACTGCTGATGCACTTACACTCACAGACCCATGACGTAGCTGGGGCCGTACAAGGTCACTGCTAAACACCAGTCCACTACCAAGAATGCATATTACAAACAACTGTGAGAGACATTAGCCTGGACTCTTCACTATTTCATATTTAAAAAGTCCTTCGAAATTGAAGGTGACTCACAGTGGGTCACTGTGCTGTGTCACGACCTCATGACTGAGGACTGCTAACGGGGTCCTTACCTTTCCACCTCCCGTGAGTGTGACCCCAGATGTTTACCTCTTCAGGTAAAATGTTGAAGACTCAGCTAACTGTCCAGGTGTTCCGTTGGTTTCTGTGAGATTCAACTATTTGGGGGAAAAAATAAGTAAAACACTGGATGGTATAAATAAAATATGTGCTTCGGGGTTTCCTAAACCTAGGAAGAATAGTTTGGGGCAGGATAAGTCTTACTTGTGGAGGCCTCTTGTGCACTGTAGCATTTAGCAGGATGGTTTGTATGTACTACATGCCAGTCGCAGCCCTCCAGTACGACAACAGAAATGTCTCCACATACCATCAAGTGGCCCCCAGTTGAGAACCACTGTCTAGAACATCAAACAAGTATACACTGCTTCTGTGAGTGTATAGGCAAAGCCCTGGGAACTGGTGACTCCGAGTGATTTTCCCTTAGTGACAAACCATTTACAAATGTAATCAGTTCTGACCCTATACAAGTTCTTTGAAAGAAAGGGAAAATCTTCACACAGTTTGAAAACCAAAGGTAAAAGGCCTCACCTACAGGAGGCCTATTTTCTCTCCTTTCCGGGGATAGTCAAATGAGGTATTGGACAAAGAATAGTTTACTAAAAATTTTTGTTTCATGGTTTAGAGGCAAATTGAATCTATTTTCCTGAATGATGTGACATTAATCACCAGAAAACTGTTCTTACCTACAGGAGATATCCTTATCCTGGCTTTTGTACAATAATCTCAAGTGTTCTTCAGGAAAACGAGTCTTAGGTTGGCTCATAGTTCATCTGTTTATGATGTCATCTTCATCTGGGAAGACAGTAGAGAGAAATTACATGAGTTCTATTAAGGCTTAAACACTCCCCATCTAACCCAATAAAACACTCACCAAAAAAAGATAATTTTTCTCAATACCACCATTACCTTCAGCCTATGTGAAATTATTACCTCCATCTACAGAAAAACCAATGGACCATTTTAACTATGCATCCCACTCAAGTTGTCAAACTAAAGCAGTAAAAATGCCAGTAATTTACACCTAGGCCTTAACACACTTTAGCACCTCATAGATGGAAACCTAAACAGAGAGTGGAAGGCTTTCACCAATAAGAGACAAACAGCTGGCTAAGCAAGGGCGAGCCAAAATCCATGTGGACAAGCTTTCACCAAGAGAAATGCACACTGAACTTTTCATTACATGTACTTTCCCATCACCATTCATGCTATTAAGCCTTGAAATAATGACCTTTTATTTCTGCATCCTGACGTGTCTAGTGCTGGGCCTGGCCCTGAGAGAACAGACACAACAGCAGCTACTTCTGTTGTTATGAGAAAGGACTGTGACATCATGATTACACAGCAGTGTGACCCTATGCAGTGAAACTAGAAGAACAACGTGCACCTGAAAATAAATGGATATGTATGTATCAAAATAAGCATCTGCTTTATAGAATTTCACAAGGTATCAAGATGTTTGTAAGCAGACACCCAGGCAAGAGTGAAACAAGAGAGAACGGTTCCATGATGTAATTTTTTTAAATGTATCAACTGTTTCTATAAAAACAATTTAAATGTAACACACTTGGAAAACACAAAAATAGGCATTACTAAGAAATTCTTTATGATTCTTGTAATTCCATTTCCCACATAAAACAGTTTACAGATTGGCTTATTTTACATAGAAATTGTTATAATCATTTCACATAATCCAATAAATATATCTGATTCTTTAAGTGGACAATATATTATGAACTTTTCTAATGTCTTAAATATCCAAACACATTCTTCTCTAGGGTTGTATGAGATTTCACTGCATGTTACTGGGACTGACATAATCATATACCTATTACTGGCTATTTAGGGTGTTTCTCAGTTAACAGAAAAATCTTGTAGCTGCTCTTACCCACATATTGTGTGCCTTCTATTTCGAATTAATATCTGAGGCTATGTCTATCTTTAAGCATCTTGCCATATCTCACCAACAGTTGTGGGTTGAACTGTGTCCCCCCAAGTCCCTATGTTGAAGTGCTTACCACCCAGTACCTCAGAATGTAACCTTATTTAGAAATGGGGTCATTGCAGGTATAGTAAGTTAAAATGAGGCTACACTGGAGTGGGGCGGGTGGAGACCCACACAGGTATGACTGGTATCCTTACTCAATGAGGAAAACTTGACCCAGACCCCCAGAGAGGAGCAAGTGTAAAGAGATAAGAAGATGGCCTGGAACAGATCCTCCCCCTGGCACCGCCAGCCTCAGAATGAACCAGCCCCACCAACACATCATGTTGGATTTGCAGCCTCCAAACTCTGAGGCCCTACATCTCCACTGTGTGCGCCTCTCAGCACGTGACACATTATTACTGCAGCCTCAGACTGGTGTCCAGCCAACAGGGTGGATGTGTCCTCCCTCCTCAGCGTCCCCTCCCTAGCCAGCTCATCACGCCTGCATCAGCACTTCAGAGGGTTTGGTCATGACTTCTCAGCCTCTATCTTTTATACCCAAGTCAGTGTATATCTTTCTCTATTGCCTTTCTTCCAGTCCATAGCCTTTATAGAGGGCATTTTCTTGCCTTACTGTTCCAATCATCTTGACATAATTAAAAAATAATAACAATAGCTAATATTGACTGGTTTCTCTGTTCAGGCTTCATGCTAAATTAAACTCTTTATGTTAATTATCTCCTTTATTGCCATGCTAACAGACTGATGGAAATGAAGTGTCATCCCCATCCTTCTTTGGTTTTAGTTTGTCACAGAGGTGGTGTCCTGTGCAGCCTAGACATCTGTTACATGTTGACAGCTTTGCTAGAGGTGCGTATAAGTCTTAAAATATGATTGCACCTCAATGCAGGCTATAACTACCTGCTAACTACAGTGGTCCTCAGGAAAGCAGATCAGAATTGGCATCGGGATGGCATTTATTCCAGGAACTGGAATTTTCCCTGAGTTGAATTCCACTGGAATTTCACTCCAATTCTGATAGCATTTCAGTTCATTTAAAGCCCCGTGCCCCCTTATCCCACAGGAGGGAAACAGCATTCAAAAAAAGACTATTCAGATGGTGGAAAAGCCAAAGAGGATGCAAATGTTGCTAAGTGAGTAATAGCAAGCAGCAAGCAATAAGTATGCTGAAATCTGAGGGCAGAGCAAGAAATAGCCATTGGGGGTCATGGGGCAGAGCCTGGCAGAGGCCACGGGAGTAGGGAAGTGGGTGTTAGGGAGGCACCAGGCAGCGGGCGCCAGGCGCAGGGCAGGGCTGGCTGAGGGAGGCGCCCACAGAGCCGGGTCTGTGAACAGCCAGAAAGGACACTGCTGTGGGGAGGCAAGTGTGCTTGTGCTGAGAGCATAAAGGGATGTTAATGAGAAGAGAATGGGCTGAGCGCAGCTCCGGATTCTTGTCAGTCAGGCTGCAGCTGCTGGCTGATGCAGGGCCTGTCCAGGGAGACAGCTGTCAGAACCTGATGTCAGCAAACCTCCTGCAGAAGCCCTGTGCAAACACAGCCAGGGTGCAGCCCAAGGTGGCAACAAAGTTTTTATTTAGTTTTTTCTCACTGTATTCTATATCTTACTATCAGTGAAGTGACCTGGATGATTTTACTCTTTGAATTCTGAAAGGGACCACCTAGGAAATATGTGCTCACGTCGATAGTGGCGAAAGCTGGGAGAGGCCTAAAACACTCTGGTGTTTGAAGCAGGGTGCAGCTCTGCAGAGGGTGGGGGGCATGCATTTATTAATTCACACCAACGCCTTTGACAAGAGTGTCTGGCCCTAGTTAATGCTCTTCACGATTCTGTGTAAACTGCAGCTGGTAATAAAACATATCTTTCAATGTTGAGAGGTGCAAATGAGAGCATACGTGTAAAGCAGAGAAACCAGGGTAGTGTTGAGCATATAGTACGTGTTCAACAGATGATAGCTGCTGTTATTACAGTCAGCATATATGTATATGCAGGACATGTGATTGCAACCTGCGTAATATTTTTCTCCTCTGTATTAGACAACATGCTTCTTTTCTTATTCCACTACCCCTTGCCTGCTCTGTGTTTTCTTGGTAGGGCTGTCAATCAAGTTACCTCTTCTATTCTGGCTAAGAAGTGGATGTTTGACTCTCACAGATTCACGCACAATCTCCCTACAAGGAACTGACTCTTCAGAACAGAAAATGTTCGGAAAAGAAACACTTTAAGATAGTCATTGAAGAACTTGTCTGTAATTCCAGCTACCTTGTCCTTGATAATGGCTGTATTTTTACCCTTTCTTAGTATTAATGAGCTACCCAATTTTCTTTAACATATTCATTTGCGTTTTCAGTAGAACTGGTTTCTGATGCTTATAACCAAAGGACCCTCAATGATGTATCAATATTAATGTTTTGAAGTCTTATCAACTGAACTCTATAGTTTTATAAATTTTAGATTTTTCATTTGTGCAGTTTTTCTTCCTTTCATTTAGTAATATGATATAAATTCATTATAATAACATTTAAAATTTTTGCAAGTATCATTTTTTAATGCCTATTTGCTATTCCACCATAGAGTTCTCTTGCAGTTTAACTATTTCCCTATGTGGGACATTTCCAGTTTTTGCTATTATAAATAAAGTATAAGAATGTTTGATAATTTCAGCACTGCGAAAACCTAGTCAACCATAAATCTTCTGTTTTAAACACAGACTAAATCAGGTCAGAGTGAGGCACATGTCCTCAACATCACAGACTTTCTCATATACCTTTTGTCTTGTCCTGGTAAGCTACCAGTCACATGTTCCATTTAGTTGGAGTCTGAGTCTTTCAAGGATATAGATGTTTGCAAATATTTTTATAATTTACAATAATATATACATTTTAACACTTGCTCAAGAAACAAGTGTTAAATTCTGACATATCCTAATACCTATTGCAAATAATCTCTGATACTGAAATATTGTTATACTAAGATAAACCACTATAGAAAGTAGTTCAGGAGGTGCTTTTTAATTGTACGAACTCTGTCTGTACTCCTAAAGCTGTCTTTCTACCATGGAATCCAACCACAGAACGGGAGAAGGCCAAAGAGTCAATCATATGAAGAGGCTGCACTAAAATACATTTCAAGAAACGATCACACACAGATCTGTGGCCATGACTTCTTATGCTTCCAAATTATGAAATTTTTATGCTTTGGACTTCTCAAGTCTTTCTGAAACCTGGACCCAGAGAGATGATTATTTTTTCTTTATATGGACATTCAGCGTTCTGAGTGGCTTATTATTCATATAAAACTACAGAAACCTGTCGGGAGCTCACAGAGTGTTCCATTTTTTGGAGAAGGCACAATGTGAGTTTTTATGTCCACTGAGAGAAAGTGATTTGAGTTTGCTACTGTTTGAGGTTTCTTAAAAAGTTCTAGAAATGTTAACAGTACATTTTATTAACACAATGAAAGCAGTCTCTTGAAACACAATTTGGGCAATTAGTTTACTTACCGGGCATCATAAATTCATTTCAGTATTAACTCAAATTCAAATTAACTTGATTATCTCCCATTTGAAAAAACAATAACAATTTTATGTCTTGGGATAGTATAATGAGATCAAGTGAATCCAATTTGATTTGGTGATTAGATTTCCTAAGGCCAGGTCTATTTTTCTTAGCATGCATTACCCCCTTGCCTCCTCCTTTTGATAGCTTGATATTTTTCTTTGCTTCTAGGAACCTAACACCCATGAACATGTTTTCTTAGTGTCACCAACGTCAGCACAGTATCAGTGACATAATTTTTCAGTTTGTTACTCTCAAACATCTCTTCAATCACTATTAGAGAGTGTTGACCCAAAAGAGCTTTAGTTCATGCAAGTGATGTCTATTGACATTTACCAATTAGAAATTAAACCTGATAAGAAACTTACTTATTTGGTTCATATAAACCATGTTAACATTAATAAAACAAAAGCAAACAACTAGTGAAAAGAGTAGTGTTGTTTTCACTCTGTGTGAATCTCAGTTGGACTTGTCTATTTCTGCCTTCATTTGCTTCAATATATTGATTTGGTTGAAGTAAATGTAGCAAATCTGGCCCATACACATAGGTAGTTGGACATGGGAAAAGTGTATTTTAATATCCCATTTGGAGATAATTGTGGATTATCATCTTTGATATTACAACAGAACTTGAATGGTAGTTTCTTAAAGGTTAGTTACAATGTGGAATCTGAAATATATCAATGAACATTTTGGGCTCTGTTTCATTAATATTATTTGATCACTCTTATATTTGAATGATCTTATACCCACACATGATTTTATAATACCATGTACTGGTCTCTTAAAGGATATTGGTTCACTCTGTTGTGTATACTGTTGAAAAAAAATTAATCTGAGACTTTTAAAAATGTTAAGGAAGATTTTAACCAGGACTGTTGGCAATAGGTTTCAAGACTATCACAACAGGGGAGAGAGATCAGCCTCAGTTCCCAATACAGCCACGTCTGCTGGGGATGTACAGCCAATGAACACAGTAAGGGGTGGGGGGTCAGTATACACAAAGTTACTAAGGCAGAGAGATTTTGGCTTAAAACCAACTAACAGGATTTTGCTGAAGGCAGGTCAAGGACTTCTGTATCAAAAGCGGGCGATGAGGAACTTGATCAGATATTGAAGGCGATCAGATATCAAGGGTGGAGGGATTCTCAATAAACTGACTTAGCAGGATTCTTGCCAAACTGAACTATGCAGGCCCAGCAAGGATGAGCGTCAAGGTCAAAGCCGAGCTGAGAAAAGGGCTAAGGGGTGCCTGACTCATGATGGTTAAAGAGAATATTTGTCAGTGTTTTCCAAATATTAACACATTTCATTATAGTTTCAGCAAGTCATATTTGTTGTTATTACAACTAAAGTCATCAGAAAAGTCTTTTAGTAATGGGAAGCTGTCATGATGACAGTGGAGGAGTTTTTTAGTCGACTAACTTTTACGTTAAACTTCAACTTCTATAAATGGCAACAAATGGTGTTAACTTTTACCTTAAAGAGGCAGACTCACTTTTTTTTTAGGTAACATCTGTCAACCCAATGCTGAATAATCATAGTTTGTCTGTCATTTTTTTAATGTAAAATTGATATTCCATAAGAAAAGTCGCTAGTTCATCTGGCAACCAAACAAATGTGTAAGAGCTTTCTCTCAACACACCATCTACCTCAGTATACAGGGTGCTTCATGTGTATTTCCAGGGTTGTCATGTAAATGTTAGAAAGATGTGTACTCAAGGGGTAAGATTTAACAACTTCACTATTTCATCAATGGCAGTCTTAAGTAATGCTGGCAAATTTTTCTTTAAATTGCAAGTGAATTTTGATGAAGAATACAGTGAACAGTAGCACAGTTTGCTTCCACTCTTTTGATTCATAGCAAGGTGACAAACATTTTTATCCAGCATTGCTTTTGCTCCAAACAGTGCAAATGACAACCTGTGAAGTAGGCAATTACTATTTTAATATTAGGAAAAGAGTTTTTACTTCATGGACCTCTTAAAAGGGTCTTGAAGAGATCAAATAATAGTAATGAAACAGAGCCCCAAATTTTCATTGATACATTTCAGATTCCTTTAAAAAACTATTATTCAAGTTCTATTGTAATATCAATGATACCCTGCAGACAGTACTTTGAGAATTGCTTAACTTACAAAAACTTGGGAAGTGATTTATATTATACCAGCATATCATAATCTTTCACTTTTTAATTTACTGGGGGGATTGCCTATGTTGAAGTTTTACTACTCTAACCCTTTTACAATTTTTTAAATATATGTGTATGTGTGTTGTGTGTGTGTATGTATGTGTGCATACGTAGAAAGAGAGAAAATAGAAGAGAGAGAAAGCAAGTGAGAGACACACACAGAGAGAATGTATGAAGGACTGTCTTAAAGAAAAAGTCACTGGTGAAGAAGGATCCAGGCTCCTTATTTTGGCACTCGTCCAACCTGTTGTTAGCCTTAGCCTGACTCCTCATGAAAGTTGAGCCTGAGACAAAGACTGGCATGTACGTAATTGATTATATACTCATGAAATGAGGGAAAGCCAGTAGGTGTATTTTTTATTTTTTTTTGAGATGGCTCCCAACACCTCCTTTCTAAAAGACAGGTGCTCAATCTTACCAGGATCTTCTGAAGATCCTTTGATTCATCTACCAAGGAGAAGGGGAAGAAAGGGGAAGCATTTATCCATTGACTTCAGGGCCCCACTGCTCAAAGATGGCCCCATAGGCGTTTACCCCTGCATCTTCATAGTACTATTTTTCATTTTGCATGGGTAACTTAGGAGTGGTTCTTGCTTGGGTCCCATTTTATACCATGGAAGAAATCAAAAGGCAGGAGGACAGAGGTATGAGAAGGATGGAAGCCACAGAGTAAGACATGAAGCTGAATGTGTGCAAGAGTTGTTCAATATACTGCTTTGGGCTTACTTGCATGACTATGTAGTCTTTATTAGGAATACTTAATGAGACCTGTATTATCATGCTCAGTCTTGGGCCATAATTATGGAGCTGAGATGGAATCTCAGAAATAATATATATGAAACTGCTTGGTACAGAGTAGGCTCTGACTGTGAGTCATGTGGGAAGTTGCACATGCCCTAGAGATACCTGAACATACAGAAAAAAACACTCTGATATAAATATTATCAACTTGAAAGAGAACTGAAATTTGGTTGGCTATAGGTGACATGGTAATTTATAATAATAAATATATATTTGGTCTTGTCCCTATTCCTGGCACAAAACTCCTGAAACCCTTGGAATTTCCTGTGTTAAAAACCATAAAGAGATCTTGTGTTACATCATTAAGGTGACTTTTGGACCCCACTTAAGGATGAAGGCTGGTTGCCTGTGGAACCAGCTACATGATTAGAGGGTTGGAACTTTCAGTCCTGGGAGGGGAGAAGCCTAGAGATTAAGTTCAATGGCCAATGGTTTAATCAATCATGTCTACATTACGATAAAAACCCACAAATATAGTGTTCAGAGAGCTTCCTTTATGAACATGTGGATATTCAGGGGGAAGTTACCATAAAGATCAGGGAGCTCTATAGCCCTTTCCCCAAACCTTGTCCTGGTATCTCTTCCATTTGGCTCTAAGTTATATCCTTTCACAATAAACTCATGCTATATTAAGATGTTTCTTTGAGTTCTTTGAGTCCTTCTAGCAAATTACTTGAACTCAAGGAGTGAGTCATGAGAACCTCTGATTTAAAGCCAGTTGGTCAGAACCCAGGTGACAACCTAGACTTGGTATTGGAGTCTGAAGTTGGGGTTTGGGGGTCTTGTGGAACTGAGCCCTTGACCTGTGGGGTCTGATGTTATCTTGGGATAGACAGTGTCAGAATTGAGTTGAATTGTAGAACACTAAGATGGTATTCACGAATTACTTGGTGTGGGAAAAACCACACATTGGAACTGATGTCAGATTCATACTACATGAAAGGAAACAACTCTGCTGAGGCAAACAGCAGAAATTTTTATACTTTGTATATTTTGGATGTATTCACAAAGTCCTGATTTTCCAAAGACATAGAAATAGCAGCTAAGACTTAGGGTACTTTGAGCTTGGTATGCTCACCACTGCTAACAGGGGGCCTGGACACTGCTGAATTGTCTCCAATTTACACTAAATGTTACTCTTTGGCTTTAATGGCCCAAGCTCCCAATTTAAGAGTTAAAAATTACCATGCCCTTCTAGTAGGCCTACTTTGGGATATTTAAGAAATTATTCAGAGATGAGTTTATAAATTCATGTATAAAGAAGATTTATTTAAATGAAACTCAATACCACAACAATGTGGAAAAAACCTAAGTGTTCCAAAAAATAAAATTTTAGATAATTTGTGATAAATGGTATCATAAGAGATCTAATGGCATTTTTCACTGAAGTAGAGAAAATAATCCTAAAATTTGTATGGAACTACAATAACTGAATAATCCATGCAAGAAAAAGAAGAATAAAGCTGGGGGTATCACACTCCCTGATTTTAAACTATCTTACAAATCTATAGTTATCAAAACAGTATGGTACTGGCACCATAACAGATATATATGCCAACAGAACAGAGAGCCCATAAATAAACCCATGCCTATGTGGCAAATTAACATATCATAAAGAAGGCAAGAATATACAATGGAGAACACAGTCTCTTCAACAAAGGGTCCTAGGAAAGCTACAATCCAAAGAATGAAACTAGACCACTGTCTTACACCATATAAAAAAGTAAACTCTAAATGGATTAAAGATCTAAATATAAGACACGAAATTATGAAATTCCTAGAAGAAAACATAGGCAGTAACTCTTGAACATTGACATTAGTAACTTTTCTCTGGATATTACCTCCCCAGGCAAGGGGAGCAAAAGCAAAAATAAACAAGTGGGACTATATCAAATTAAAAATCTTTTGAAGCCAAGGGAACTATCAACAAAATGAAAAGGTATGAGAGAATATATTTGCAAATGATAAATCTGGTAAGGGGCTAATATCCAAAATACATAAAGAACTTGAAGAAATCAACAGCAAAAAAAAAAAAAAAAAAAAACCCACAACCAAATAAACCAATTAAAAGATAGGCAAAAGACCCGAATAGACTTTTTTCCAAAGCTATACAGATGGTCAACAGATACACAAAGAGATGCATCAATATCACAAATCATCAGGGAAATGCAAATCAAAACCACAATGAGAGATTACCTCACACCAGTCAAAATGGCTAATATCAACAAGGTAAGAAATAACAAGTGTTGATGAGGATGTGGAGAAACACATCATACACTGCTAGTGTGACTGTAGATTTGTGCAGCCACTATGGAAAACAGGTTTGTCAAAAAACTAAAAACAGAAATACCATATACCTCAGCAATTCCACTTCTGGGAATTCACCTAAAGAAAACAAAATCAGCACTTTGAAAAGATACATGCACTCCTAAACTTATCACAGCATTATTTATAATACCCAAAATATGGAAACAACCTAAGTGTCCATCAATAGATGTATGGATAAAAGAGATGTGGTACATATGTACAATAGAATATTACCCAGCCATAAAAAGAATGAAATCTTGTCATTTGGAACAACATGGATGGAGCTGGCATTTACTATGCTGAGTAAAATAAGTCACAGAAAGACAAATACTATATGATTTCAATTATATGTGGAATCTAAAAAACAATAAACAAAGAAAACTGACATAGACTCATAAACACAGACAGACTGATGTTTGCTTTTGGGGAGGGGATGAAGGAGGGGGAATGGGTGAAATAGGTGAAGAGGGGAAACTATTATGAGAATGTTTGGTATCCTGATCTGGGTGATGGTTACATGAGTATATACACATGCAAAAATTCATCAAGCTGTACATTAAGATTTGTATATTTTATTGTTTGTACATCAATATAAAACTTTTAAAACAAATTATTAGGTTAAAACAAAAAATATTTTACAGATATTAAAATCTTGTTTTGAAAGATGGGGAGATAAGTGGCCTGATATAACTGTAGGACAGTAAATCGCCTATTCAAGTTAACAGTTGTGGTGAAAAAATAGGTGTACAGAAACTAAAAAGAAAAAAGCCACAAACTTTATTTAACAGTGGTTACTTCCAAGAGGTAGAATTTGGGATAATTTGTATTTTGTATAATGATTGCCAATATTATCCCTGTATTTTTATTGTGCGTATGTGATGTTATCAGAAAAAAAAAACAGATGTTAATTAAATACTGGAAGGAAAAACTAAAAAGAAAGTGGCAGTTAACCAGCTACTGTGATTGAGATCAAAAGCAGTTTAAGAAATATTAAACACTTACCAGGCCAGCCAACTTTTCACTTACTTCTGTCACCCGTGTCAAGCTTTTACTTTGCTAGTAATTTTTCTTCCACCAGAGTGCATTGTAGCAGAGCTAACCAAAGCATTTGTATCCTGACTTCCTAGAAGGCTGCCTGTCTCCATTCCCGCTAGTGTAGGGCAGACTACATCATCATTCCTTCACTTCACACTCCAACACCACTTCAACGTCTATAACAGTCAAGAGAAAATTCTGGGAGAGTTGCTAGACTCCAAGGTAAAGGATTTTCCCCAGGCCCCTCTGGTGTTGCTCCTGCAGCCTAAGGTCCCAGTGGGACACGGGGTATATTACATAAGGCTGGAACAAAGCCCATACAGGCAGTCACCAATGCTGAATGAACTTGGTCTAGTTTTTCTTCTACATTCACACTCTGTCCTATGAAGGAAGGCTCTGCCATCATGCTGCTATAACAGCTGGAAAGACATCTGGCTCAGTACATTACTAAAAAGTCTGTATTTCACTTACATGAATATTCTATGGAATACTCAAAGTCCAGAAGATAGTTTAAACATTTCTTTACCCTTCTTTTCAAGTCTGCCCTTCTGTCCATAAGCTGTCTGCCTCTCTGGGAGCACCCACATGTCCTTGCTTGACCTCCTTCCCTCCACCTTTCATTATTGCTTTCCCCTTTAGATCTAGCTTCTTGATCCTGCTGCCATTTTCTTACAGATGAGCTAGAAAGCTCCATAATTGCAGTTGTCCTCTATTTTCTGTGGACCTGCATTTGTGAGAGCAGTTCTGTAAGATAAACCTTTCTCTTAACAAAATTGATTACTTCTAGAATATTTCTCTGGAGTCTAGACAGACATTAAAATAGTGATTAATACACTTGTTTTAGAGACACAAAATAGCATTTCACCAAAGAATCCTAAAATTTGTCTAAAACAACAAAAAACCCCAAATAGAAAAATCTTGAGAAAGAATTACAAAGCTGGAGACATCATGCTCCCTGATTTCAAACTCTATTATAAAGCTACAATAATGAAAACAGTATGGTACTGGCATCAAAACAGACACATCTATCCATGGAACAGAACAAAGAGCCCAGAAATAAACCCAACATATACAATCAATTAGTTTACAACAAAGGAGCCAAGATTATACAATGAGGAAACGACAGTCTATTCAATAAATGATGTTGGGAAAACTAGATGGCCACATGCAAAAAAAATGTAACTGGATCACTATCCTATATCAAACACCAAAATTACCTCAAAATGGATTAAAGACTTGAATACAAGACCTGAGGCAATAAAATTCCTACAAGAAAACATAGTTGGTAAGCTCCCTGACATCAATCTTGGAGATGAGTTTTTGGATCTGACATAAAAGCAAAGGCAACACAAGTAAAATTTAACGAGTAAAAAATACTACATCAAAAAAGTTCTGCTCAGCAAGCGAAACCATCAACAAAATGAAAAGGCAACCTAGTGAATGGGAGAAAGTATTTGCAAATGATGTATCTAATAAGAGGTTAGAAATCAAAATACATAATAAACTCATAAAACTCAATAGTAAAAAAGTAATAAAAATAAAATCCAATTAAAAGGTGCACAAAGGATCTGAGTATACATTTTTCCAAGGAAGATGTACAGGTGGCCAACAGACACATGAAAAGATGCTCAATCTCACAAATCATCAGGGAAATGCAAATCAAAACCAAAATGAGAGATAACCTCACACTAGTCAGAATGGCTAATATCAAAAAGATAAGAAAACAAGTGTTGACAAGGATGTGGGAAGAGGGAATCCTTGTGTACTGTTTGGGAGAATGCAAATTGGTACAGCCCCCATGGGAAACAGTACGGAGGTTCCTCAAAAAATTAAAAATAGAAATACCATACAACCCAGTAATTTTACTTCTGAGTATTTACTTGAAGAAACAAAAACACGATTTTGAAAAGATATATGCATCACCATGTTCACAGCAGCATTATTTACAATAGCCAAGATATGAAAACAAACTAAATGTCCACTGATAGATGAATGGATAAAGAAAACGTAGTGTGTGTGTGTGTGTAGAAGAATATTATTTAGCCATTAAAGGAATGAAATCTTTTTGTGACAATGTAGATGGACCTTGAAGGCATTATTTTAGTTGAAATAAGTTAGAAAGGTAAACATTGATTGAGCTCACTTATATATGGAATCTAAAAAAAACACAAAAGTACAAGTTCAAAGATACAGAGAAGAGACTGGTGGGTAGTGCCAGAGGTGGGGGGCAGGGGGATAGTAAAAGGAGTGAAGGGGTCAAATGGTATAAAATTCCAGTAGTAATATAAGTAAGCCATGGGGATGCAATATACAGCACAGTGACTATAGTTAGTAACACTCTAGTTTGTATTTGAAATTGCGTGGAGAGTAGATCTTCAAAGTTTTCAAAACAAACAAAAAAAACCCTCACATTTCTCTTAAAATAGGTCCTTGGCTTCCACAGTCCCTCACTTCATGATCAAATCACCATTAATACTGCTTAAAAGAGCATAAGCAGACTTCCTTATTAATTTGCAACAATGGATATTTCTCAACAACTGCTGTGGATTGGTTTTCTAAAAAAAAACCTGTGTATGAAAATCTGTGGTTGAGGAATTACAAAACACATAGGCTTTTATGTATAGGTTGGCTAACCAAATTGGAAACAAACTTATGATTGAAATCTCACATATACATATTCACCATTCACCAAATAATGAAGATATAAAGAGAATGTGGTATCATCTGGAATTAGCAATGATGGTTACTTAACAATTTCTGTTAAAAACAATGTCCTGTTAAAAACAATAACCTTTAAGGATTTTCATCCTCTAAATGTTCAGTGGCTTCTCTTACTGGATGGTATAAACCAAAGACTGTTTTGTGTTACACAGGCATCTCCTACTTGTGCTATACTGAACACACTGGGGTGGAGGCAATACGAGGAATGACAACAGCACCTGCTAACTAAAGGAGGCACGTGTGAAAAGACCTTTCCGGTATTATTATTTCAGTTTGCTGTTCATTTTGGTTGAGGCCTGCCATTTGCACATAATGCATAGATGCCCTCCTCAGAATGTTCAGCAACACTTCTCTATACCCCTTTTATGACTTCAGCCATGTTCTACTTTCTAGTATAGCTGTTGGTCTACTTTATCATATTCACTAGATAGTAAACTCCTTGGAAAAAGAACTGATTGAGCTGTGGATCTGTCCTCAGGCCTGGATCCCTGGTGCACTGGGTATTAGTAGGCAGGTGCTTCAAGGAAGGAACAGGTTTGTGTGTTCCCTGAATGAAAAGCACTCTGTACACACATATGCTTTTACCTTCAAAAATCTTACAATTTAATGGTGTAACCCACTGAACCTCACTATTTCTCAAAATCACTGAGACACTGAAAGCCACAGAAAATTTGCTGTATACAGCAAATAAAGTAAGTAAAGGCAAACACTGTCACAACCAGGCCTGTCTTAGTCTATATGACACCTACTGTGAATTGCTACAGTAAGCCCTCTCCTGCAGGTGATTCATTCCTTTGCCAGGATACACACACTGGTGATCCACGGGCAGGCTGGTTTTCAGCCTTTATCTACCTGCTTGGGGGGCCACAGGCAGGGAACAGCCTCCGTAACTATACATGTACCCTTGTCACTGTTTACCAATTCATAAAGTAAAGGTTACATCAAGGAGCCAGACCCAGGGTACCTAAGCCTTCAGGTATTGAACTAGTTTAAACTGGTAGTACCCAGGGCACACTTTTAAGCTCTCCGAATCTAACTAGAATTTGAGTGACATTTTAAGGAAGCTGGTAAGTGAAATATTCTCATCAGAACCTTGGTGCATAATTTTATAAATACCCTATGGTTCTTACCACTCTCTATATTGCTCAAGAAAGTTATTAAGTTCCTGGGGGGACTTCCTAGTCCTCCAAAGCTCAAAGACAGCCTGGGCCTTGCCATAAGCATGGATTGTTGTTAGAGAAACAGTTTCTTAACCCTTCACACTTATATTCCTAACTGCAGTGCACTGAAGATTCCACACACCTCAGGTAAGAAGTTTCTATATACAGAATATAAATGTAATGACCACCATGTGCTAAACACACTTCTCATGGATGATCTTTATTCCTCACTACAGTCTTGATGAAGTCTCACAATTTGATGAAAAACTGATGCTCAGAGAAAGTAAACAATGTGCCCAAATTCACTTATCCAGAAAGTGTAAAACCAGAATCTTCTGATGAGAGAAGCTAGATTTTAACTGGTTCGTTATACTTGCAACTGTCTTAGACGTTACATAGTTTTCTAATTTTGAAAGTCAAAAGCCTAAGTTTGTCTAGATAAGCATCTTAGCTGGAACACATTCAGCAAATGACTTCTCATGGTCTCATTGAATACCTCACAGGATGGGGTAAACAAGATCCTAAAGGCAGGCTTCAATGATGGAAAAGTAATAATTATAGAGAGATGGTATACTGAGTTGAAATCAAGCACCTTGAAATTTCTACCTAGAGCTGCATATTTGTACATAAACAGAATAAATTAAATCTTCCTCTTCTGTGTATCTACATATCACAAGGAAAGACAACTGTCATGATTTCATAACCTTTCCCCTACCCCACCCCAGTGTAGCCTTCCCCTCTTAGATTTAAGCATTCCCGATCATTCGGGTATTCTCCATATACCGTCATTAGGTTTGAGCACCTGTCTATCTAACTGGGGACCTTTACCTGGGCATGTTATAGATTAATAAAAAATATTTGCTATTATGATGCTCTAAACTGAACATAATACCATAGGTGTTGTTCAATCAGTGTATAATAGGGATGTTTGGTGAGTTATTGCTTCTATTTGTCATTCAGGCCTAGTTACACTTCCTGCCTAATTTTGGCAAAGGGTTATGCCGGGGGGCTGACTTCAGTGGACTTAAATTCTCAACGATGCCAGAGATTTTTCCTTTGGGGGTCGGAACTATTATTTTTTCACCGTCTTTAGTTAATACCTTCTTTCTGGATAAAATGTACAGCCAATTCCCACTTAAAAGGAGGCAGATTTAAGAATGATTTTTATAGTGAGAAAGACATTAAATTTATTCCCCACTTTGTAATGTGCAACCTTTATGACCCTGGAAAATTCTGTAACTTCCCTGAGCTTCAGCTTCCCCATCTATAAAGCAGGGATTCTGATCCTTTTCTTCTGGTGGTGGTCTGCAGATTAAATCAGAAATTAAATTAATAAAATGCTTATCTCAGTGTCTGACACATTGTAAAAGGTAACAAAAAAAGGGGGCTGTTGTTTCTTAATCCAACTAATTGAGACATTCCAATGATTATTCCCTAGAAACTAGTCAAACACTGTTTATAAAAGAATTAACTCAATTTCAGAATACTCCAGACTGCACTGCCACTGATAACAATAAACCATTCCTCCAGTGCAAAAGGCTTTGATAAAAAGATATAAAACAAGGTTCCCAGTGCATCCACATGTTTATGCTTATATTTATATATAACCTCATTGCTGAGTTTTACATTTTTCAGACTATGCTTTCTTAATTACTCTGCACAATGATTACATACATATAATAAGTTATTGAGAATATACTGGGGCCTCGTTGACATGCTCTAAATTCAGGCCATTATTCTCTCTCCTGGGCTACAGGAATGACTCTGTACTTGCATCACGCTGACACTAAGTTTTCCTAGTTTGAAATGAAAAAGATCATATCCGACTTTTCTGGATGCCTGTGAGGGTAAACTCAAATGTTTGTATATAATTAGAAGATATCTGGCTCATGAGTTTAAAAATAACAACTCTTAATTCTGTTCCCCCAGTCGATAGGGAGAACTTGGTAACAGGACTTTGTCCCACTGCTCTGAGGCCTGTTCTACCGATTATAAGCACTGAAGCATGGGAGCACCCTGTAAATGAATCCATGAGCGATCCCTTATCTGGGTATAAGGCCTCTTATTTAGCTTTCGAAAGACTCTTTTCCAAGCGAGTTCTAAGGATGAGGGCAGAAAGACAATCAGTACCATATGTTAAGTATACCCATTATTTAAGTTACATCTTGGAACAACTGCCTGAGGTCAATGGCAGTGTTAGGCAGAAAGACAAATATGAGCAGGATGAAAAGAGAAGGCCCCCCAAAATGACTCAGAAAGTTGGACCCTGTGGCTTCATCTGATCAACAGTGACTCAGGAAATGTCCAGAGTCTCCCCAGAAAAGAAACATCAGAAGCACAGGCACAACACAGCCCCTGTCCTCATTTCACCAGCCAGAACAAGCCTAGAGAGCTGAGAGCTGTCAATCAAGGACCTCTCTGCCCTGCCAAAACCACATACAAGAAGCCTCAGAATGAGCATCCGGGCCTGTCTCACCTTAGGCAGGCCCACTCTGCTACTCTGTGCAGAGTGCATTAAAACCTTTGCTTTCTTAACTTTGGTTTCTCTTCTCACTATACCTGACTTCCTGGAGACCCAGAGCCAAGTTCCTTCCTTCCTAACAGCAGGAGATGACAGAGTTCCTGTTCTGAATATGCATCGCAATTCCTGCGGGGGAGCAGGACTGGGGAAGAACTGCTTGATAAGCAGCTGAAAATTTTATTTCTTCCCCCTACATACTACAATTACAAACGCTATCAAACATAGTGAGTGTCAACCATGTGATATAATGCCTCCCAAGAGAGCAGACCCCACAATTTCCTTCAAACATCAATGGCAGTGACACGACAGATCAGAAACAGTCAGTTGCCTTCAGTCTTATTAAATACATATGACAGTCACATTCGGACCAAATGATTCCACAGTTAATGCTATTCAAATCAGCACCTAGAAATTAATTATTTCACCATTATTTTAGTGATAACAAGACACCTTAATGGAGTCATTTGACCAAGACTATTCACATTAAATTGAAAGGAGAGGCAAAAATGTCAAAAGCTAAGTATCGGTGGACAAATTCTATAGAAGATTTTGAGCTGAGTCTTAGAGTCCTTGCTTTTGGGAAATTTCTATTTAGATTACTTTATCCGGTCCTGGCCTCTCTTCTCTCAGCTTCCAAAACCCAGCCAGAATACATCATCTATCCTGATACTCCTGTTTTAGAGAAGGTACTTTCACACCCCAATTAAAAATTAACATCATCACAGGTAAAGTTCCCTGAACAATTAGCATGTTAAAGTAATTGTGCTTAGACTATTATACAGTTGTAGTACATTTATTACACATTATATAATGTATATACATTAATGTATATACATTATACATTATATAATATATAATTATAATCCCTTTTCAGCTAACAAAAAATAAGGTATAGAGAAGTAAAGTGATGTGTTCAAGGTCTATCTATTTAAGCACCAACTGGTTGTCTTCTTACAGATCAAAAACGTTACCCTCAATGCTGCTTCAGGACTGTTTCTTGCCATTATGTCATATTCCTTCTTCAGAGAAAAGCAAACTCAAGTTTCGTGAATCAAATAAACAGTAAACCAGTATGAAGTGCAGTTTCATTTAGAGAGGGCCACAGAGTCCTTTGAAATATTCTATTTCTCAGTTCTAGAATTTCTATTGTTTCTTTATCATTTGACTTTCTCTGCTGAGATTTTCTGACTTTTCATTTATTATGAGCATATTTTCATTTGCCTAAGATAATTATAGCTGCTTTAAAGTCATTGTCTGCTAATTTCAATATTTAGGTAATTTGGAGTTTTTCTGTTGTCATATTTTGAGTATTGGTCACACATTCCTGTTTCTGTGTATGTCAAGTAATTTTGAATTGTATCCTGGTCATTGCAGATGTTATGTGTTAACAGTCTCTGGATTCATTATATTTCTCAGAAGAGGGATAACTTTTTGCCTTAGCAGGAAATTAACTTGGTGGGACTCAAAGTACAAACTCTGTCTCTTGGGCTTGGGTAACAGCTGTAAATTCACTTCACTCCTTTTATTCTAATCTGGGTTGTTTGGTGTCAGCCCCACACAGGTACAGTTCAGGGATCAGCCAGAGATTTCTTTTTTTCTTTCTTTCTTTCTTTCTTTTTTTTTCTCTCCTTTTTTTCTTCTCTTTTTAAAGTCTTAAAGAGCCCAGCTGACATACGTGGCAACTATCAGTGACCAATTATATAGCCATGAAAAGACAGAGGAATATGGTTCAGACCAAAATCAACCAGACAACCCCAGAGAGGGAGTCTGAAGGGATGGAAATGCACAGCCTCCCTGAAAAAGAATTCAGAATAAAAGTCATAACCATGCTGATGGACCTACAGAGAAATGTGCAAGAGCTGAGGGACGAAGTGAGGGAACTGAGGAAAGACAGTACAGAAATCAGACAAGCGATCGACGGGCTTAACAGCAGAATGGATGAGATGCAAGAGACTGTTAATGGAATAGAAAACAGAGAACAGGAGTACAGAGCAGCTGAGGCAGAGAGAGATAAAAGGATTTCTAGGAATGAAAGAATATTAAGAGAACTGTGTGACCAATCCAAACGGAACAATATTCGCATTATAGGAGTACGAGAGGAAGAAGAGAGAGAAAAAGGGATAGAAAGTGTCTTTGAAGAAATAATTGCTGAAAACTTTCCCTCGCTGGGGAAGGAAGTAGTCTCGCAGTCCACCAAAGCTCATAGATCTCCTAACACAAGGGACCCAAGGAAGACAACACCAAGACACATAATAATTAAGATGGCAAATATCAAAGATAAAGACAGGGTATTAAAGGCAGCTAGAGAGAGAAAAAAGATCTCCTACAAAGGAAAACCCACCAGACTATCATCAGACTTCTCAACAGAAACCTTACAGGCCAGAAGAGAATGGCATGATATATTTAACGTTATGAAACAGAAGGGCCTCGAACCAAGAATATTGTATCCAGCACGATTATCATTTAAATATGATGGAGGGATTAAACAATTTCCAGATAAACGAAAGTTGAGAGAGTTTGCCTCTCATAAACCACCACTACAGGATATCTTAAATGAACAGCTCTAGATGAGAGCACACCTAAGGCTAAAAAGATGTCACCAGAGGAAAAAAAAATCATAGCAAAGAAAGCAGACCATCCAAATACTAACTAAAGGCAAAGAATAAATCACCTATTATAGAAAGAATGGAGGAGGAGGAATAAGAAGGGAGAGAAAGAAAGAAACATCAGACTGTGTTTACAATAACTTAACAAGAAAGTTAAGTTAGATTGTTAGATAGTAAAGAAGCAACCCTTGAACCCTTGGTAACCACGAATCTAAAGCCAGCAATGGCAATAAGTACATACCTATCAATAATCACCCTAAATGTAAATGGACTGAATGCACCAATCAAAAGACACAGAGTAACAGAATGGATAAAAAAGCAAGACCCATCTATATGCTGCCTACAAGAAACTCACCTCAAATCCAAAGATATACACACACTAAAAGTGAAGGGATGGAAAAAGATATTTCATGCAAACAACAAAGAGAAAAAAGCAGGTGTTGCAGTACTTGTATCAGACAAAATAGACTTCAAAACGAAGAAAGTAGCAAAAGATAAAGAAGGACATTACATAATGATAAAGGGGTCAGTCCAACAAGAAGATATAACCATTATAAATATATATGCACCCAACACAGGAGCGCCAGCATATGTGAGACAAATACTAACAGAATTAAAGGAGGAAATAGACAGCAATGCATTCATCTTAGGAGACTTCAACACACCACTCACTCCAGAGGACAGATCAACCAGATGGAAAATAAGTAAAGACACAGAGGCACTGAACAACACACTAGAACAGATGGACCTAACAGACATCTACAGAACTTTACACCCAAAAGCAACAGGATACACATTCTTCTCAAGTGCACATGGAACATTTTCCAGAATAGACCACATACTAGGCCACAAAAAGAACCTCAGAAATTTCAAAAATATTGAAATCCTACCAACCAACTTCTCAGGTCACAAAGGTATAAAACTAGAAATAAATTTTAGAAAGAAATCAAAAAGGCTCACAAATACATGGAGACTTAACAACACTCTCCTAATTAATCAATGGGTTAACTACCAAATCAAAACAGAAATCAAAGAATATATGGAGACTAATGACAACAACAACACAAAGCCACAACTTCTGTGGGACGCAGCAAAGGCAGCCCTAAGAGGAAAGTATATTGCAATCCAGGCCTATTTAAAGAAGGAAGAACATTCCCAAATGAATAGTCTAAAGAAACAATTACTGAAATTGGAAAAAGAAGAACAAATGAGGCCCAAAGTCACCAGAAGGAGGGACATAATAAAGATTAGAGAAGAAATAAATAAAATTGAGAAGAATAAAACAATAGAAAAAATCAATAAAACCAAGAGCTGGTTCTTTGAAAAAATAAACAAAATAGATAAACCCCTAGCCAGACTCATTAAGAGAAAAAGAGAATCTACACACATAAACACAGTCAGAAATGAGAAAGGAAAAATCACGATGGAACCCACAGAAATACAAAGAATCATAAGAGAATATTATGAGAATCTATATGCTAACAAGCTGCAAAACATAGAAGAAATGGACAACTTCTTAGAAAAATACAACCTTCCAAGACTGACCAAGCAAGAAACAGAAAAACTAAACAGACCAATCACCAGTGACGAAATCGAATTGGTAATCAAAAACCTACCCAAGAACAAAACCCCTGGGCCTGATGGATTCACCTCTGAATTCTACCAGGCATATATAGAAGAAATAACACCCATTCTCCTTAAAGTTTTCCAAAAAATAGAAGAGGAGGGAATACTTCCAAACTCATTCTATGAAGCCAGCATCACTCTAATACCAAAACCGGGCAAAGACCTCACCAAAAAAGAAAATTACAGACCAATATCCCTGATGAACGTAGATGCAAAAATACTCAACAAAATATTAGCAAACCGAATTCAAAAATACATCAAGAGGATCATATACCATGATCAAGTGGGATTCATCCCAGGGATGCAAGGATGGTACAACATTCGAAAATCCATCAACATCATCCACCACATCAACAAAAAGAAGAACAAAAACCACATGATCATCTCCATAGATGCTGAAAAAGCATTTGACAAAATTCAGCATCCATTCCTGATTAAAACTCTCAACAAAATGGGTATAGACGGCAAGTACCTCAACATCATAAAGGCTATATATGACAAACCCACAGCTAACATCATACTTAACAGCGAGACGCTGAAAGCTTTTCATCTAAGATCGGGAACAAGACAGGGATGCCCACTCTCTCCACTGTTATTCAACATAGTACTGGAGGTCCTAGCCACAGCAATCAGACAAAACAAAGACATACAAGGCATCCAGATTGGTAAAGAAGAAGTCAAATTGTCACTATTTGCAGATGACATGATACTGTACATAAAAAACCCTAAAGATTCCATTCCAAAACTACTAGAACTAATATCTGAATTCAGCAAAGTTGCAGGATACAAAATTAACACACAGAAATCTGTTGCTTTCCTATACACTAACGATGAACTAACAGAAAGAGAAATCTGAGAAACAATTCCATTCACAATTGCATCAAAAAGAATAAAATACCTAGGAATAAACCTAACGAAGGAAGTGAAAGACCTGTACTCTGAAAACTATAAGACACTCCTAAGAGAAATTAAAGAAGACACTAACAAGTGGAAATGCATCCCGTGCTCTTGGCTAGGAAGAATAAATACTGTCAAATACCAACAGCTTTCTTCAATGAACTGGAACAAATAATTCAAAATTTCATATGGAACCACAAAAGACCCCGAATAGCCAAATCAATCCTGAGAAGGAGGAATAAAACAGGGGGAATTACACTCCCTGACTTCAAGCTCTACTACAAAGCCACAGTAATCAAGACAATTTGGTATTGGCCCAAAAACAGACCCACAGACCAGTGGAACAGAATAGAAAATCCAAACATTAACCCACACATATAACAGTCAATTAATATTTGATAAAAGTGCCTTGGATATACAATGGGGAGATGACAGCCTCTTCAGCAGCTGGTGTTGGAAAAACTGGACAGCTACATGTAAGAGAATGAAACTGGACTACTGTCTAGTCCCATACACAAAGGTAAACTCAAGGTGGATCAAAGACTTGAATGTAAGTCATGAAACCACAAAACTCTTAGAAAAAAACATAGGCAAAAATCTCCTGGACATACACATGAGCAACTTCTTCATGAACATATCTCCCCGGGCAAGGGAAACAAAAGCAAAAATGAACAAGTGGGACTACATCAAGCTGAAAAGCTTCTGTACAGCTAAGGACACCATCATCAGAACAAAAAGACATCCTACAGTATGAGAGAATATATTCATAAAAAACGTATCTGATAAAGGGTTGACATCCAAAATATATACAGAACTCATGCACCTTAACAAACAAAAAGCAAATAATCCAATTAAGAAATGGGCAGAGGACATGAATAGACACTTCTCCAAAGAAGAAATTCAGATGGCCAACAGGCACATGAAAAGATGCTCCACATCGCTAATCACCAGAGAAATGCAGATTAAAACCACAATGAGATATCACCTCACACCAGTGAGGATGGCCAATATCCAAAACACAAACAACAACAAATGTTGGCGAGGATGTGGAGAAAAGGGAACCCTCCTACACTGCTGGTGGACTGCAAATTAGTTCAACCATTGTGGAAAGCAGTATGGAGGTTCCTCAAAAAACTCAAAATAGAAATACCATGTGACCCAGGAATCCCACTCCTAGGAATTTACCCTAAGAATGCAGCAGCCCAATTTGAAAAGGACAGATGCACCCCTATGTTTATTGCAGCACTATTTACAATAGCCAAGAAATGGAAGCAACCAAAGTGCCCATCAGTAGATGAATGGATAAAGAAGTGGTACATATCCACAATGGAATATTATTCAGCCATAAGAAGAAAACAAATCCTACCGTTTGCAACAACATGGATGGACCTAGAGGGTATTATGCTCAGTGAAATAAGCCAAGCCGAAAAAGACAAGTATCAAATGATTTCACTCATATGTGGAGTATAAGAACAAAGAAAAAATACTGAAGGAACAAAACAGCAGCAGACTCACAGAACCCAAGAACGGACTAATAGTTACCAAAGGGAAAGGGACTGGGGAAAAACGGTGGGAAGGGAGGGATAAGAGGGAACAAGGGGCATTACGATTAGCAGATGTAATGTTGGCAGGGCACGGGGAGGGCTGTACAACTCAGAGAAGACAAGTAGTGATTCTATAGGATCTCACTACGCTGATGGACACTGACTGTAATGGGGTTGGTGGGTGGGACCTGATGAAGGGGTAGTTTAATAATCGTAATATTGCACATGTAATTGCAAATTAATGATAATAAAATAATTTATATTAAAAATTTTTTTTCTCTCAGCCTTTAGCTCACCTTTGCATCATGTTACTTTTCATCCTGTTACCAGGATGAAATTGTTTAGCAGGACAAATTGTTAAAATTTTGATGAAATTCAATCTTTGTTTTCTTTTGTGGATTATATTTTACTGTTATGTCTATGAACCTTTCCCTGAACGCTCAGTCCCAAAGATTTTCTCCATTATTTTCCTCTGAAAGTATTACAGTATTTAGCTTTACATTTAGATCTACAATTTATTTTAATAAAATTTTTATATGGTGTGAGATTCAGGTTGGAATGCATTTTTTGCCTATAGATATCCAATTTCTCCATTATGAACTGTCATAAAGATTATCCTTCCTCTGTTGAATAACTCTTGCATCTTTGTGAAAAATCAGTTGGCTGTACTTCTGTTAGTCTATTTCCAGGTGTTTAATAACTCTGCTTCTTTTTTCTTTGTATATTTTGAAGTTTTATTTATAGGTATAAACACATTTGGAATTTTATATCTTCCTCTGTATAATACATATTGATTCTTTTTTTTTAATCATACTCTCTTAATTTCTCATAATGCTTTTTTGCCTTAATATCCACTTTGCTTTTTATTAATATGGATATTTCAACTTAAAAAATTTGTATTTACTCAATAAATCTTCCATTCTCTTACATACTTTCAAACGTTAAATGTTGTAATATCTCCTTCTTATAAACAGCATATGGCCAAAATTTGTTAATTCACTTTGACAACCTGTGTCTTTTAATTAAACTATATAGTCCATTTAAAGCTACTGGCATTTGAGATTTTCTATTATCTTGGTTTCTGTTCACTATTGTTTGGCCTTGTCTGTTTTCCTTCATTTATATACTGTTTTATTTTCTCATTCAATATTTCCCTCTACTTTTTTAGAAGGCACCTCTATTTAATTCTGTTAGTTACTGTAGAATATTTAAATCTATACTAATTATGAAACATAGTCAGTACCTTCCCCCTCAACAAAAAGCCCTTAAAACACTAACTACAATTAGTCATTCTTTCAATTTATACACTGTATACTTGTTTTATTATTGTTTATCTTATGAGGTTTTGTTGTATAGTTAATATTTACTTGCATATTTACATTTTATTACTCATGATTACCTCTCTTATTTTATACCTTTCATTAGAAATCATTTTTTTCTGCCTATAATGCACTTATTACTTAATTTCCCCTAAATACATGTCTGCTGGTGGCAAACTCTATATTTTCATTCATTTCAAAGGTCTTGATTTCACTTATGTTTTAAGAGATTTTGACTGGAAGTCCTATCCAGAGCAAGTAATTAAGAAAAAGAAATAAAAAGTATCCATATTAGAAAGGAAGAACTAAAATTGTCACTGTTTTGCAGGTAACACAATATTGTATACAGAAAACCCCAAAGACTCCACAGAAAATTGTTAAACCTAATGAACAAATTCAGTAAAGTTGCAGGATACAAAATCAATATACAAAAGCCTGTTGTGTTTGTATAAATTACTAACAAAATATTAGAGAAATTAAGGAAACAATCCTATTTATAATCACATCAAAAAGAATAACATATATAGGAATAAATTTAACCAAGAAGGTGAAACATCCATACACTGAAAACTGTAACATTAATGAATGAAGAAGACATAAATAAATGGAAAGATAGTCTGTGCGCATGGATTGGAAGAATTAATACTGTTAAAATATCCTAACTACCTAAAGCAATCTGCAGATTCCAGGGCAATCCACATTAAAAATCCAACAGCAAATTTCATGGGAATATAACAAACAATTCTAAACTCTGTATGGAACCACAGAAGACCCTGAGTACCCAAAGCAATCTTGAGAAAGAATAACAAAGAGGCAGGTGTCACATGCCCTAATTCCAAATTATACTATAAAGCTACAGTAATTAAAACAGTATGTTACAGTCATAAAAACAGACACACAGATCAATGAAACAGAACAGACAGCCAGGAATAGAACCACACATATATGGTCAACTAATTTACAACAAAGGAGCCAAAAATACACAATGGGGAAAAGAGAGTCTCTTCAATAAATTGTGTTGGGAAAACTGGAGAACTAAATGAAAAGAATTAAACTGGACCACTATCTCACATCATATAAATATTAACAAATGGATGCAAAATTTGAATGTGAGACCTGAAACTATAAAACTCCTGGAAGAAAATAGAGGTGGCAAGCTCCTTGACAGCAGCCTTGAAGATGATATCTTGGATTTGACACCAAAAGCAAAGTCATCAACAGCAATAATAAAGTGGAACTACATCAAACTAAAAAGCTTTCACAGAGCAAAGGAAACCATCAACAAACAAGGCAACCTACTGAATCGAACAAAATATTTGCAAAACATGTATCTGATTAAGGGCTAATATCCAAAATATATAAAGAACTCATATAATGCAACAGCTAATAAATAAGCAAACAACAAGCAATCTTCTTATAAAATGGGCAGAAGATATGAATAGACATTTTCCCAAGGAAGACATATAGATGGCCAACAGACACATGAAAAGTTGTTCAACCTCACCAATCATCAGGTAAATAAAAATCAAAACCACAGTAAGATATCACCTCACACTCATTAGAATGGCTAATATAAAAAAGACAAGAATGAATGATTCTTGGAAAGGCTGTGGTGAAAAAGTAACCCTTGTGCACAGATGGTAGGAATATAAATTGGTACAGCCACTATGGAAACAGTTTGGAGGTTCCTTAAAAAATTAAACAGTTTATTTTCATGATGGTGATCTATATGAAGTTCCTTCCCACAAACATACTAAATTTAAAGCTACATAGAGAATAACCTCTGGAAAACTAAAAACTAAAAACAGGCTGAGTGACTCCTATTTATTGGATGAGTGAGAGAATTCCCATATCAAAACAGTAGGAAAGACTAGGACAGAATCTGACATAAACATCCTGGCATGGCAACTTACAGTCAAAAGGAACTTCTTCCCAGAGCTTCTTCCTAAGAAGTGAGGGTTTGAATTCTAGATGGCACCCCCAACTTTTAACACCTGCACCAGAGAAGCCCCTGAAACTTCTAGCACTGAAAACCAATGGGGCTCATGTCCACAAGATACACAAGGCTATAGTTATCTGAGAAACAGCTCTTATAGGGTCTGTGCTATGTATTTGGACTCTTTCAGCCTAGGGCCAGACAAAAAGTGATTATAAAGGGGCGTCTGGACTTTCTAGGGAAGATCCTCATTTGCAGATCCTGGAGCTTTGGCCTGAGAGGCAGACCTTAGATTTGGCACACATCTAAAGATCTACAGACATGGTCTCAAGGAATGTGGCCTAGTGCATACCATTTGGCACTCTCTCTGCCCTGATACAGCTCAATGAAATCTCCAAGACAGGAGATTTTACACTTGCCTGGAACCCCAATTCTTGTGACTGCTGCCAAGTTGACTTCTTTAGATCATCTGGAACTGTTGACCAATGGGGCTTACACTTGTAGGTCCGTAGGACTATGTATTTGCATATTTCAAAGGCTGCTGCCTGAGGGTGTGGGTTCCAATCAGCCTAAAACTAGGTGCTGAGATCCTCTCCTTTGAGACACTGACTGGTCTTGCACACTGTCAACTACTGGGAGTCATTAACTTAAAAAGCTATTTGGACAATCACAAAGGTTTGAGAGACAACCAAAAGCTAAGGCAGGTTGAACAAAAAGTTCATCTATACAAAGCCACTCCTTCAAGAATGGGAGAGGTGGCTGTTTTATCTAGTGCACAGGAACCAACACAGAGAGTAAGCTAAATGATGAAACAAGAGAGTATGTGCCAAATGAAGTAAGAAAATAAAACCTCAGGGGGAAAAAAATTTAAACAGAGAAGTAATTTACATAATAAAATGTTCAAAGTAATAGTTACAAAGATGCTCACCAAAGGGATCAGCACAGTGAGAACATCAACCAAGAGACAGAAAATATAACAAAGTATCAAACAGGAGTCACAGACCCAAAGCATACATGAACTGAGCAGAAAAATGCACCAGAGGGGTTCAATAGCAGACTAGATGAAGCAGATAAAAAGGCTCAGTTAACTTGAAGACAGGGCAGTAGAACTCACCCCATCAGAAGAGCAAAAAGAAAAAAGAATGAAGAAGTGAAGATAGCTTAAGAGACTTATGGAAACAAATTAAAACTGATTAAAATTCACATTATAGGGGTCCTAGAAGGAAAACAGAGAAAAGGGGAGAAAATCTTATTTGAAGGAAAATGACAACTTCCCTGACCTGAAGAAAGACACAGACATCCAGGTCAAGGAGGCCCAGAAATTTTCAAATAAGATGAACTTAAGGAGACTCATATCAAGACACATTACAATTAAAATGTCAGACATTAAAGACAAGGACAGACTCTTAAAAGCAGCAAAATAGCTTGTTATGTATAAAGGAACTCCCATAAGTCTATCAGATTTTGCGTTAGAAACTTTGCTGGGTAGAAGGGATTAGCACAATATAGTTAAAGTGCTGAAAGGAAACAAAAATCCAGCAAATAGTCTATACAGCAACATTATCATTCAGAATTGAAGGAGAGTTGAAAGAGCGGCAAAAGGCAAAGTTGTTCATCAACACTACAGGCCTTATAAGAAATGTTAAAGGAACTTCTTTAAGCTGAAAAGAAAGGGCACTTATTAAAAACAAGAAAACATATGAAAATAATAATCACACTGGTTAAAGGTAAATATATAATATAGTAAAGGTAGGGGACCAATCACTTTAAAGCTAGTATAAAGGTTAAAACACAAAAGTAGTAAAAATAACTGATAACTTGGTAAGGGATGCAAATTATCAGTTAATTAGATAAAAAGATATAAAATGTGACATAAAAATTGGGAGGAGTAAAAATGCAGAGCTTTAGAATACATTCAAACTTATGTTATCATCAATGTAAAATAGACTGTTAGAAATATAAATTGTATGTAAGCATCATGGGAACCCCAAAGCATAAACATACAGTAGACACACAAAACATAAAGGAATCTAAGCATAACACTGAAGAAAGTCATAAACCACAAAAGAAGAGAGCAAGAGAAGAAGAAAAAGCAGAGAGGAAGTATACATAAAACAGCCAGCAAATGATTAACAAAAGGGCAATAAGTACGTACCTATCAATAATTACTTTAAATGTAAATGGACTAAAATTTCCATGAAAACAAAATCGCTGAATGGATAGAAAAACAAGATCTTTCTATATGATGCCTTCAGATGTAAAGACACACATAAATTGAAAGTGAAGGGATGGAAAAAGATATTGCATGTAAATGAAAATCAACAGCATATTGTGTAGCCATATTTATACCAGACAAAATAGACTTTAAAACAAAGACTATAATAGGAGACAATAAAGGACATTACATTTTGATAAAGGAGTTAATCCAACAAGAGGATATGTCATTTGTAAATATTTATGAACCCAACATAGAACCTCCTAAATATATAAAGTAAATATTAACAGACTTGAAGTGACAAACAGATAACAACACAATATTACCAGGACACTATAATACCTTACTTATGTCAATAGAAAGATCAAGACAGAATTTCAGTTTAAAAAAATCAGCCTTGAAAAAAAGATGGTGGTGTGAGAAGTGAGGCAGAAATCTCCCAAAACCACATATAACATGAAAATACAGCAAATACAACTAACCCTGAAAGAGCAACCTGAAGACTGTGACAGATGGCCTACCTTTGGGGAAAACCTCACAGAAAAGGGTAAAGTAGCAAAGTCATGATCCTGCGGTACCCAAGCCCTCTACCGACCCCAGCACACAGACAGGAGGAGGAGAAATGGAGTGCAGAGGGAGTAGAAGCCCAGCACTGCTAAAAACCCAGTCCTGGAGATCTGCTTTGGAAGCACAAACCCGTATTACATGGTGCTCTGGAGATTAGTGGGGTTGGAAAGCAAAGCAGGTGGGATATTGAGAGAGACTGAGATTTCAGCTGTTTGTGGAGAACAGGTATGAACAACTGGCTGCTCCGGGACAAAAGAAAGGAAGTCACTTTGAAAGATTTCCCAACAGCGAGGGGGGTGCTAAAGGGGCAAGGATTACACAGAGCTTGCTGCTCAGAAGAAAGGTCAGGTGGACAAAACTGTCCTGGTACACTCAGCCAAGCAGTTTGGGAACTTTCAGGAGCTTCAGATGCTCCATATCCCTGAATGGCAATGCAGTACGGAGGCCCCACACCATGATGTGCAGCCTGCCACTCCTTCTGCCTGGTGGGCACTGGTTCACAAACCTGCTGCCCCCGCCATGATGCCAGACCAGCTGCAGGGCTGCCCCGCCTATGGTAGCTACAAGGGAATAATGCACAGGCTCCTTCCTGTGCACTCAGCCCACTGGTCCTGGCCATGGAGGCAGACATAGCAGCTGGGAAGCAGGAAAGAGCTCTTTCCTCCCGACAGGCACCAGTGCCACTCATATGCGACTGCCACCATGCCTCCAGGTGCTAGGCATCCGCAGAGAGTAGAGCTCTAGACGAAGCAGCCTACACAAAGTGATTATTTCATAGTAATCATTACAAATATGAAATGGCAAGAGAATCTTGTACAAACCAAAATCTCTCAAACACCAGAAAGAGGGCTAAGTGAAACTAAAATCACCAATTTTCCATATAAAGATTGCAAAATAAAAATCATAAATATGCTCATGTAGCTACAGAAAAATATTCAAGATCTCAGGAAGGACTTCAAGAAAGAGACAGACACTGAAAAATACAATATCTGAAATGAAGCATACAATGGAGGGATTTAAAAGCAGATTAGATGAGGCAGAGGAGATGGTAAATGAAACAGAGTAACACAACAGGAATACAAAGAAGCTGAGGCACAGAAAGAAAAATTGATCTCTAGGAATGAAAGAATAATAAGACAACTCTGTGACCAATCCAAACAGAACAATATTTGCATTATGGGGATACCAGAAGAAGAAGAGAGAGAAAAAGGGATAGAAACTGTCTTTGAGGAATAATTGCTGAAAACGTCCCCAATCTGGGGAAGGAGACAGTCTCTCAGGCCAAGAAGTCCACAGATCTCCCAACACAGAGGACCCAAGGAAAACAAGACCAAGATGTATAATTCAAAATGGCAAAGATCAAGGACAAGAAGAAAGTATTAAAAGCAGCCAGAGAGAGAAAAATGATCACATACAAAGGAAAATACATCAGGATATCATCAGACTACTCAGCAGAAATCTTCAGGCCAGACAGGAGTGGCATAATATATTTAATGCAATGAAACAGAAGTGCCTCAAAACAAGAATACTCTAACTGGCAAGATTATCATATAAATTTGAAAGAGGGATTAAATAATTTCCAGATAAGCAAAAGCTGAGAGAATTTACCTCCCACAAGCCATCTCTACAGTGTATTTTTCAGGGTCTGCTATAGATGGAAGTGTTCCTAAGGCTAAAAAGCTGTCACCAGAGGTAATAAAACCACAGAAAAGAAAGTAGACCAATTAATTACTAAAAAATGCAAAATTAAATCAACTACCCCCAAAGTCAGTCAAGGGATAGACAACGAGTACAGAATATGTTACCTAATATATAAAGAATGGAGGAGGAAGAAAAAGGAGGAAAAAAAAAACACTTTATAGATTGTGTTTATAATAGCATACTAAGTGAGTTAAGTTAGACTCTTAGATAGTAAGGAAGTTACCCTTGAACCTTCGGTAACCACGAATCTAAGGCCTGCAATGGCAATAAGGTCATACCTGTCAATAATCACCCTAAATATAAATGGTCTGAATGCACCAATTAAAAGACATAGAATCACTGAATGGATAAAAAACAAAACATATCTATATGTTGCCTACAACAGACTCACTTCAAATCCAAAGACATACACAGACTAAAAGTGAAGGGAAGGAAAAAGATATTTTATGCAAATAATAGGGAGAAAAAGCAGGAGTTGCACTACTTGTTTCAGACAAAATATACTTCAAAAGAAAGAAAGTAACAAGAGACAAAGAAGGATATTACATTATGATAAAGTGGTCAGTCAAACAAGAGGATATAACCATTATAAATATCTATGCACCCAACAAAGGAGCACCTAAATATGTGAAACAAATACTAACAGAATTAAAGGGGGAAATAGAATGCAATGCATTCATTTTAGGAGACTTCAACACACCACTCCCTCCAAAGGACAGATCAATCAGACAGAAAATACAGAAACAGAGGCTCTGAGCAACACATCAGAACAGATGGAGAAACATATACAGAACACTACAAACCCAGAAGCAGCAGGATGCACATTCTTCTCAAGTGCACATGGAAAAATTTTCAAGAATAGATCACAAATTAGGCCACAAGAAGAGCCTCAGTAAATTCAGAAGGATTGAAATTGTACCAACCAACTTCTCAGACCACAAAGGTTGGAAACTAGAAATAAATTATGGAAAGAAAACAACAAAGCCCAAAAACAACATATGGAGGCTTAAAAATATGCTCCTAAATAACCAATGGATCAATGACAAAGTTAAAACAGAGATCAAGCAATATTGGAGACTAATGAAAAACAACAACTTAACACCCCAACTTCTGTGGGATACAGTAAAAGCAGTTCTATGAGTAAAGTATATAGCAATACAGGCTGCCCTCAAGAAACAAGAACAGTACCAAATGAACAGTCTAAACTCACAATTAGTGAAACTAGAAAAAGAACAACAAATGAGGCCCAAAGTGAGTAGAAGGAGAGACATAATAAAGATCAGAGCAGAAATAAATAAAATTGAGAAGAATAAAACAATAGAATTAATGAAACCAGAAGCTGGTTCTTTAAGAAAATAAACAAAATAGATAGACCCCAAGCCAGACTTATCAAGAAAAAAAGAGTCTACACACATAAACTGAATCAGAAATGAAAAAGGAAAAATCACTATAGACACCACAGAAATACAAAGAATTATTAGAGAATGCTATGAAAAATTCTAGAAGAAATGGACAACATTCTAGGAAAATACAACCTTTCAAGACTGACCCTGGAAGAAACAGAAATTCTGAACAGACCAATTACCAGAAACAAAATTGAATTTGTAATAAAAAAACTACAGAAGAACAAAATCCCAGACCCAGATGGCTTCACTGCTGAATTTTATCAAACATTTAGTGAAGACCTAATACCCATCCTTGTTAACGTTTTCCAAAGAGTAGAAGAAGAGGGAATACTTCCAAACTCATTCTATGAGGCCAGCATCACTCTCATACCAAAACAAGGCAAAGACACCACAAAAAAAGAAAATTACAGACCAATATCCTTGATACAAAATATTCAACAAAACATTACTAAACCAAATTAAAAAATACATCAAAAAGTTCATATGTCATGATCAAGTGAGATTTATTGTAGGAATGCAAGGATGGTACAATATTCAAAAATCCATCAACATCATCCACCCCATCAACAAAAGAAGGACAAAAATCACACGATCATCTCCATAGATGCTGAAAAAGCATTTGACAAGATTCAACATCCATTCATGATAAAACTCTACTCATTATGTTGGTAGAGGTTACGTACCTCTACATAATAAAGGTCAAATATGACAAACTGACAGCCAACATAATACTTAACAGCATAAAACTGAAAGTTTTTCCTCTAAGATCAGGAAGAAGACAAGGATGCCCATTCTCCCCACTTTTATTCAAAATAGTTCTGGAGGTCCTAGCCACGGCAATCAGACAACACAAAGAAATAAAGGCATCCAGATATTGGTAAGGAAGAAATTTAACTGTCACTCTTTGCAGATGTCATGATATTGTACATAAAAAACCCTAAAGAATCCACCCAAAGAAAACTAGAACTAATATCTGAATTCAGCAATGTTGCAGGATACAAAATTAATACACATAAATCTGTTGCATTCCTATATACTAATGATGAACTAGCAGAAAGAGAAATCAGGAAAACACCTGCATTTATAATTGCATCAAAAAGAATAAAATACCTAGGAATAAACCTAACCAGGGAGGTGAAAGACCTATACTCTGAAAACTACAAGACACTCATGAGAGAAATTAAAGAAGACATCAATAAATGGAAATACGTCCCGTGCTCATGGATAGGAACAATTAATATTGTCAAAATGACCATCCTGTCTAAAAGCAATCTACAGATTCAATGCAATCCCTTTCAAAATACCAATCACATTCTGCAATGAACTAGAAGAAACAGTTCTAAAATTCATATGGAACCACAAAAGACCCCGAATAGCCAAAGCATCCTGAGAAGGAAGAATAAAGCTGGGGGGATAATACTCTCCAACTTCAAGCTCTACTACAAAGCAACAGTAATCAAAACAATTTGGTACTGGTGGAAGAACAGATCCATAGATCAATGGAACAGAATAGAGAGCCCAGATATACACCCAAGCATATATGGTCAATTAATATACAATAAAGGAGCCATTGATATACAATGGGGAAATAACAGCCTCTTCAACAACTAGTGTTGGCAAAACTGGACAGCTACATGCAAGAGAATGAAACCAGTTCATTGTCTAACTCCATACACAAAAGTAAACTCAAAATGGATCAAAGACCTGAATGTAAGTCATAAAACCATAAAAGTCTTAGAAGAAAACATAGGCAAAAAATCTCTTGAATATAAACATGAGCAACTTTTTCCTGAACACATCTCCTCGGGCAAGGGAAACAAAAGAAAAATGAACAAATGTGACTACTTCAAACTAAAAAGTTTCTGTACAGAAAGCACACCATCAGTAGAAAAGGTGTCCTACCATATGGGAGAATATTTTCATAAATGACACATACGACAAGGGGTTAACATCCAAAATATATAAAGAACTCACATGCCTCAACACCCAAAAAGCAAATAACCTGATTAAAAAGTGGTCAGAGGATATAAACAGACACTTCTCCAAAGAAGAAATTCAGATGGTCAACAGGCACATGAAAAGATGCTCCACACTGCAAATCAGCAGGGAAATGTAAATTAAAACCACAATGAGATATCACCTCACACCAGTTAGGATGGCCAACATCGAAGACTAGGAACAACAAATGTTGGTCAGCATGTGGAGAAAGGGGAACCCTCCTACACTGCTTGTGGGAATGTAAATTAGTTCACGCATTGTGGAAAGCAATATGGAGGTTCCTCAAAAAACTAAAAATAGAAATACCATTTGATCCAGGAATTTCACTCCTAGGAATTTACCCTAAGAATGCGGGATCCCAGATTCAAAAAGATATATGCACCCCTATGTTTATGGTAGCACTATTTATAATAGCCAAGAAACGGAAGCAACCTTAGTGTCCATCAGTAGATGAATGAATAAAGAATGTGTGGTACATATACACAATGTAATATTATTCAGCCATAAGAAGAAAACAAATCCTACCTTTTGCAACAACATGGTTGGAGCTAGAGGATATTATGCTCAGTGAAATAAGCCAGGCAGGGAAAAACAAGTACCAAATGATTTCACTCATTTGTGTAGTATGACAACAAAGCAAAACTGAAGGAACAAAACAGCAGCAGACTCACAGACTCTCAGAGGGACTGGCGGTTACCAAAGGGAAGAAGGTGGGGCATGTGGGTGGGGTGGGAAGGAGAAGGGGTTAAGGGGCATTATGATTAGCACACATAATGTAGGGGGGTCACAGGGAAGGCAGTATAGCACAGAGAAGACAAGTAGTGACTCTATAGCATCTTGCTATGCTGATGGACAGTGAGTGCAATGGGATGTTGGGGAACTTGATAATATGGGTGAATGTTGTAACCACAATGTTGCTCATGTGAAACCTTCATAAGACTGTATATCAATGATACTTTAATTAAAAAAACCAGCCTTAAATGACACATTAGACCACATGGACCTAAGAGATATATACAAAACATTCCATCCAAAAGCAACAGAGCATACATTCTTTTAAGTGTATCTGGAACATCCTCCAGGATAGATCTTATTATGTTAAGTCACAAGTCTTTTAGAGTGAAGAAGACTGAAATCATATTAACCATATTTTCTGACCACATTGTATGAAACTAGAAATCAATTATGAGAGAATTGTAAAATTCACAAATATGTGGAGATTAGACAACATGCTACTGAACAACTAAAGGTCAATGAATAAATCAAAATAGAAGTAAAAAATACCTTGAAGCAAATGAAAAATGAAAATTCAACATACCAAAAGTTATGGGTTCAACAAAAGAAGGTGTAGGAGGGAAATTCATAGCAGTAAATGCTTATCTGAAGAACACAGAAAGATGTCAAAGAAATGATCTAACTTTACACCTAAAAAAACTAGAAGAAAAAGATGAAGTCCAAAGTTAGTAGGAAAATGGAAATAATAAAATCAGCACAAAAATAAATAAAATAGACATTAAAAAGACAGCAGAAAAGAACAATAAAACTACGAGGTGAGTCTTTGCAAAGATAAATTTGATAAACATCAGGTAGTCTCACCATGAGAAAAAGTGAAAGGACTCAAAATCAGAAATGAAAGAATATTGATAGTACAGAAATACAAAGGATTATAAGAGATTACTATGAATAATGATATGCCAATAAATTTAATAATCCTGAAGAAATTGATAAATTCCTGGAAACATCCAACCTAACATGACAGAATTATGATAAACAGAGAATCTGAACAGACCTATTCGTAGTAAGGAGATTGAATCAATAATCCAACACCTCCCAACAAACAAAGTCCAGGAACAAAGGGCATCACTAGTGAATTCTACCAAACATTCAAAGAATTAATACCAATCCTTCTCAACCCCTTCCAAAAAATAGAAGAGGGAACACTTCGAAACTCATTTTACAAGACCAGCATTGTCCTGACAACAAAACAAGAGAAGGATTCTATAAGAAAATTACCAGCCAATATCCTTAATGAATATAAATGCAAAAATCCTCAATAAAATATTAGTAAATTAAATTCAGCAATACATTAAAAGACTCATACACCATGATCAAGTAGGATTTATTTCAGGGATGCAAAGATAATTCAATATACACAAAGTCAATTTGATACAATTTAACAAAATGAGAGATAAAAATCCTATGATTATTTCAATAGACGCAAATAAAGCACTTGACAAAATTCATCATCCATTTATGATAAAAACTCCCAAAAAAGTGGGCATAAAGGCAATGTACTTCAGCATATAGGCTATATATGATAATACCACAGCAAACTTCATTCTCAATAGTGGAAAGCTGAGAACGTTTCCTTTAAGATCAAGAAAAAGATAGGGATGACCACTGTCATTCTTAGAAGTTCTAGTCATAGCAATTAGCCAAGAAAAAGTAATAGGCATGCAAATTGGAAAGGAAGAAATAAAATGTAACTATTTGTAGACGACAAAATTATATATAGAAACAGCTAAATATTTCCACCAAAAATATAAAATAAATTCAGTGAAGTTGCAGGACACAAAATCAGTATACAAAAATCTGTTGCACTTCTATACACTAATGACAAACTATCAGAAAGAGAAAGTAAGGAAATAATCCTATTTGCAACTGCATCCAAAGGAATACATAGGAATAAATTTAACCAAGGAAGGGGAAGAACTGTACACTGAAGTGTATAAGACTTTAATAAAAGAAACTAAAGACACAAATAAATGGAAAATATTTTGTGCGTATGGGTTGAAAAAATTAACACTGTCAAAATGTCCATACTACCTAAAACAATCAAAATTTCAGTAGCTTTTTTTTCAACAGAATCAGAGCAATCAATCCTAAAGTTTGTATGGAACCACAAAAGAACCTGAACAATCAAAGCAATATCAAATCAGTGTGCTGTACACCTGAAACTAGTGTTATATGTTAATTACATCCACATTTTTAAAAGTAAGATTTTTTTGATGAATATACCATTTTAACTACTCTCCAAGAACACTGAATATCAATTTCACTCCTGGCTTCTTACGTTGCTTTTGAGATGTTAATTGCCAGAAGTTACTATTCAGTTCAAAGTAATAAGTCTTTCCTCTATAATTGATTTTAAGTTTTTCTCTCTTCATCATCAAGTCCTGCATATTCCATATGATGTGTACAGATATGGATTATTTTTATTATTTTTCTTCCCTTTTTGTTATCACTGTGGAATCAATAAATTATCTTTCATCTGTTATGAAAGTTCTTTGTTGTAGTCTCCTCAAATATTGCCTTTTCACCACTTTCCTGTCCTTTTGGAACTCCAATTAAATGTAATGTATTTCAATTTGATTATTTTTAGTCCTATTTTTAATTATTATATTTTCTATCACTACATGTTTTTTTTCATCTTTTTCCAAAGAATTGCTTAGTGTTTTTGAGATCTCTTGTTCTCACATTTTCAAATTATTTCATTCAGCATATTTATCATTTAAAAAAATAATCTATTTTAAAATTCTAATACAGATTTTTTTCTTTATTGGTCTATTTCTGCTGGCTTTGTTTTGGTGCCATATTTCCTTTATGTTCCATGATTTTTAAAAAACTCTATAATAATCTTTGAGGCCTTATCTGAAAGCGAATTCTCCCAGAATGAATTTTTATGTTTCATCTAGGTACCTGAGTAGTAACAATATCCTGGGTAATTTTTAATGAAATTTTATTCTTGTGGTGTGTAGGATCAAATAGGAGGTACATATTGGGCTTCAAAGTCATAGGAATCGAAGGTGGGGATATAAACTTTTAGACTTTTTTTCCTCCTATACTTTGTATTACATTTTAAATGGGCAGTTTTCTTTGCATCCCCTGAAAAGCTAAGTTTACTTGTCATTTACTCTAAAATGAGGGTTCCAGCTTACTGCCGGGGTTCCTACTGGATCCCCCTTTGGCTACTTCTATGGGGCTTGTATTTCTGTCCCATGTAACCTGCGAGGCTGTGAAAAGTGAAGCTCAGGTTCACCAAGTTCAGCATGCACCCTCAAATTTAAAGCCAGCTTCAATCTCTGCTTTTATTTAGTGTTTGGTCTTTTGAGTATTCCTTACTTTGTTTCAGTTTATCGACACCTTTTATATTTTATTTAAATATTATATTCACATACTATACAAAAACCAGAAGCAACCCAAATACCTAACAACAGAGGAATGGAAAAATACACTGTATTGCATTTATATAACACCCTACCCTACCAAAAAACTAACTACACTATGCAACCAACTACACACAATGTAGATGAATTTCACATTTGTGGAATGAAAAAAAGACTGGACACAAAAGTGGCATAATTCCACTTATATGACATCTAAGAACAGGTGAAAGCAATCAGGGTTGATAGACACCCCTGATTACTTTTACTAGTTACTCAGAGTTGGTTAGGGGAATGGGGCTGAAGGGTGCTGATTCCTAACTAAGGAGGGCTATGAGGAAATTTCTGGGGCTTTGGAAATGTTCCATATCTTGATCTGGGTGGTGGCTACACAGGTATATAAACTCATCTTGCTGTACATTCAGGATTAGTGTAATACTTTATATAGTGTAATGTATGTTATGCTATAGCTCAATAAAGTAAAAGAAAAATTATCCCCCAGTTTTAGTTGGTTTGGCCAGGGTACCTCATGTGACTTACTGCTGCAAATAACAGTCCAAGTGCTTTACAAATATACAGGATTTATATTCATTGCCTACATTGCCAGCACCAAGGAGAAGATTGGACAGTTATTGGGAGAAGCCTATGTGAATATAAAACTGCCACTTCTCCCTTTTTGGCAGTAGGTTTTTAATTTTTTTTTTTACCATAACAAACTCCACATTTTATTTTGCTTTTATAGTCAGCATCTGAATAACTGGAAACATCTAACAGAGAAAATGTATTACAACAAAGTATTAAGTAATAAAATTACAGATATAATTTCTAAGGGGGTAGTAAAACTATTATTTCTTTTTATTAAGGTATTATTGATATACACTCTTATGAAGGTTTCACATGAAAAAACATTGTGGTTACTACATTTACCCATATTATCAAGTCCCCACCCATACCCTAATGCAGTCACTGTCCATCAGTGTAGTAAGATGCCACAGATTCACTATTTGCCTTCTCTGTGCTACACTATTTTTCCCGTGATCCCCCACACCATGTGTACTAAACAAAATACCTCTCAATCCCCTTCTCCCGCCCTCCCACACCCCTCCCCTTTGGTAACCCCTAGTTCCTTCTTGGAGTCTCTGAGTCTGCTGCTATAAAACTATTATTTTTATAACAAGTCTTGAAAATGAATGTAGTATTAATTCTTTAATAAATGCTACCATGAAGACCACAGGCAGTTTGACCTGAAGGACTGTAATTAATTTTTCTAGTATCTCATTTCTGGATACCTCTATCATTTCTACCACTGTACACAGGGTATTTTTTTCACATGTAAGTGCAATTCATCTATAAACTACGTTTGTGTCTAGCAGTTTATAAATAGAGAAGATTTTATTAGCAAAAGGAAAGGCATAGTTATATGGGCTTATTTATATATTTAATGGCCGTTGTTTACACATTTGCCAACAGGATCATTAACTGCTTTTGCAAATGAAAAGCATGAAATAGATAACAAACTGTAGATGATGCAAGATGCTTATCCTCAGCATAGTGAAGCTTGCAACTAATGTTTTACTGGTAGAATGGCCCATATGTCTTTATACATCTTTGTTTTCCTCAGCAGGTTTAGCAAAGTGTCTAACATATAACAGGCTCTCTGAAATGTTTGCCAAATAAGTAACAATAATCATAACCGACCTCTCCTTCTAAATCATATTCTTAAAAAAATATCCTACCCCCACCCTTCAATAGCACTCAAGTTGCACAGTAATGTGATGGGAAAAGAATACTATAACCATTCTGATGGAACAAATACAAGTGTGTACCGCTACCATTTCTTCTAAAGCAAAAAATGCTTCAGGGTATTTGAGGGAATAATCACAACAATGGAAACCAATTGCTACCCACCAGATTCCTCAGCATTAAAAATTTAAGTCAACAAATATTCACTAAAATCAATATTTACAAGGCACTCACGTAGATGTGGAGAGCTTAAAATACCCAAGACATCACTTTACTTGGGAGATGGGATTTTGATATTAAATGGTCTCAAAAACAATTTTAGTATGATCATTTAAGGGGATCCTGGTATAAAATAGGTCTAGCTCTTTGACTTAACAACTGAATGACTATCATAGCCCCTCAGGATTTCTGCAAAAATGTTGGGCTGGGGTAGTTAGTCATTTTTTTTTTGATAATTTGTGTTCTTTTGTTTGGTTAGCTCCTCACATTACCCCAAGCATCAGGGCTATCCTTTGTGTTCTTCTATGTAATTTCTTCTTATTCCTCTGATTCTAGAGAAGCCAAAGACAGATTTGGCACCTGACAGATAACATTTAGAAGCACTGGTTCTTAGGGACCTACTCAGCTCAGTGAGAACACACTGAATATCTTTTGTAAAGCATGATTTCTATACACCTTGGTTTTCATCACCTAATAATTTGGGATGACAACATTATTGACTTTACAAGGTGGTTATTCTAACTGAACAAGATTATCATCTAGCTCAAATGACTTGTACTTTGCCTGGAATATAAATAATGCTTAATGAACATTAGCTCTCATTGTTATTGTGTTCTTCATTATCTTTTATGTTATTAAGTAGTAGCTAAGAGTCTAGACTTTGGAGTCAGATCTGAGATTTTGACCTGGATCTGTCACTTTAGAGGTATACAAACTTGAAAAATGACTTCATATCTCTCACCTAGGGGTTTCCATCTTCCAAGTGGGAATAAGAAAGAGCCCTAATAATTAACTGAGACAATGTGTGTCAGTCAAGACTTCAGTGCCGTGCTTAGCACACAGTAAATACCCAATCCATGTAAGATGGTAATGTCATCTCTCTCTAAGACAACAAATACCTCAGAACAGATTATTCATCTCTACTATATGGTTTGTCTTTTAATTCACAGGGCCAGGCATTGAAGAAGAGAAAGAGGGCAGATACAATGTGTCATGGGAACACTTTCAGATTGCGTAAATGAACGGAGAAGATGAGGAGTGTTTGATCTGAGTAAAAGGACCTCATAGACGATTATTTGCTACAACTTTTTCTAGTCCGAGGAAGCTTTGCAGGGTCCCTCACTGAGGAGTTTTACCAACTCAGCCAGGTTTGGAAACAGTGACGGAGAAGTTCAATAACAGTAACTCATTGGAAGGAAGACCACGTCTACAGAGCAAGACATCCAACAGGCTATTTTAGGTTCAAGATAAACTTTACCTGAATTATTTGGATACTTGCCCTAGTCTCTAATTTGAAACCCCCGTATTCTCAATGATAGCCCTGTGAACCGCCTAAGTATAAGTGTCCTTAGAGCTGCCCAATGGTGGCACAGAGGACTCTGCCAACAGGTAGCAGAAAAAAATGCAAGGAACAATGATTTGTGGACTGGTTTTGTCTGCTTGCCTGTCCTCAGACTTTCATCACCCTAGTGAAAGCCAATTCGCATAACAGATCAGCTGTCGTTTTTACTTACATTCTTGGCTTGGAAATATTTCCCACCAACAAATGCCTCTGGGTCTTTGTCTTGGTGGCAAAATGCCTTCTTTTATGGCCTTTGTCATCCTCCTGTCCCTTATTCCTCTACACCCTCTTTAATTTTATTCCCTCTCCACTTACCTTTTGCAATAGCAGATAGCCCTGTGGACAACTTAAGAGGTCATGCTTATCTGATAAGCCCTGCCTTCCACCAAAACATGTAAGAATAAACTCTGTAGGATACTGAGAAATGTGGAGGAGAGATTTGCAGTTGGAGGGCTGAATTCTTTTATCTTGTCAATGTCTTAGCCTGATTTAGAGTTTTTCCCCCCTCCTTGCTGTCACTTAAACACAAAGACAAATTTGGAAAAAGACACACTAACTAGGGCTTCTCACTCTCCTGTGTAGCTGATCTTATTGAAGAAGTTAAATCACTTGGAAAATGAGTGGAGAGGGACAGCAGTCATTCTGTAACTCCTGAAAGCATTGTGTACCCTAGGCATTTTGTTGTGGGGGGGAAAATAGGTTACGCATATTAAAGAAGTAAAACACATTTTTCTTTTTACTACTCGACATGCTGAATCCTTTACTGCTTTGTAATTTGGAAAGAGTGGTTCAACTCCTTTTGTGCCTTACTTTATCATGCTATATAATTACATCTGCTAAAGCCCAGCATCTAATTTTGCCTTTCATGCATGCATACCGTACATCACTGTGGGTGACATTTCTTCTAGATGTTGCTGGTTGCTTAGCACTTTCATTTTGTATTATTTTCTATCAGTACCAATCTCAGCAATCAAGTTTTACAAGGCATCTTCTCATTGTGACTTGCCTTACTTCCATGCAGAAACGATCATTGCAAATGGTACATTATAAAATCTGTATGCAGTGGTTTTAAACTGAGTGTTCATTTCCTTTTATTCCTTTCCTTCCTTATTTCTTTTGTCTGCTAAGTGTTGGTATGTTTTATACATATTAAATTGAATTGGTGGCCAACATGTTGAAATTGGGACATTTCAGCTGGAGCGGAGTAGAAACAGCTCTTTAGGTGAGGGTGGATGGGCAGATGGGGCATACACAATGCACTTGGCATAGTTTCTATATCTCCCTAGAGGCTCCCTGATACCTTGCTGAGGCGGGGAGGTTCCAATCCCTACTATATGTTGAAGTGAGAGCTGCTACCCTTTGTGTTTGCTTCAAATTGAAGAACCCGCATACATACTAGCAATCATCAAAGGGTTAAACTGATCTGACAGTCCTCACGCTTTCCTTAACACCTTGTGGTTCAAGCTTGTGTTGAAATCATAGCACTCCTGCTTTGTGACCAGGAGGATGAATTACCCGGCATTTTTGGAAGGCAACACGTTATTATGGAGTCACAACCTTAATGGTGTTTGGTCTCTTTGTCACAAATATTCTACTCCCAGGAACTTAAAGCATGATTTCAAAAACTAAATTATATACGTAGAAAGATAGTCATTGAAAAGTCTGTAACAGTCAGGAAAGTTTCAAATGTTAATTAGGAAGGCTGTGTTGAAATGTGAAAAATAAGTTATATAAAAAAAGACAAGTGCAGGGGGCAGAGAAAAAGCTGGCAGAGTACGAAGGAAATGTGGAAACCTCCTTCCATAACACATAAAAGAAGAAAATATAACTCACTCTGAAAATGAGCTGAAGACTGAAGACCAGACCCCCTACATGTGGGGAAGAAGAGAAGCCCACACAGAAAAGGGTAAAGTGGCAGAGCCAAGACTGAGTGGGACCCAAGCCCTTTCCCCACCCCAGCCCACAGGCAGGAGAAAGAAGAACTGAGCAGGGAGGAGACAGGAGCCCAGGAACGCTGCACACCTGGCTTTGGAGATCTGCTCCAGGAGCATGAATTCACATTTCACTGGGTTCTGGTGATCAGTGGGGATGGACATCAGGGAAAGGTGGAACACTGTGGGAGGCCGAGACTCCATCCATTTGTGGAGAACAGGCACACTCCAGCAGTCATGAGACCCAAAGCAGAGGTGGTAGTTTGAAAGACTTGCCAGCAGTGAGAGAGGTACCAAAGGGGACAAGGGTTGGACTGAGCTCTGCACTCAGGAGAGGTGAACAAGACCTACCCAGTCCTCCCTCGGCCCAACAGGTTGGGAATTCTTGGGAGCCCCATCCTTCCCCCTAGTGGGCAATTCAGCCCTGAGCCACCTCCCTGTGGGCACTGCCAGTGAGCTAACTTACTCAGCCCGGCAGCATCAGACTTCGCTGCCTGGCAGGCAAAGGGAGACCCTCCCAGCTTTCTCCCTGCATTTCAGCCCAACTGAGGAGGTGCCTGCAGGAAGCAGCCCCAAGAACTCATTCCTCCCCTCAAGGTCCAAGCCAGCAGATGCACATCTCACCCTGCCCCAGAGCCACACGATGGCCCCTCCCACCCCATTACCCTACAGCCTCACCAATGTTACAGGGCCGGCAGAGGGCAATCCTGGTCAGAGCAATCACAGCAGAGCCTTCTGCTCTGATCACAAAGGTGGCTGAGGTCTGAGCTGCAGACTCAGACCACTACTGGTAGACAGACAGAAAGGCAGCCCTGCCCACTGCACACCAACAGCTGCAGTGCCCGCAAAGTAGAACAAGACACTAGAGAGTAAAGAGTCTTGACCTTCTGGGAACCACAGGATGCTCCCTTCATAAAGCTATTACTCTAAAGCCCAGGAAGCATAGCAGATCCATCTAATACAAAGGAAGAAACACAGAAACCCTGACAAAATGAGGAGGCAGAGGAATATGTTCCACTGAAAACTACAGGACAAGACACTAAAAACAGGGCTAAATGAAACAGAGATCACAGATCTTCTTGACAAAAATTTCAAAGTAAAATCATGAACATGTTCACTGATTTACAGAAAAATATTCCAGGTCTCAGGGAGGACTTCGACAAAGAGATAGAAGCAATGAAAAAGAGCCACTCACAGCTGAAGAATACAATAACTGAAATGAAACATACAATGGAAGGAACTGAACTGCAAGTAGAGGAGACAGTCAATGAGATGGAAATTAAAGAACAGGAACACAATAAAACCGAGGAAGACAGAGAAAAAAGGATCTCTAGGAATGAAAGAATGATAAGAGAGCTGAGTGACCAATGCAAATGAGACAATATTTGCATAATAGGGGTACCAGAAAGAGAAGAGAGAGACAAAGGGATAGAAAGTCTCTTTGAGGAAATAATTGTTGAAAACTTCCCCAATCTGGGGAAGGAATAGACAATCAGGTCATGGAAGTACAGAGATTCCCTAACAAATGGAACCCCAGGAAGACAACACCAAGACATATAATAATTAAAATGGCAAAGATCAAGGATAAGGAGAGAGTACTGAAAAGAGCCAGAGAGAGAAAAAAGATGACTTGAAGGAAGCCCCATCAGGCTATCAGCAGATGTCTCGGCAGAAACTTTACAGGGCAGAAGGGAGCGGCATGAAATATTTAATGTACTGCAACAGAAGGACTTTCAAACAAGAATCCTCTACTTGGCAAGATTATCATTTAAATTTGAGGTAGGTATTAAAGAATTTCCAGATAAACAAAAGTTGAAGGAATTCACCACCACTAAGCCAGGCTTACAGGATTGCTAAAGGGACCGCTGTAGTGGAAATGTTCCTAGAGTTAAATAGCTTTCACCAGTGAAATAAACCCACAGTAAAGGTAGTAGACCAATTAATTACCAATCAAGTATGAAATTAAAACAGAGGAAGCAAAATCAACTATATACAAAATCAGTTCAAGGGATACACAAAAAGTGCAGATTATTACATCTCATACATGAAGTGTGGAGGAGGAAGGAGGAGGAAGAACAAATTACCTTTAGACTGTGTTTTAAATACAGTAATTGGCAACTTATATAATTATATATAATTATAGTTATCTAGTAAGGAAGCTATCCTTGAAGCTTAGGTAGCCACAAAACTAAAGCTTATGACAGACACACAAATAAATTAAAAAGATAAATCTAATCACAACATTAAAAGAAAATCATAAATAAGGAGAAAAATGAGAGGAAGAAGAGAGAAGCTATAAAACAACCAAAAAAATTAATAAAATGACAATAAGTAACCCTTGTGCACTGTTGATAGGACTGTAAATTGGTGCAGACACAATGGAAAACAATATGGAGGTTCCTCACAAAATTAAAAGTAGAACTATCATATGATCTAGCAACTCCACTTCTGGGAATACATCAAAAGGAAACAAATACACCATGTTGAAGAGATATCTGCATTCCCATGTTCATAGCAGCATTATTTATAATAGCTAAGACATGGAAATAAGCAAAACGTCCATCATTAGATGAATAGATAAGATATATATATAATGGAATGCTCTTCAACCATACGAAGAAGGAAATTTTGCCATTTGAGAAAATTTGGTTGGACCTTGACAAACTCATGGAAAAAGAGTTCAGATTCATGGTTACCAGTGGGGAGTTGGTGGGGAGGAACTGGATGAAGGTGGCAAAAGGGTGGAAACTTCCAGTTATAAGATAAATAAGTACTGGGGATATAATGTGCAACACGAAGACTATATAGTAGTTAATACTAGTATGTGGTATAGGTGCAAGTTGTTAATAGATCCTAAGAGTTCTCATCACAGGGGAAATTATTTTTCCGTTTTCTTTTTATATCTATATGAGATGATTGATATTAACTTATTGTGGTAATCATTTCATAATACAGTTGACCCTTGAACAACATGGGAGCCAGGGGCACTGATCCCAGCAGAGTTCAAAATCCAGATATAGCTCTTGATTCCCCCAAAATACTTAACTATTAATAGCCCACTGGTGACCAGAAGCTTTACCAAAACATACACAGGAAATTAACACATATTTTGTATGTTATATATATTCTATACTGTATTCTAACAATAAAGTAACAAAAAGTTGCCTTTTTTTATTGGATATTTTGTTTTTCTATTGAGTTGAGTTCCCTGTATATTTTGAATATTAACCCCCTTTCAGATATATGGTTTGCAAATGTATTTTTCCCATTCTGTAGGTTGTCTTTTCATTTTGTTGACCATTTCTTCTGCTGTGCCGAAACTTTTTAATTTGAATTAATCCCATTTGTTTACTTTTGCTTTTGTTTCTTACACTTTAGGTGTCATATCCAAAACAATACAATAATCTAGAGGGAAAAAATTTTTTAGATCTCAAATATCCAAAAATTTGCCAATATATTTACAGGGAAAATCTGCATATAAGCGGGCCCAAGCAGCTCAAATGTGTTGTTCAAGAGTCAAGTGCATATGTAAGTGAAATCATTGTGCTGTACACATTAAACTGGTGTTGCGTATCAATTTTACCTCAATAAAACTAAAAAAAAAATGAGTCTTACATAGTATTTATTAACACACACTTGATATTCTTTGCTTTTAAAATAATGAAAATTTACTCTTAGCAATTTGTAGTTTTTTATTTTAAGGTGCTTAAACACATGTTCATTTTAGAAAGTTTCCATGACTCCTTAGAAATGCTTACTACAGAACTACTATGTGCTTCCTCACTGATTCTGAATTCTAGTTTTTGTAAACTGAGTATCTTTAAAATTATTGTTTAAAATATGATTTCTATGTAATGTACTTTTCTTGGTAATAAATTATAAATTTTAATAAAAAAGAAAACTTAAGGAAAGTCAGATCTCAGAAGGAAGCAATTGGTATCTTGGTCTATGAAGAAAAGCAGTAGGCATCTTGTGCTTTTTCTCTGTACAGCTGTTTAAATCAGGAATAGAAATTATTATCAGAAGGAGAGTATTTAGCCTATTTAGAGAAGTATTTAGAATTGAAGTTACTTTAATGAAACAAATACAATATAATCATTGAACATATAATTATATCTTAGAGGTCTAAGATAATTTGTCCACAAAAACATAGAACCAAGAGAGATTTATTTTCTCAGTTCTCTAGTAGTCATTGAAAAAAAAAAAACCCACCACAAAATCACACCCACTGATTTTTTTTTTGCCTTTTCCTTATGTTTCATTTTGAACACTCAGCTGTGTTAGATACAAAAAAATGGCATTAAAATTTGCATTATCATTCATCTACTTAAGTGCTGCATTTCATTTACAAATTAAGAATTTGCTAGAAATAATTTTGTAAAGAAAATGGCTCTAGTATAACTAATGAATGCACACACACACTTTTTTCCTTTTATAAACATAAAGGAAGTTTGAAAGAAAGTTCACCAAACTTAATCCTGCCTGCCTCTGGGGAATGGACTATTAGAGGGGGCTGGTAAACTTCCCATTTTTACCTTAAGTACTTTTGTATTGTTTGTTACAATGAACATAAAAATCTTTTATAATTTCTTTTGTGACTTGTTACAAAATAAGCCTTCATGATCATAAAGTCTCTTACTTTATTGGATTTGTAATAGCAATTACCATTTGATATAAGTAATTTATGATCTAAAGTTACATGGTATAATTTTGTTAGACCACATAGATAAATGAATACAATTATCTCTTTGACAGATTTTGAAGTGAAGGTATTTTTTTGGTGTGTGTTTGGACAAGGATCATGTGATGGTTTTAATGTAAGCAAAGCCTTTTCTCCAAGCACTTAAAGAGGCTTAACCCCAGAGATGACAAACAAGTTTCCTATTTGGCTGTGGCTGCCTAGAGAGATGTACTGAGAAGGATCTTGAGGTCATATATACCTGAGATCAAGAATACCATGGTCAGTAAAACTGGCCTGACATAGATACAAGAGGATGAAGAAAATGGCTGATTATTGGCCATATATTTACCATCCCTAAAGCTTACAATTTTAGGTGATAAGTTTCTGGACAGAGACAAATATTTCTTTATGTTCAAATACTTTAAGGACTTATTGTCTATACTCTTTATTACTTAATCAGATATTTTCCATAGTTAGTAGGCAGTTTATTGATACATCATGTTAAGATTGCAAGGACTCCATACCCACTAATTTTTATAATAAAGTTTTGTTTTCTTTTGGGAAACTATTCTTCTCCATTTTAATCTATTTCAGGTAGTTGGTACATGGTAACAGCTTGGCTCATCAGAAAGTTCCAACCTCCTGACAACCAAGAAATGGCCCAAATCTATTGGAATAAAGGAAATACTATGATACTAGGAATATGTTAGAATTTTGAGGAAAGAAGGGAGCTCTTTCCACAGAAACTATAAAATTTAGTAGAAATTTAGTATGGGAAAAGGGTGCTTGAGATAGAAAATTGCAGAGAAGAAAGGACCCCAGAAATGGGAAGAAACCCAAAGTTTTAGTGAGGCCTAGAGCAAACCAACCTTGCATATTTCAGTTTCCCTTTTGGTTTATTCCAGTTTGAATTTTTTATTTTACCAAAAAAGGCCTATTGCTAGAGTACTTCATTTAACTGTCAAACTAAAGGGGAGCTCAGAAATAGACCTGTGAAACTTTTTTCTGCTCAGAAAATGTAATCTATTCATAAAAAAGGAGGGAACTGATAACACACGCATTTTCTTTTCTGGTATTTACCTAACCAAATATGGAGTAAATTGTAGGCCAGTTAAGTAATTTTCAAGACATTTAGACATACCCAAGAATCACTTAGTCTTAAAAAATTACCATATTTCTTTTCAAATCAGCTGACATTTTTGGGTGGTACTTTATATGTACTCATTACTGGGAATGGTTTTAATTCCCTGAGACTAATGAATGGGAGCAGGATGATTACTCATACAAGTTCTGGGTAGCGAGCAGAAAGTCTCATTTTAAAAATGCAAATCTCCAAGTATAACATTTATCTGGATAGTGAAAATTGACAGCAGGTCATGTAAAAAGGAAACCAAAAATGAGAATAGTTTACAAATTATCTTTGCCACTCTTCTTAAATTAGTAAATAACTGGAAAGAAAAAAGAAAACTTTATATTTTTATGTAGGTATCCAGAAATAATAAAACACGGGCTAAGTCTGCTAAGATAAGACAAAGTGCTGAGAAAATTATTTGCATGATTAATTCCAGAAGAAAATTATTATGGAAAAGGAACATTAATTTTGGAGAGAATTATACTATCTATGAAAATTCATTAAATTATCTGTATAACTTAGTCACTACTTTGTTAGAAAGAGCTCTTGATGCAAATTTTCCGACCTGACATAGCATAGGCTTGATAGGTTGCCACTGTCGTCATCATTGCTATTGTTGGTGTGGATCAGGTGAGAAAAAAACTGTGTTCCATTTTTGGAATATATATATGTCATAGATAATGCATATATATAACACATATACACTATACACACATATGATTACTAGGCTTTATATAGATACACCCAAACACATATAATTTCCAGGTTATATATAAATATGTGTGTGTATATAATATGTATGTATATTTTATACATATATACACATATTATATATATAGTATATAATACATATATACTTATATTATAATAAACACATATATGTATTCTATATATACATTATAATTACGAGGCAAGAGTCACAGGATCATAATTCACAGGTTAATGTAGATGGCAATAAAAACTGGACTAGTTGGTACTAAGAGGCAGAGGGTTTAAGCAGAGATGTAAAGGTCTAGACTAACCACCATGGAATGTTTGCTGCTTGGATCTGCATCTCAGTCTATCTCAGCTTCATCTCTCTGTGATGTGCACATAGTCTTTAACCAGAAATCTTTTTCCTGTGCAGGGTCCATTACCCAGGGCTAACCAATCTCCAAGGAAAACAATCAATTATCATTCATGCATTTATTTAGTCTTCAAACCTCAATAAATCAGTGTCATATTACCCCATCCTCTTTTAGGGCCTTTCTGTAGACTCCTTCCCTCAGGCACATACTTTTGATACACTGTCAAAGGACATTTTTCTCATCTGTAAAACAGCTAATCCTCATATAAAGGGTTTGCAGTAAAAGCTATGAACATTTCTCAATCTCTAGGTTATTTTCATCTATATAGCCTCAACAAAATATAGCTTCAACACTTCGTTTTTTATTTGCTTGTTTTTCTTTCCTACCTCATTGGTTATTTTCTGTCTCATTTGCTGGCTCTCTGCTCAACATTTAACTTTGGAGTGCTCCAGAGTTTGAACTTACAATTATTCTCTTCCTAAGGATTTTGCCACGTCTCATGGTTACAATATCATCTATAGGGTGACTCCAAAACTTATTTCTCTATTCTTAACTGCTCTCCATCTCAGGGCTCAACTGCCCATCTGACTATCTACCGTGCATGTAAAACATATATAAAATACAGGTATTGATTCCTATGAGCCCTACTTTCTCATCTATATCTTCTCTAGAATTCCCCCTCTTAGAAAATGGCACCACCTCTGTTCATTTAAAAAACTATGGAGTTCTGATTGTTTTATTTCACTCTTTCACACCTTTTTAATCCATCAGGAAGTTCCACTGATTCAGTTTCCAGAATATATTCCACATCCCAGTGCTTCCCTTTTATACAGTTATCGTTCTAATTGCAACCATTATCTCTTACCTTGATTAAAAACTTGAATGAAACTACATCCTCAATGAGCTTACTTGCTGACCCGTGCCCTTGATGCAGCACTCTCGTGGCCAATAGCTTCTTACAATGTTTATAAAATCAAATCATCTCCCTACTTAAACTCCACTGACTTCTTATCACACCTAGAAAAAAGCCATGGCTCCTTCCATTTCCAATGAACAAGAGATTTGGCTCCACCTTCACTTTCATGTTCCCCTATTTCCATTCTGTTTCTAGTGGCCCCACTCTCTTTCTCTGTCTGAATCATAGCATGCACTTATTATTTCCCCTCCTGGTATGCTCTCTCTCTAGTTCTTCCCTCTGCTGGGTTCTCATGTTTCACATTTCAATCAAATATTCCTTCCCAGAGAAGCTTACCTTATGATTTACCTAAAATAAGAACAGTGGTACCCTATCACATTACCCTATTTTATTCTATTCATTTCATTCATTATCAGATGAAGCACAAAGCGTGAATTATTGTTTAGAAATGATTACTTATGATTCAGCCTAATAGTATCAAAAACATACTCATTTGTTAAGAGCAGAGATTTTGTTTGTCATATGTGGTGTTTCCAGTGCCAAGAACTATGCCTAACATATAAGGAGTTCAAAAAAACATTTCCCTAAAATGAATGAGCGAATAGAGACTATGAATCAATACTATGGAGATCTGGCTTAGAGAAGTCAGGAGGGCTTCTATGTGGAAGTGACATTTGAGCAGAGGTTTAATGACTTTAAGCATAATGTAGTTTCATTCTCAGTGCAGTGGTCGGGGAGAAAGAAATGTTGAACATTTTGGGCAAGAGTGATGACATGTGCAATGATCCAGTTGTAGGAGTTAACCTGGTGCACTGGAGGGACAAAGGGCTCATGTGTCAGGAGCTAAGTGGGCAAGAGGGCTGGTGGTACAGGAGGTGACTTGTTCCAAATTGTGTCAGTGAAAGCTCTTTTTCTAAGTAAGACTTCATGGGGAACTCTAATACGTTACTAAGGCCCACTCACACTGCGTCTTTTGTTCTGTGAGGACCCACAGAAATCTGTATAGCTTACCAATTAAAAATTGCTAATTTGGAAAGCATCAATTCCTACTAGGGAAGACGGACTTCCTAGATTTGCTTATTGGGCTATACTTCTCTGGAGAGAGGTGCCCATTTCATGTACAGTGTCAAGACCAGCCCTGCTATACTTGGAATTTGGTACTAAAATGTTCCTGGAGAGCTGAAGTGACAGGTCTGAGCTGGGTGTTGGAACACATGGGCTTTTATACAAGGGTTGTATATGTAAGAACAGGACCACCGTGCCTCCACGATAAAACACACAGAAACCCATAGGCTCATGCATACCCTACCTCTCAGAGCTCCAGATTCCTCCAAAAAAAAAAAAAAGCAAAATATGGAGTACATATGTTACTCCAGAGCAAGAAAGAATGAACTAGAATTGAATCCTAGCTGTCAGTTATTACCAATATGACCAGGAGTGAATTATCCCACCTCTCTGAATTGTGAGAATTAAATGGAATAATGTATTCCCAGTCTTGGAGCAGTGCTTGGTACACAGTGATGGCATAACTAAAATTATTATTATTATTATTGTTTATTAATTTTCTGTAAAATTGTTTCCTAAACTGGTCAAGCCTTAATTCTGTGGTCATTCCAGTGAATTCTGTGGTCGCCCTAAAGCAGTGGTTCTTGACTAGGGGCAATTTTGTTGCTGCAGGGGGACATCTGGCAAAGTCTGTGGACATTTCTATTGTCACAACTTTGGGGGGGGGGTACTACTGGCATCTAGTGGGTAGAGATCAGAGATGCTGCTAGAATTTACAAAGCACAGAGCAGCCCCCTGCCTCACCCCACAAAAAGAAGTATCTGGCTGTAATTGAGAAATCATACTCTTTTCAAATCCGTCCCTGTAACTTTCCTACAGGGACCTAAAACTTGAGTGTTTCTTTGGTTCCAAATTTGTTTACCTCCCCTGGTTCCTACTAACTCAAGCAATTACATTTTGCATGCAACACAAGCAGTAGGCAGTAAATAATGTTTTGATTAATTGAATTCAATAGAAGGAATAGTTTGTCTCCCCCTACCCCCAAACTAGCTAACTTTGGCAAGGAGTGTTTGGTAAACTGGTACATCTGTAATTAGAACTCAGATTACAAGGTTTCAAGACTGAATTAAATTGGCCTCTCAGCATCTTTCTCTTATTTTACTAAGTATTTAGAAGCAGGAGTAAAGTTTAATAACTGAAAACCTCTTACACAAAAATTTCATCTCTAGTGTATGTCATCAATTTAGCTACAGGGTTAAATTGATTTATTTTTTTCCATTCAGATCCTGTAAGTAAGACACCTTGAGAAGAAAATTTCTGCATGAGAGACTGTTACAAAAGTGGCCTATCATACTCTTGAAGGGGAAGATTCTGACTTAAGGGAAATGACAATTTTATGTACCATACCTGAAGTTAAGAAACTCACCTGAATTCAAGGGAGAAGCTCCTAGGTACTAATGAGGCTATAATGGGCTATGGTCCGTGCTTCTCAACCCTGGCTGAAAATAAGAATCACCTGGGGAAATTAAAAACAGATGCCAAGACCTCCGACCCTCACTATTTTAAGCAAAATCTCTGTGTTGAATGGACTTGGCAGGATGTTACAAAGCTCCCTATGTGATCTGTATGAACTGCCAGGGCTGAGAACTCCCGATTAGGTGAAGAAATAAATGGCTATTATGAAAACATTTGAGCTGCTTCTGAGAGCTCAATCAACTCAATCAGGCGACATTGCTGAGCTTTTAATTTGCAATATTAATAAATGTCTTGCTACACAGGGAACCAACAAATCTTACACAGCACCATTAATAACAATACTTTACATTTGTGTTTTTATTGTCCATTTTCAGGGGCACATATATACTTAAGTCTCAAAGCTACCCTCAAAAGTATTCAAAAAGTATAGTGTTTGATTTTTAGGTTAAAAAAAAAGTGAGCTCAGAAAGCTCATTTGACTTACCAAACTCGAGTTGGTTGTGTCCTTCTTTCCTCAATTCATTTTTTTTCTTCAGGAGCATGTACTGAGAGTCGGCTGTGTGATGGAGGCTTATGAATTAATTAGTTCAGGAATTACAGCCCCAGGGCACAGGATTCCAGGCAGAAGAAGACCCCGTGGCTACAGGAAGGTGCGGTAGGCAGGAATAGGTTTCCTGTGAAAAGTTCTCTGTCCTTAAGGCGCTGTGGCTGGGATCTTAGTTTTGAATTCATTGCAACTGCGTTGCTCTGCTGCTGTAGGTTCCTTGTCCTCAGCACGTGTTCTCCTCTCTTCTCTCTATTCCAGGCATTTAATCTCTACTTTTAACACAGTCTTCTCTGCTAGAAAAATTTCCCCCCTTGTGGTACTGATTATCCTAACACACATGCTTCTGCTACCACCGTCAGCCACCTCAGTCCCGGCTGAGAGGTCTCATAGAGATTGGCTTAAAATGTGGGTCCGTGTTTCCCGTGTGGCCAATCACAGATCTTCTATGTGATTTCACCGGAGGAGAAGGCGAGACACCTCGTGGATCGTGAGCTGGGAGGTGGCTTCTCTTTTGCCCCTTAAAGAGAGAGCTGTTGGGCAGGAGGCACTGAGGGCAGCCCGTGAGGAGGGCTGCAGGCAACAGAGGCAAGAGATGAAGAGTAGTTGCTCAGACCGTTCGGTGCTGAGCCCTGGGTCCGTCAGTACCTTGGATTTCCCAGTTACATAAGCCAATAAATTCCTCTTACTGCCTCAAGGACTATGAGTTGTATTTATCAGTTTTGTAATAGAAAATAATCTGATCATTATTTCACATGTCCTTTTGATTAACCACTTTCAGCCCAAAATAGGGCTCTTACACATCACTGAAAATCTATATCCAATAACAGCTTTTGCCTTGGCTCCAAATAGCATTCCTCTAAGCATCAGGGAGTGTGAAACATACTTAATGCAGTGATTCTCAAAAGTGCAGTCCGGGCCCAGCAACATTGCAGGGAACTCGTTGGAAATGCAGTTCTCAAGCCCTTCCAAGGACTTACTGAATGAGCAACTCTAGGTGGGCCCCAGCAATCTGTGTTTTCACAAGCCCTCCAGGTGATCCTGATGTATGCTAAAGGTAGAGAACTGCTACAGAGTCAAAACATGCCCCATGCCTTTTTTATGAGAAGCAGTGTGTTGCCAATGGGTTTCAGCCTTGAGCAAGTTCACTATGGATTCAATGTGACCAAAGAAATGACAGTAAAACGTTCTTGGGGTGAAAGGGTTATACCCAACTTTATTTCCACGATGGCAGGTCAATCACTAAAATCCCGTTTATTCAGAGCGAGTCTGCTGGCAGCAAGCCGGTCTCTGCCTCTGGGCCTCTGTCTCTGGCGCTGCCACCACTCCAGCCTCTGCTCTGCTCTCCTGCAGCCTTGCAGTTGTGCCATCGTGTCACCCAGAGCACTGGGCAGGGCTCTTTTTTATATAGAGTCAATAACAACATATTGCCCAGTCGTGTGTAGTGAGTTAGCCAACCAGGGCCAGGTGAGAATCCTGATCACAGGAACTTTCATTTTATCCACAAGCGGTTAAAGTATATTTTGAGTGATAATGTTATGAAATGCTTCTCTCTCTCTTACACACACACACACACACACACATCTTACCTAAGCAATTTGTCAGACCTAGATAACCTTAAAGTGTCTTACCCTATTTCTGCTGATAAAAACAAACAGTAAAAATAACAGCAGCAAAACTTCATTGAATGCTTATTAAATACCAGGGATCATACCACTTTCTGTAGATGTATTACTTCCTTTTTGAAAGTTTGCACTGTAGAACTTTCTGGCTTCAGTGTCTCCCCAACATGAATTCTCAATACCCAGATAAACATCCCTGGATTAATAACTCAGAAATTTTTGATGGTGAAGAGAAGCTTTTGCAAGGAGGTTAGGGATGGAAAATCCTTGCAAATAACTCCATGTTTGGCTGTTATCACGTAAGCATATCTAACCCAGGTGGAATGATGGTACAATTTATAAGCCATCTGTTTTCAATAGGATAACTTGAAGCTAATAAAAATAGCCCTGGTACTGTGAAGAGGGAATCATACGTTATTTATTTGGTAGTAATTGTTGTTTTGAGCTCTTGAAAAAATATTAGAGACATTTTTACTGCAGCAGTTTCAAAACCATACCAGCCAGCTGGGCATTTTAAGAATTACACAGGGCCTTGTGGAAAGTGTACTTTCCTGAGATTCTGAGTCAGATGATCTGGAATGGAGCCCAGGAATCTGTATTATTTGGAAAGGCTTTTCAGTTAACACTGGAGACCTCTCTACATCAAGGCCAATGGTTTGCAAACTGTACACTAACTGTTTGGGGGCATTATCTTAGGGATGTAGGTAATCCATCAATGACTGATGCTTTTATCTCTTTTATAGTTTGAAATTTGGTATAAGACCTCATTTAAAGAAAGGGATGTACTAAAATTTCTTTTTTCATCACTATTTTGATTTATTCTCTTCTTTAGGCTTGCAGGAGGATTGGGATGGCAGTCCAAGCCTTCTGACTCCCATTACAGTACTCTTTCTGCATGCACCAGTGGGCCAACAAGGATCAAGGACCACTTTCTCAGAACTCCCCAGCTTTCCAGCTATGGGGCAAGTTTAGGGATATGCTGATTTGGTCAGATCCTCTGTGGCTTCTAAGTTGTGATATTATTTAAAATCTGACACTTTCTGAACTTGGCTTTTTCACTCACAGAAATCAATTGAGAGGTTACATTGTGTCTGTATGTGTTCCCTGATGTCCTTTGAGTGATAGCTAGTGGGAGAATGGTTAAAGTTGCGGTAGGCTTAGGGTTTAGGGCAGAAAAGTTGCACTTTTATTTCTTCCTCTTTTGGGGGGGGTCTCCTCTTGGATCTGGTTGTGCATCT
>JAVSCE010003129.1:0-16055 GCA_032199065.1 Smutsia gigantea | reverse complement strand
GTGGTACATATACACAAGGAATATTATTCAGCCATAGAAGGAAAAGAAATCCTGCCATTTGCAACAACATGGATGGAGCTAGAGGGTATTATGCTCAGTGAAATAAGCCAAGCCGAAAAAGACAAGTATTAAATGATTTCACTCATATGTGGAGTATAAGAACAAAGAAAAAATACTGAAGGAACAAAACAGCAGCAGACTCACAGAACCCAAGAATGGACTAATAGTTACCAAAGGGAAAGGGACTGGGAAAATGGGCGGGAAGGGAGGGATAAGAGGGAAAAAGGGGCATTACGATTAGCAGATGTAATGTTGGGGGGGCACGGGGAGGGCTGTACAACTCAGAGAAGACAAGTAGTGATACTATAGCATCTCACTACGCTGATGGACAGTGACTGTAATGGGGTTGGTGGGGGGGACCTGATGAAGGGGTAGTTTAATAATCGTAATATTGCACATGTAATTGTAAATTAATGATAATAAAATAAATTATATTAAAAATAAATAAATAAATAAACTGAGTTGTATGGTGGGTGCAGATAACAAATTATTTTAAATGAAGGTAAGATTACTGTATTCTAGTTTAAATAAATTTATCTCTCTTTCTTTTAAAAAATAATTACAAGAATTGTTACATTTATCTTAGTTCCTGTGTCAAGATGTTTAAATAGCATTCAACTTTGAATAATACCACACAAATGAAACAATAAGGGCTTATTTTTCAAGACAATGTGAATTGAATGGAATAACGTATGAATGGGAAATCTTATTAATTTTCCTAAACTAAAATTTTACCAATGCAAACAAGCTTTAAAACAGTAATGTTTTAAAACCACACAATTTGAGATATCACAAATACAAGAGAAAGATAAATAATTTATAGGAATGCTCTGTAACTACATATATAATATAATAATATTTCAATACTTATTTTGGTAATTAGAGCATCATCTTCAAAATATAAAATATATTCATAAAATTGATCCACAAAGTGTATTACATATTTATTAAATATATTTAAAAATAAATATATAAAATAAAAATAAATTTATAATTTTAAAATATAGATTTACACTCACACGCATATTAGGGAATTAGAGATTAGGGATTTGGAGTCTAATCCTAGCTCATTATTAAATTAACTGTTATGTAAATTAGGTAGCAATCCTGAGTCTTCTGACATGTAAATTTAAGGGATGGAATAACTATCTAAGGACCTGCTAACTCTAATTAGTATAAGTTAGTATAACTTATATGATTATACTAATTAGTATGTTATCAAATCTAAGCAGCCAGTTCATGTAGGTACAATAAAGAGTTTTATATATAATGAATTAAAAAAAGAAATTGGCTCTACTGTCCTGCTGAAATTCTAATTTTGATTTCTATCCAAATTGCACAAAGTATCAATCAAAATAATTATAGATCTCCAAAATATTCAAAAGAGTGAAACACAATAAATTCCTGATTCCTTCATGAATCTTTGATAACAATGTTCTTAGACTAAATAATGTTACTAGATTAAAACTTTGAAATTTACCATTCAGTGATATTTTCATAAAATAATATATGAATAAAAAATTTTCATACCAAAAATTAAGTTCAAAATAAAACCTCTTATGCTTAATTCAATTCTTAAATTTGGTTGACTTTTTAAGAAAAGTGGAATAATGAAAACACAAGTGTGGGAAGTAAAAGCAAGTGTCTGACTTCCAGTATGATAATAGTTTAATTCAAATAACATCAAATGAGGTTTAAATGATCTTCAAAGAAAACAGAATGATATGGACCAAGAAGAGACATTGTCATCTTTTGCCATAGTTAAGTATTCCTTTGACAGCATCCCAGACATTATGACATTTTTTTGCATAGCATTTTATAAACATGACCCATTTTTGTCAACAAAACTATTAAGAAGCCATGGAACTGTTGTCTTTTATATTCCTTGCTATGCTATACCTACCTAAAATTATTTACATTTCTGGAGGTCAGATGCCTGAAAGAGGCTTCATTGAGCTAAAATCAAGATGTTATCTAAGTTCCTAATGGATACTTTAGAAATAATTGGTTCCTTTGTCTTTCCCAACTTCTAGAGGCTACCTGCCTTCCTTAGCTCTCAGCCACTTCCTCCATCACACATGTAACATCTTCAAATCTTTCTTCTTGACTCCAAATCTCTTGCTTCCCTTTTATAAAAGCTCTTGTGATTGCATTGGGCCTCTGGAAGAACTTGGAAACGTGCCTCACCTCACGATCCTTCACTTACGGCTGGAAGGCCCCTTTTACCATGGGTACTGGTTCCGCTGATGAGGACATGGGCCTCTTTGGTGGGCCATTATTCTGCCTGTCACAGATGACTATCAGAATCTCAATTTCACAAACACGTATGTGTAGATATGTGAAGAAGACACATTTGTATTCTAGAGGAACAATTAGATGTGGTGGAAAGAATATAGATGCTGGTGCCGTTCACAAGAGGTTCAGACCCCAGAGCTGTCATTTGCCAGCTACAGAACTGGTGGGAAATTATTCATTGTCTAAGTCAGCTTCATAATTTCTTGAATGGAGATGTAAATAAAATGTAAATTGAAGGATTCTTATGAGAACTACAAATATCAGACCTAGAGCATTGTAAAATGCTAGTTTCTGTTGATATTATTATTATAGATTAATTAAAATTATTCATACATACACTTGAAATTCCTGAAATTATTATCCAGCTCCTTTTCTCTGCTCCTCTATAATCTGATATAGATGTTGCTGTGGCTAGTTATTTAAGAACTTCTGTAAAATTTGAAAAGAAAATATATTTAGGGTTTAAATATGAAGATCAGGGTAAAGGCAGAGAAAGCTATGACTCTCAGATATTTAAGCTATATCTTAAATTATCAGTAGGGTTTTAGCCAAACATGTAGGGTTGGAAACGGCATTCCAGAAAGATTAAGTAGCGTGGAAAATAGGCACATATGCATGAATGCACATACATATAGTTAGTTCATTTTAGATTATACAGTACTAGATGAGAATGCTTTGTTTTTTGCTGATATCTAAAACATTAGGCCATGTAATTAGGACCTAAATAACTCTCTTAATGAGAGTGGTGACCACAGTGTCCAGTGCTGAATGATTTCAGCTTTTATGTGAGTTCTAATTAAAATGTAAACATGTTTTCACCGTATAGTAAAACTGCTTCGGAAATCCATTTATTTCTCTCTTGTTTCTAACCATGTATTTTTATTTCATAAATATCCACTTGTAACAAAAATGAGATTTTTAATTTATTAAGTTTGCTATTTGAAGAACCACCCACACAAAAAAGAGAAAGAAAGAGGAGAAGATGAAAGATGAGGAGAAAGAGAAGAGGGAGGAGAGGGAAGAAGAAAAATAATAAAAAGACACACTCATTGGTGTATTTCATGTTTGTATTTATCCATTATCCGTCCATCATGAGCCTGTACTTTATACCCCACTGTCCTAGGCAGAGGAGGACTTGTGAGAGGGGAAATGTGCATTGTTGCAGAAGAGGGAGGATTTTGGAGGGGACAGAGAACCATGAGAACACAGGTAGTCAGGAATGGAATGGCCTGCGTGCAAGACACCTTTGTCATTTAGCAGGACTAGGTGAGGAGCCATTAGAGGCACTCCTGTGCACGTAGGTGGGAACCACACGGCAGAAATGCACATGCCTCACTTATGCTTCCATAAACTTTGTCCTCATTGAGAGCTCTTTTCTCTAGATGACTCTCTTCTTCCCAATTTATCAGCTCATTCTGAAAGGCTTCCTTGTCTTATCCATTGTTTAACAATCCTCCTTGTCTTAGCCACTAAGCTTCCAGAGCACCTGCCTCTACCTATTCAGCTTTGGATGAGTACAACTGTTAGTCTGACATCCCCTACCTATGGGCTGCTGAGCGCTGCAGGAGACAGACCATGACCTTGTGGAATTGTGCCACTGGGTATCTGTGGTTTCCAATAATAGCTAGTTCCTAAATGTGGTCCTGCTGAGTTTGCTTTACTAATCACAGCAGAGCTCTTTCACATCCCTTCCTCTCTAGTTATTGCCAATATTTTATAGGTGCTCTATGTACACACTTTTTAAAGATGTGTGCATTTTTATGTATGTGTATACCTGCATACAGCCTAGTTCTCCACAAATTGGGTTTTTTGTTGATGAACTTCATGAAAATAAATTTTGTGGTATATATTCTTTTGTGTCTGGCTTTTTTTGTATTTATATAAGAATGGTAATATTTTTTCATTCATCAGTGTCTGGAAGAATTCATTAATCCAGAATGCATTGGACTATTTGTGCCTGGAGCTTTATGGGAAGATTTTAAATTATGAATTCAGTATCTTTAGTAAATATAGGACTACTTAGATTTCCTTCTAGTGCTGTAACCAATTGTTCAAGGAATGTGTACGCTTCTTTCTGTTCTTGTATTGGCAAAATATTTGAAATGTATTGCAGCTTTCCTAAGACATGGTCAGTTTTGGTGTTTGCATACTTTTATGTAATTTCTTAAATATATTAACCATAGTTATTTTAAAATCTTTAACTTCTAACTTTATAGTTTATATACTATCTGGGTCTCTTTATGTTCATTCTTTTGCCCCTCATTTATTAGTCATTTTTTTCCTTCTTTCCATGTCTAGATGTTATTCTTGCTGTTGTTGTTCATTATTAATTATTTATTGTGTGCCTGTCATTGCAAAGAATATGTTGTAGAGGCTCTAGTTTATGTGACCTTCATTTAAATTTGGTTGAATATTTCTTGGTTAGATAATAAAATTGCCATTGACACCTGAACCCTAAGGACTTGTTTTAGATGAGTCTCCTTCAGTCTATCCTATCGCTAAAGAATGGTCCTACGTGTAGGGCATTGTTTTTCTTTTCCTCTTGATTGACTGCCTGGGTGTTTATCAAAGTTTCTCCATTTTTATGTAACTTGAACTCCAATGTCTCTTCTGGGCTTTTTTTTTATCAATATCATAGTATCTTAATTACCATAATTTTGTAATAATACTTGATATATAGTAGTGAAAATACAACTTTAGTCTTCATTTTCACTACTATCTTGGCCTTTTAATTTCCCTGTTCATCTTAGAATCAAGTAATAAACTTTCCCATCCCCCTAAAAACAATTCTGTCTGAATGTTTTATTTTTTAATTTATTTTATTTCTTAAATTTTTTTCAGATTTCCATAGTTTTATTTGTACTCATGAATTTCTAAAATTCAGCATAACCAGAACAATATAAAGCCTTATATATTTTTTCATTCATCATAATTCTCTTATTTATATTGTTTTAATTGTCTATTCTTTTTTATTGTGAGTAGTATTCCATAACATGTATGTACTAGTATTTGTTTAACCATTCACCTGCTAAAGGACATCTGGGCTGATTCCAGGTTTTGGCCATTATGAATAAAGCTATAAACACTTGTACAAATTTTTGTGTGAACATGTTTTTTTTTCCTCTGGAATAAGTACACAAGAATACAATTGCTGGGTTGAATGACAGTTGCAAGTCTAGTTTTTTTAGGGAGCTCCAAACTTTTTCATAATGGCTCTACTATTACATATCCCCACAAAAGATGCCCGAGGAATCCAGGTTCTATACATACCTGCTAATGTTTGATATCATTACTATTGTTTTTATTTTAGTCATTCTGTTAGGTGTGGTGGTAATATCCCATTGTGATTTTTATTTGCATTTCCCTGGTGGATAATAATGCTAAGCAACTTTTAATGTGTTTGCCATCTGTACATCCTCCTCATTGAAATGACTGATGTCTTTTGCCTAAATTCTAATTGGACTGTTTGTTTGTTTACTGTTGAGTTCAATTAGTTTCTTGTATGTTTCAGATACTAGTTCTTTGCCAGATATATAGTTTTAAATATTTTTTCCCAATATGTAGATTGTCTTTTTATCCTCTTCACATGGGTATTTAGTAAGCAAAATAATTTCTCTTCATGTATTGTGCTTTTGATGTCAAGTCTGAAAAATTGTCGGCTGGACCAGGAGCCTGAAGATGTTTCCTATTATTCTTAATAAGTTTTATATTTTCACATTTAAGTCTATGATGCATTTAATTTTTATCTAATGTATAAAATTTACATTGAGAATCTTCCTCTTTTTTCTTTTCTTAGCCTATGTATATCCAATTTCTCTAGCACTGGTTTCTTCCTTTTAGTTGTTTTTGTATCTTTGTCAAAAATCAGTTTGGTGTATGTGTATGGATATATTCTAATACTAATGCCACATAATCTTGATTAAAGTATCTAAATAATAAGTCTTGAAATCTTGTAGGCTAATTCCTCCCACTTTTTACTTCTTTTTCAAAATTATTTTAGCTAGTTTAGTTCTTTTAGCCTTCTTATATATATTTTAATCTTGCCTATATCTAACAAAAATAATGTGTTGGTGTTTTGATGGGAATTACATTCACCCTGTATATCAGTTTAGGGAATATCTACATTATTTTGTTGGATCTTTCAATCCATGAACACAGTATGGCTCTCCACTTATTAGGTCTTTGATTTCTTTCATCAACACTGTGTAGCTTTCAGCATAAAATACCTACACAGTTTTGTAAGATTTATACATAAATATTTCATGTTTTGAGTGTCATAAGTGGTATTTGTTTTTAATTTCAGTGTCCATGGATTGATCTCTAGTATATAGAAACACATACTGCTTGTTGATATTCATCACATATTCACAGACTGGATCACTTATTATTTCTGGAATCACTTATTCATTCTACCTGTTTTTTATCATTGGGATTTTCCTACATAGTTGATCATGTCTTGTGCAAATAAGACAATTTTACTTTCCTTTCTTATATGCCTTTTATTTCCTTTCCTTTCCTTATTGCACTGGTTGGAACTTCCAGTACTATTTTGAAAAAGAGTAGGGAGGGTGGTCATTCTCACCTTTTACCTAGTATTTGCATTTATTCTTTTGTCATTAAATATAATGTTAGCTGTAGGTTTTTGGTAAATATTCTTTGTCAATATGAGGAAGTTCTCAACTCCTAATTTTCTGAGAGTTTTTATCATAAATGCATGTTGATTTTTGTCAAATTATTCTTATGCATCAATTACTATAATTGTGTGATTTTTCTTCTTTAGTCTGCTGATATTGTTGATTACAATGATTGATTTTGTAATGTTGAACCATCCTTGCACCACTAAAATAAATACAACTTAGTCATGGTATATAATTTCTTTTCTGTATTGCTTAATTTCACTTTATAGTATTTAAATTTTTTTATGTTTATTTTTATGAGGCATACCAATCTGTAGTTTCCTTTTTTAAACACATTCTTTGTCTGATTTGGCTATCTGTGTTGGCCTCATAAAAGTTAATTCACTCCTTTTCGGTTTTCTGGCAGAATTGGTATTAGTTCCTCTTTAAATGTTTAGTAGTATTCTTCAGTGAAATCATCTGTTTCTGAAGATTTACTTTTCAGGAACTTTTAACTACAAATAAAATTTCTTTGGTTTTTATAAAGCTATTTAGATTGTTTATTTTATCTTCATGAACTTTTGGTAGTTTTTGGCTTTCAAATAATTGGTCCATTCATTTCAAGTTATCAAATTCATGAATGGAAAGTTGTTTATATTCTCTTTGGTTATGGGGTCTATAGTGATATTCCTTATTTTATTCTTTATACAGAAAATTTGCATCTTTTTGTTGAGTGTTTTGTTTAGAAGTCTATTAATTTTATTTTTATTTTTTCAAAGAAACAGATTTTGGTTTTATTGATTTTCTCTATTATTTTCTTATTTTCAATTTTATTATATCTGCTCTGGTATTTATTATGATCCTTCTTCTGCTTGTTGTGGCTTTAGTTTTCTTTTCCTGGTTTCCTCAGGTAGAAAGTTAGGTCATTGATTTAAGACATTTTTTCATTTCTAATGTAAGCATGTACTGCTATCCATCTTCTCTGTGCACTAAGGCAGTTTTGGCTGCACCCCATATATTTTGGTAATGTTTTTGTCTTCATTCAGTTCTAATTATTATTTTAGTAATATATAGTAGTATCATTTTTTAAATCCAAGATTTCGTCCTTGACCCATGGATTATTTAGAAGTGTGCTGTTTCCCACATGTTTTAGAGAATCCTCTTGTTCTATTAGTGTTGTTTCTAACTTGATCTTATTATGGTCAGACAACAGAGTTCCTATCATTCCAATTCTTTGAAATTATCAAGGCTGGTCTTAGGGCCCTACTACAGTCTTTTGGTGAGTGCTCCGTGGAGACCTCCTGCTGTGTGGTCCCTCTGTCAGCTGGGTGGCAGATGATCCACTCCAAACTCCATCCCAGTAGATACCCCTTCCAGTTCCAACCATCAAAATTTGTGTCCCAGATATGCAGAGCTTCAGTTGGTCATAGCTTGGGAAAATTTTGTAGACTCCAGAAGTATTTTAGGAGGAATGGTTCCAAAACCTTACTCTTCTTTAGATTATGGCTTCATGAGTGTCAGCATTGGTGTTTTCTTCTTATCCAGGTGGCTGTGGTAAAGTTCTCTGAAGCCAGTAAGAAGCCGTGTCATTCTGGAGAGGTTTCATCCTTGTTATTTGGTTTACTTCAGGCTTCATCATTCGTCGGGAACATATGCCTGCTACTTCACTTTGCTTCACTCCGTGTTGACTTCTGTGCAGGAGATCAACAGTCGCCTCTCTCAGACTTGAAGGACTGGCCTCGTGTAGGGGACAACCTCATGGTCCAACCCGCCCCAGCAATTGGTTGTCTCTGGGGAAACTTTGCAATCCTCCAAGTAGTCCGTTTTACCTTGAACAGCTGGGAGAAGTGGAGGGTGGGGCCAAGGCCTGCAGTGTCGCAAAGGGGAGGATTTCTGCACCTAAATACAGGCTAACGGGAGCGTGCAAAAGCATCAAAGCTCCTGGGCGTTACCAACGCTTTGTAGGCGGCAGAGGGAGTGCGGGAAGACGGCGCCTCCCAACTGAGGGAAGCCCAGAAGCTTCACCATGATGCCCGCGGAGTGCGTGGCCGGAGTGAGTGTCTGAATGTTTTATTGCAATGATTTGGTTGCCAAAGCTGGAAGAATTGCCTTTAAAATTTCCCAATACTAGGAAATAGCATATATCTATATTGGGTCTTTTCAAATTTCTCTGAGTAATTTTTACAGTTTTCTGTAGTTGTATTAGATTTGTTAAATTTATGCCTAGCTTTTTGATGGTTTTCAATAATGTCAAGTGAAATACATATATTTTAAAATATCATTTTACAACTTTGTGTGGCTGGTACCTAGAAATACAGTGGATCTTTATATGTATATAGATTGATTTTGATTCAGTAGCTCCAAAATTAATTTTAGGTTCAAATAGTTTATCTACAGGTTCCTTTTATTTTTTTAGTATGCACATTTGTGTAGCTTGCCTGTCATATTTTTCTTCCTTTTAATTTTTCTATATATGATTTTGATTTATTGACCTTATACCCCAGTACAATGATGTACCTAAGACATATTTTCTCATTCTGAAATCAGAGCTAAATCTTGTAATATTTTAATATTAATTAGGTTATATCATACAGTTTTTAAAAAGACAACTTTATGACCCTAAGGAATTTCACTTTTATTTCTCATTTGCTAAAATATTTTCACTTCCTTTTATCTTGCATATATATTGAATTCTATTAAATGCTTTTTTATCATTTATCAGTATGATTATATTATTTTCTTTATTTTCTTAATATGGTAAATTACATTTAGTTTGGAAATGTTAAACTTACATACTTCAAATGAAGCAAACTTGGGCATGGCATGCTATGTAGATTTGGTTTGATAATATTTTGTTTAAAATTTTTGTATATGAGAAATGTGGGTATATGCTTTTCTTTCCTCTTAATGTATTTGTTATGCTTTGGTATCAGCATTATATTTATTTAATCAAAGGAATTGAAAACTTTCTCCCTTATATCTTCTTAAGATAAAAAGATTGTATATGGTATTGGTATTTTGTTTAGGAAATATAGGGGGAAAATATACATTGATGTATCTATCTAGGCCTGGAGTTTTACCTGCTGGGAAGCTATTAATCAGATATTCAATTTATTTATTAGATATAAGACAGTTTTTATTTTTACTGTTTAAATATAATTTTTCATAACTTGTGTCTCTCAAGCTATTTGGGTATTTCAAGTCCATTTTCATATTTATTGGCATAAAGTAGTTCATATAGAACTCCTATATGTTCAATATTTGAAAAGATCTGTAGTGATATTCCTTTTTCATTTCTAATATTGCTTGTTTCTACCTTCTGTCCTTTTTATTTTGATCACTCTTGCTAGGAACTTACCAATTTTATTAGCTTTTTGAAAACTAGCATTGATTTTGTGGAATTTCTTTTGGTTATTGTTCTTTTCATTTTGGTTTCGTTTTTTTCTGTTTTACAGATATTTATAATTATTTTTATTGGTTCTCTGTTTCAACCATCATGGAGCTTAATTTTGTTTTCTGACTCCTTGAGCTCTATCATTAGACCATCAATATTCTTCTTTTCTAAAATGTACATTTGGTACTATAAATTTTCCTGTAAACATTGCCGAAGATCCTCCCACACATTTGAAATATTGTATTTTTAGTATCATTCAGCAAAGGACACTTTTAATTTGTTTATTTGATTTGCTCATTTAGTTAGAGCTTCATTTATAAATACAGGAGGATTTTCTAATTCTCTTTAAAAAATTCTTCACTGAAATACACTATGATTGGAGGATAGCTCTATAGATTTTCAATTCTTTGAAAAATGTTAAAACTTACTTTATGGCCTAGTGTATGGTTTATCATAGTAAATGTTCAAAATGCACATGAAAATAATGTGTATTCTACAGTTATATGGTGAATGTTCCACATATGTCAGTTAGATTAAATACCTTAATGTCTATTCAAATACATCTTTCTAAATTGATATTTTTATCTGCATATTTGACTAGTTACTATTATCTGAATATTCTATCAGTTACTATGAAAACTGTACTAAAATCTACTTTGGATTTATCTATTTGTCTTTTTGTTCTGTCAATTTTACTTTATATATTTTTAGCTGTTATTTGGTGATTGGAAATTGATCATTTTTGTGTTTTCCTGATGACCTGGTATTTTTTGAATTATAAAAATATTTCTTGCTTTCTCTTCACATTTTTTCCTTTAAAAACTAATTAAACCTAATCCACTTAAAATTTTCCAGCCACTAACACCTTAATTTCTATTCTTTATATTTAAGTGAGTCTCTTTAAGATGAATTTAGTTTTAAATTCAATTAATTAATTTTTGAATATTAGTTGGCATGTTCTTCTCTTTATATGTAGCCCATTTACAGATATACGTATGCTTTTAAAACTCCCACCTTGATATTTGTTTTCTGCTTGTCAGGTTAGTCTATATTCTCTTTTAGAAATTTTTATTCTTGCCTTCTTTAGGCATTATCAAATATTAGTTCATTAATAATTCTCTCCACTAGCTTCTTCATTCTAAATTCATTTTCTCTTTTAGTTACCACCATGTGGTGACACTGATACAATGAGAAATCTTCTACTGAAGAACATTGCTGTGTTTTCTCCCCCTTTCTTCCACAGATGGTGGAATTCATTCCTTCATGAATGCCCTACACATTAAAATCCAGCTCAGAGTTGGCTTCATAGAGAAGTAGGCAGTCAGAGGAAACTTATTGCAAGATTCAAGAAAGATTTTCTGGAGAAGTTGTTCCATGACTTTGGTTTTGACCTTGGTATTGAAGATTGAGTTGGAGTCAGCCAACACTCCTCCCCCCGATCCCTCCCTCATACACACACACACACACAAAAGACAAAAATTTGGAAAGCTGTAAGCATATAAACCACATCAGCGACAAACCTTCTTATGAATTAGTGGCTAATTGGCAGCATTCCTCAATCTTCAGTCCTCTATCATCCTGTCCAGCATGAGAAATAGTGAGAAAATGTATATTCTTGTTCTGGAAAACATCCTCCATAAAGTTATTTGTGCAAAATACTCTTTTAAGGAATCCAGACTCATAAATGAGAAATTATGTCCCCTGAAGTATGATATATAATTAAAATTTAAAATTCAAATTGGCTACCTCATTTAATTTGTTATATTTATGTTACCTGTGGAACACATTGTGTTTCCCTGATTCTTGCGTTCTTGAAAGAAAGAATTCACTCGAGAGACCAGATAGCACAAAAAAGAAAAAGCAGTGAGGAATTTATTTGTTTAGAGCTAAAAACACACCCTCTAAATAGGAGAACAAGCTGTCTGGAAACCAAAAGCAGCCCAGCTATTAGGATTGGATTGGCTTTTATTTTTGCTTAAGATGGCAGGAAATCCTGCCCTGTGCTGTATATCTTTTGATTGACAGGTTGATTGACAGCTCTAGGTCTCAGTGCACTTACCTGTAAGTACCTAAGTGAAGTTCACAGGGGACCCAAACCACAATGCTGATCAGATTTAGATGTCATTTTAATGAGGTGGGGTCACTTTTGGACAAGGTCTGTGGACCTTGTATATGTCCTGGGCCTCTTGACAATCTAGGTGTCCTTGTCTGTCTGGGACTCCTGAGAAGCTAAGTGTCCTTGACTGTGGAGCTGGGATCTAAGGAGGACTTAGGGGTTGGCCAGGGAGGAGTTTTCTTTGGTGATGGGCTGGTCCCTTTCCCCTGCTTATGTCTAATTACTGCCTACTCTAATATTTAGATTATATTTATATTGAAGCATTATTACCAAAAGCTCTACAGCATTGTGCAATTTCTTTGTTAAGCTACAAAAGGTGTTTTGGATTTTCTTCCCATCCTTTCTTCATATAAAGGTATATTTCATCATGTTTTATTGTTGGATTCCTTTTTCAAATAGTTTTAGTGTCTGGTCATATATAAATCAATAATGTTATTTTATCTAGTCTCATCTGCTAGCATTATCAGGGATAATTCAATGATATATTTTCATCAGATTTAAGTTTTATCTTATTATAACTCACCTTAACCAACAGGGGAGTGAGGATAAGATTTCAACCCCCTGCCAGGCAAAACATAACGTTCTCATCACACTCTCCATTTACTGGAGCTTGTCACTTCTCCTTGCTGTTGCTGGGGAGGAAGAACTTTCCTCTGCGCTTCAAGATTCTTCCAGCTGGTCTAAGAATCAAATTGACATGAGACAGATTAACAGTAGAAAAAAAACCAAAGTTTAATTGCATATGTATAGGGACGCCATACATATGGGTTCCAAAGACAGGGAAAATGAGGTATGTATGTCATCCTGTACCAAAGAGAAAGGGGTAGGGGCCTGAGACTTCAAAGGAAAGGAAAGTAATTCATAGGAATATGAAAACAGTAAATGTTTGATAATCAAATATTTACTGGGCCACACAATAACAGTGAAAGGGCACAGAGGAATTTTAACAGACTTAGCTACATCCCTCCCTGTCTACCACACCCAGTTTACATTATAATGTAGCTATCTATGGCACTAGCTCTCCTCCTGGAGCAGGTGCTCTATCTAAATTATTGTCATGCAATCGTGCAGGGGGCGTCACACTTTCTTTCTCAGTCTTTTGGGCCTTGATTGTTCTTAACTCTGAAATAATCTTCATGTCACCATGGCACATCCTGATACAGCCTTCCCTTGGTCCCTACACTGTGAACTTATTTTTAGAAATAATTCATCCAAAACAAACCATAATCATTCAAGGAAATCTCTTTATATGCTACCTTAATCTTCTGAATTCTGTTATCAAATAGATCCCTTAAGTTATGGTGAATCCTGTCAACTATTTATTGAATCTCTACTGTTTGTCTGGAACTGTAGATGATTTTCTTTATTAAACAACACTATTTTTCACAACAACCTAAGAGGGCATATGTTAGTATAACTCATTTTACAAATTAGAAAGTTTAATTTCAAAAGTAAAGCTATAGTGGATAAACAGCTATAAACATTACACATGGAGGCAAAATCCTCTTATCTTTCCACTTTTCCATTTTCCATACTATTTTTCAGGCAACACTTGGTGCCCTTTACAGCATGCCCTACCAATGTTGTGACAAGATGAGTAGCTTTCAAGCTGTCATTTCACTCCATCTATTCTTCTTAACCTTGGTATTAGAATAGAAGAGCTTTTTAAATTTTACTATTAAATATAAGTTGTAAATCAAAGAGTCTGACATGACTTAAGTTCTCCATATAAACAGAGAACTCTTTCAAAAATAAACAAGTGTGTGTGTGTGTGTGTGTGTGTGTGTGTGTGTGTGTGTAACAATACACAACATGCTATTGCTATAGTCAAATTTGAGGTGAAGAATGGGAAAAAATTAGATGACTGTGATTGGCGCACAAGAAACACAGAGATTGAATTGTATATAGGAAACTAAGGGAGGCATTTAACAGGAGCCTAGCGTGGGAAGAGCTGCATTTTTGATAAAGCATTCCACCTGTTATGGAAGGGGACATCAGTTGGGGGAATAGTCAAGGGAGAAAATGATAGGAATGTGGAATGCACCAATATATTTAAACACTGTTTACAGCAAGCTCCTGTTAAGATGGGGTCTGGACCCTGAAAAGTATACCTTTTAAAATTCATTTTGAAGACAAAATAGGGATTTGGTATTCAGTTCTTATCCAAAAAGAAAATAGAAAAACTGGCCTTGTATATCTCAGATTCTAGGTGTTTATCTTAAATTTGACTATCTGAAAAAATGTCTGTAAACAAGAAAGGCAATAGATCAGAGGAAACTTAAATGTGATTTCTTAAAATGTGGGCTTGCCAGTTACCTCCCAGGAGATGCATAGACGGTAAAATTAATGCAGCACTTGCCTGGCATAAATAGTCATTTGTCCCTGGGAAGTAGACAGTTGCATATTTACAGGCTATATTTCATAGATTGCAGCCTCTCTATCTACACTACTTCATATCCATTATACTACACAAGACACCAACATTTGCTTTTATTTTATTTTATTTTTTTAACACAGTTCCTTGGTATTTACAGTATTTTTTCTTCTCTCATCGCCCTCCCTTCAAAGCTGGTCAGTTGTTTTTCAGGATTTTTTTTTCACCTCACATTTAGGACAAAGAGGCATTTGCAATTTCTGTGGGTCAGGCTCTGCTTCTTTAATGTCGCCTCTTGGGGGATTTTTCTGTGTGCTTCATTGAACAGATCTTTCCCTCCTGTGAAAGATTTTGAGAATCGCACTCAGGAGTACTCAGATACTCTCCCTTTTTTGTCTCAGCTCCAGGGCTCTCATTGCTCAGAGGAGTGTCTCTTGAGGCTTGTTTTTGGTCCTTACTTCTGGAGTCACAGCATTGATTGTCCTGGGCAGAGCTGACATCTGAGTTGGGAGTTGGCCTCATTAGGCCAAAGGGTGAGACTGATCACGGAAAACTGTTGACAGGCAGAGCTGTACGGTCTTTGTCATTGCTTTCAGCTGCGATTTCCGGTCAAGGGACCCTTTCTCCAGCTGATTTTTGGCCACAGCTCATTTTTGTTTCAGAACAGTGAGCTGTTGGGCCTTAAATAATAAATCCTTCTTCCCATACGAAGCTCCTCCAGCTGGGCTTGAATTTTGTTTGACTCTTCTGCATGGAGGCCACATAGCTTGTTTCCTGACAAGAGTTTGGTTTCAAGCTTTTATTCTCCACTCCCTCACCAGTCAGAGCTCCACACGCCTGCCCAGTCTTCATTAAACCTAGCATAGAACCACACAGGTCCGACTGTCTTTGGGTCTTCATCTCCTTATGAACATTCCTCATTCTGGCATTCTGGAGATCTTGGATCAATTTGCCCTTTCTTTCTATTTCAGTCTTTTAAAAGTTAATAGTAGCCTGTTGTTTTTCTGCTTTCTCAGATGTTTCTTTAAGTTGATTTTGCAGGACCTCCTGGAGAGACTTCATTTGTTCTTTTCTGACCTATTTCCAAAACCTTCTGAACATCTGTTTGGGCCGATTTTTCATCATTTCTCAAAGTCTGAAGGCCGACTTTAACTCCATCAAGTCCTCCTGATGTCCTAGTCAGCTGAAGGGGATGGTGCT
>JAVSCE010003128.1:0-14992 GCA_032199065.1 Smutsia gigantea | reverse complement strand
ATTTTAGGAATCTTAAAAATACTTAAAATGTAAAAGGATAGGCTATATAGATTTTGGAATTTAGGGCAGGAAAATAATAAAGCCAAGGGTGAAATAAACATATTCGACATACAGCCCCAGGACTCTAAACTTGCTGGAGGATTGACAGCAGATTTGATTATAAGTGTCCCAGTGGCCCAAACAATGAGGAAAGCATAATGAGACTAAAATCAAATGACAAAGTTGTATGTACTCCATCATTAGTATAAATTCCTATTTCTCTGATGGCCTAGGTCTTAAGAGTCTAGCTCCTTTGCTGATTACTTGATACACTTTATAGTCAGCAGCATTCCAGGCTGAATGCAAGATGCTTCTGGTCCAAACTCCAGCTGCGCCTTTCTTCAGCCATCTCAGCTTGTTCCCCTGGCTGCTTTCTTGCAAAAGTGCTCAGGATGTGCCTTGCGTGGTCTCTGAGGCAGTGTAACATGGCAGCCCCTCTGTCGAATTGCTGAGTCAAAGCATAAATAAGTAGCCTCTCCTCAAATTCGCAGTCCCTCCCCCCTTTTAATTACAGCCATTGACATCTGAGCAGCCTGGCGAACATGATGGATTACACTTGAACCTCTTAAAAAGTTGTCTACTTTATTGCGCATGCCTAAACTTCTAGCTCAGCAAAGTGGAACCTCTCATAAGCCATCTTGTGCATTTTCAGAATGTTGGTACTACTACCTTTAAAGCCAGGCTTGATTTTCCCAGTTCTGCAGTAGTGTTCGACCACAATAACATTTTTTATGTATTTGAAGCTGTCAGATTTCCCAGTTTGGGAAAATATTTACATTGATCTGGTTCTTAAGTACATTTTATAAGGCATAGAAGTTGGGATTCAAAACTCTTAATTTCCAGAAGACATGCAGATGATGTCTTGTAGACTTTTCTAATTTAATTCCTATGCTACTTGTTAATCTCTAAAACAAATGTGATTAAGGTAAACATAGAGTTCACTTTAATGTCATTATGTGCTGCAGGCTCTCAGAAAGCTATTCACATTTCAGTGATAGAAATCTGAAACCTGGCTAGAATGCATTAGCCACTTAAAGGCTGCACCTAACAGTTTAGCACTCAAGTATGTACTGATTTCTATCATAATTTCATTTGTAATAGCTTTATTTCTCTGGCTGGTTAGCCCCTTAATTGTATTGACTGTTTTATATCTCTTCAGTAACCTGTAAAGCACATAGCAGTAAGCCAGGTGTTCAGATATTGCTCATGTTTTAAACCTTTAAAGTATAGTTTTAAAGTAATGTGAACTTAATTTACACTTATATTTTCACTGCATTTGTTAGCTTTTTTCCAGTTTACATTCACTGCATGTGTGTGTGTTTCTGAATTTAGACTAGGGAACAGGAAGTGTGAGCTAAGTTTAAGTTAAATGTACAGAAGATCATGTCCACCCTCTTGGAAATACCCTATTTGAAAGCTTATTGTATTTAAAAAGAAAGTGAATGCTTCTCTTTTGGCTAAATGTTAAAAGATGTGATCTATTTAACTTCTCAGTTTTCCACATTAAGCATAGCAAAACATCTGATAGAGATTACAAAATAAGTCAAGCTTATTTCTTAAGGCTTGGGGAGGTTTTTCAATTCTACCCTACAATTAAGTGGAGTATTTGATTTCCAAAGTTTCAAAACTCAAGTAGCTGCTCCACATCACATTGTGTCAGTGGTTTCATCTCGCAGATGCTTAAATATCTTGCATTTTAGGATATTACTTTTGTTGTAATTTTTTTTTAACTACATTCTGGTAAAGGCTGGCATTTTAGTAGCTCTCAACTTCTGAACTTATATTAAGGGAAAAAAATAAGTAGCAAGTTGGCCAAATGTATTCTATTCTAGGCAAGCCTCAGGGACTTCCAGGGTTAATTTAAATAGGCATTGGCATGGGTTATGGATAAGTAAATTAAAAGTAAAGTTGAACACTTTTATTCATGTTCTGTATATTATTTTGTATATTCATACTTAACTATTGTTTATATGGTTCTTTCCATAGACTTTATTTTCTTTCTTTTTTTTAATAGTTTATTTTGGTATCATTAATCTACAATTACATGTGCAATATTATGGTGATTAAATTACCCCCTTCATCCAGTCCCCCCCACCAACCCCATTACAGTCACTGTCCATCAGCATAGTGAGATGCTATAGAGTCACTACTTGCATAGACTTTATTTTCAATAGGGAAATGAGTACTTGAAAAATGCAGTGTCCTTTGAGCCATTTAATCATACCTAAGAGGATCCCTCCTATTAATACCACAAAGTCTAACCCGTGTGCCAGGCCCTATGCTGGTATGTTGCATGAAGATCAGGCATGGTACTGGGAAGAAGCAACCACTGAGGAGCTGCTCTGCAAACCAGAGAATAGCCCTCCCTGAGTGTCACCCCCTGTACTCACCTGATGTTTGTGCTTTGGTTGTTCTTTCCCAGCTCCAGTGCCCATTTGGATGTTCACACTCAGAGATGGCAACAAAGGTAAGTTGTGTTTTTTTTTTTTAACTCATTAAAGAAAAAGGTAAATTTTAGCCTTTATGGTCTTCTTCTTCTCATTGTATGATGGAGTAGACCAAAGAAATAAGTCAGAAAACTGAAAGGCACTGAGGAGTGGGCCAGCCCAGCAGGTATTTAGGGGGCAGAGAGGGCCAGAGAGACCAGAGAATATCATGCTTTTTAGTCCATGTGGTTCTTGGCAGGCCCTTTCTAACTTGGAACTAGTCACTGAATTATAGTGGACAGAAAGGGCCAAGGTGATAGACATTGGGTCCATAATCTACCTGCATCTTATCTAAAAATACTAGTTCTTAGCCTCTGTCCCTACTTTATAATGGCCTTAATCTTAAACTGATTGTCCTGTGCGTACCTCATATACACATACTTCAGAGCAGATGTGCATCCACTTGTTGTCCATTGTGGGCATGGACCTGTCTGTATTCTCTTTGGCCCAGTAGCATCCAGATGTAGAGTAGCTATTTAGGAGATTCTCAGTAAATACCTGTTGGTTAGGTGATTAAACATTTGAGGATTTCTCTTGTTCGAACTGTGTGGCATCTAGCCTATGCCTCCCTTTATTTTGTAGGCAACATCTTCGAAAATTACTGAGGCTTGGTTTTCTCATCCGGTGTATGCAAGATACTGGCAACATTATCATCAAGCCATGGCTTGGATGCGAAGCCACCAGAACACCTATCAGAAGGCTGTGGAGTCTTATTTCAGTTGCCTGTGGCCCCTCTCTCCCGCAGCTCTTCCCCAGAGCTCTTACGCCTACAAGGGTAGGTCTGCTCAGTCCTCCTATGACCATCACTTGGCCTCTCACGACCCACGCTATAGGTATTCAGGTCCCAGAAGAGCCAGGCGGCATCCACGTGACAGCACAAGAAGAGACCAAGCTTGGCGAGCAAAGGACAAGGTGGAGAGCGAGTCAGATGGGGGAGTGGAATGCGACCTGAGCAACATGGAGATCACTGAGGAGCTCCGCCAATACTTTGCAGAGACCGAGAGGCACAAGGAAGAGCGACGTAAGTGCAGGCCTGTCTCCACGTGCTTCCTTTCCTGCCCTGCCTTCTGCATTGTTTTCTTCCCTATCTTTAAAGTCATAACTCCTCAGCAATATTCCAGATCCAGTCCTAAGCCTGGGAAAAGCTGTGGTGATGTTGCACCTCAGTTCTATTAGTTTCCAGAGTTGTTTTAATACAGGGCTTGCTTTCAGTTCTAGAACAAAGGTTATCCTAACACTGCCTCTACATTTATTGAGTGTTAGACCGTCCACCAAATGGGGTGCGTGTGTGTGCAAGTGTGTACATGCATGTATTCCCTAATCTCTGAAACAGTCCCTCAAGGTATTACACCCATTTTATAGATGAGGAAAGTGAGCCCTAAGAAGGTCAGTTGACCTGTTCCATGGTACCCAACTGATACCGCTTCCTGTGCTTCCTTCAGTGGGAAGGCAGGAATTCTCTTTAATTTCTTCCTAACTTGCTAAGAGAACTAGAACTGCCACTTGTGCTTGCCTTCCTCTTAAAATTCACCAGACCCTTTACATTTTAAGTTTCTCTAACAGACGTAAATACTTTCTCCCTTTTAAATTAACCAGTATCTAGTCTCAATATTTTTATTGAGTTCTAATTATGTGATACTTTACTTAGAATTTTCTTATAAACAGAAACATAGCAGCCTGGGAGTAGGCAAGTCTCATTTCCATCTTGAATGATCTATATTTTCCTAACAATGGGCTAGCATATACTGATCTCTGCTGGGTACCAGAAACTGAGCAGCCAGCTTTGTATAAAGTATAATGCCCGGAGTGCCTGCCTATGATTCTTCCCTCCCTTCTTTTGATTAAACTGTTGAATTCTATGATGCATTATTAGAAAGCATATCCAAACAAATATTGTGAGAACAGTACTTTCTATTATACACAGACTACATTTCTTTCGTTCTTCTCCAGAAATAAATTTTACCTTTTTTCAGAACACATAGAAGTAGCAATTAGTCTCATTTAAAAGTATACAGCGCACCTAGGGAGTATAGTCATTGACGCATGTCCATCTTTGGCTGGCATGCTGTTTGTTACAGCTTTTAAAAAAGAAACTGTAAAGATAGGGCTTGTTTCTGTTGTCCTTACCAGAAGGTAGAATAATGTGTTTTTCCCACCAGAGATTGCTACTCTTATGACAGAAGTTGTAATTAAGGTTGGGAGCAAACCCCAGTCACCTAAGAAGCCATTTTGAATTACCTGCTAATGTAAAATAAACTTGACATCGTTATTTAGTAAAAAACATATATGAATGAAATGAAAATAAAATAATGAAATGGATTCTTCTGGGGTAAGCAGTTTAGCTACAGTGACAGCTAAGAACCACTCCTGTTCCTCCCTCTTTCTTTGTCAGATAGAATTCTAAGGTAGGTTAAAAAAAAAAGCAGTCACGAAAATTACCTGCTAAGTTGTGCCTGGCACTTAATATTATTTTGATGAATGAATGAAGTATTTCAGTATTAATTATGAGCATTCCTTCAATCAGAGGTTTTCAAATATCCCAGAAAGCGCTAAACTTGCTATGGTTCTGTGGCACATTTTACAAAGTGAGCTACGCTTTGCTTTAAAAACTTGGTGAACCTCATAGTTAGTTTGATATTATTCCTAAATATGCTTAGTTTACTTCAAGGCTCCAAACTGTACTATTATCATCCCTGTTATGGGTTGAATTGCATCCCTTTAAAAAAGATTTGTTCGACTCCTAACCTAGACCTCAGCGTGTGACCTTATTTGACTAGGGTCTTTACAGAAGCAGTCATGTTAAAATGAGGTCATTAGGGTGGGCACTGATCCAATATGACTGGTGTCCTTATAAAAATGGAAAAATTTGGACACGGAGATAGATGTGCACCCAGGGAGGCGGCCATGTGAAGACAAGTTCTGCCACAAGCCAGGCGACCACCAGAAGCTAGGAGAGATGCCTAGAACAGACCTTTCTTAGTGCCTTTAGACTGGGCATGGCCCACTGATGCCTTGATCTTGGCTTCTGGCCTCCAACCTGGGAGACAGTACATTTCTGTCATTCTAAGCCACCTAGTTTGTGCCACTTTGTTACCACAGCCTGAGGAAACTATTGCAATCACCCTGTGAGAATTGTCTTTGTTCCCAAATGCAGTCTGTGAGTGGGACATACAGTGAACTTCACAGGTCTTGCCTTCGCTGTGAAGAAATGTGGTACTCGTTTATTTCACTGTGATCTAGACAGCAAACCAGCAAAAAAGGGAGTTTTATGAAAACCCTTACAACTTCCACCTTTAACCCTCCTCCCCAGTATTTATATTACTGCTAGTAATATTAACAGAGGCAGCTGTGGTGGGCCTGCTCAAATCCCAGGGCTCCAGCCTAGATCCACCACTTACTGGCTGGAGAGTCTTATCCTCTTGTGGGGCACCTGCCCTAACTGTTTTGTGCCTCAGTCTGTTTTATCTGTGAAATGAGGATCCTAATTGTTGGAGTGGTAATTAGGAAGATCAAATGAAATAATAAGAGAAAAGTTATAGAACAGTGCTTGATAATGAAGTCAGTGCCCAAGAAATGTTGGTGGTTATGGTTAGTTGCTAAAATACTCATCCTTTAATGTGGATTATTAACCATAAACTGATTCTACTGTGATATGTTTGTTTTGATTAGTGGTTGATTGAAATTCTGCATATTTTTAGTAAAGATGTCCTATGGCTTCCAAAAAAGTCATATATTCCTGCTCTGCACGTTTCAAACTCTTAAATTGATTTAGAATATTTAAAACACAAAAGAATTAAAGGTTTGATACCTTCAAATTTAGTCATTAACAATTTTGTTGAAGTAGTTGTTAACATAACTTGAGTTCATTTCAAGGACATTCCTGCTTAATTAAACTTAATATAGTAAAATACACAGAAAAACGAACCCACTTCCATATTACTAATAACAGCACTAATAAACACACCGTGCTTCTGCTTCTTTGTACCTTTTAATTGTGTAGTTGTACTGTAATTGAAATCTACTTGTCCTGGGCTTTCTCTGGTGATTTTGTGTCTCCCTAGGAGATACGAGAATTGTCTGGCGAGGGTAAGAACACGCTGTCAGGGCTTGACCATGCACCACCAGAAATAACAGGCAGCCATTCACCAGCTTTATTGTTTACACCAGCACTTTTGATGGTGTGTAGGATGAATACATGTTCCTTTGAGCAGTAATGAAGGATGGAATTCAGATGTAAGTAATATGAATGCCCGTGGTGCTTTCCAATCCATTACCTTCACTAGAAATGTTCATGGAGGTAGAATTACATACACAGTTGGGAAATGTTTTAATAGTGATAAGGGACCTGAGTAGTGTGACTACTTGGTTAAAATTGCTTTGTTTTGCTATTTGAGCCGCTGGAAGCTACTTACTCAGTAGGGCGAATTCAGCTTTGAATATGAATCATTTAGAGAACACAATTTAATAAAATACTACTAGCAAGGAAAAATATAGCTAAACTTGAAAGGCTTTGCTTTTCAGTGTTATTCACTTCCACAGGAACATAGATGTTATATATAATTTGTCATCATCTGAGTCTTATTTAGTATTTCTTTAGGATAAAATCCTTCAAACAGGACAGCATGTTCTTGCCTGTGAACTCTACTCTTCCATATAATCTCTAATTTAACATATTTTAATGATAAAACAATTAAATAGGATAAATGAACTCATTTTGTGCAGTGGGAACAGGCATGCTTTTGATTATGTCATATGTCATCATTTCCTAATGAGGTGTTTCTGTTATATAAAACTTCGGTGGTAATGTTAACTTATGGGAAAGCAGGCAGTTGTGAAACTTTAAAGGTCAGCTGTGTTTTCAATTATTTCTTAAGAAAAACGTTAATTGTTCCGTTAAATAAGAAAAGTATCATTTTTTAGTCATAAATAACCATCAGTTGAGATTAAAGTGGGTATCACAGTGATTGAGTGTGTTTGTCTCGTCTAGTTCAGATGTTCAGAGGTGCAGAAAACCCCTCAGTGAGAAGATAGGTGTGAAAGGCCATAGAAAAGTGGAAGGAGGGAGGGGCAGGAATATGGAAGGGAGGGACTTTTTATTCTAAAAGTCAAAATGGTGACTGGCCACCAACTTGGGGATTACACTTGTCATGGAGGGAGGGATGTGGGGTGAAGATGGAAGACCCAGCAGAAAGGCTCCAGGCTGCTGGTAAGCATCTTGTGTTCGGGGGTGTTGCTGACAAGCCGGAAGTGAGGCATTCGTGATAAAGCTCGAGTCTGTGCTTTCACCTCGTTGTGCTAAGATCATTAACTCTGGCAACATAGCAGGGAATATAATCAGAAAGACATGCAATTCTTGAAAAATGAGCAAAAATAATATTCTTTGTCACTCATTTGTCTTAGCGCTTTGTCCTCTGAAATGTTCTGCCTTTGGGCTTATTATCTGTGGAATACTGAATGGCTGTTTCCTGCTATGTCAGGTCCTCTACAGCCAAGTCACTTCCTGTGATTTTTCTTCCTTTATAGACTGTAAGTCCACCTTTGTAACATCATGTAAATGTATAGATCGAGGTGAAAATATCAAAGTTACATATCCTGAACCCAGATGGAATCCAGTAAAGTTTCTCCTAATAGCATAATACAGTTTTTCTTATTTTAACCTTACAGGCATATTAACCCTTGGATTGGTTTCCTAAGCCTGCTATAACAAATTACCACAAACTGGGTGGCTTCAAACAATGGAAATTTGTTCTTGCAGTTCTGGGGGCTGAGGTCTGAAATCAAGGTGTTGGCAAGACCACACTCCCTCCAAAGACTCAAAGGCCTTGCTTCTTCTAGCTTGTGGTGACTCCCAGCGTTCATTGGCTTGTGGCAAATACCGCTGCCCCCCTGCTTCCATGTTTACGTGGCTTTCCCCCCTGTGGCTCTGTGTCTGCATCTGTCTCACACAAAGACACTCACTGGATTTAGGGTCCACCGTAAGCCAGAATGATCTCATCTTGATCCTTCCCTTAATTATATCTGCAAAGACCCTGTTTCCAAATAAGGTCACATTCTGAGGTGTTCCAGGTAGATAGGAATTTTGAAGGACACTATTCAACCCACTACAATCCTGTTTTAAAGCTGGTATCTGAAAAGATACTCTGATTTGTGTTAAAACAAATTCCCGTGACCAAATATCCTACAAGAGAGAAGTGCTTGAAAACCCTGAGTCCCACAACTGTAAAAATGGCCAGCCTGTCCATGCCAGGGTACCTCTTCAGTTACGTCAGCAGTGCGATGTTCTGCTTCTCTGCTTCCGTCAGATGATTCTCCCTCCGCTTGGCTGAGCCCTCACCTTGTTTTGACAGGAAAAAAAATGGCCAGTGATTGAGAATCCTGTCTTTCGTTGGGGGGAAGGAAGCAATAAACAGCACAGTATAAGCGGATGCCTTTCAAACGGCTGCGGTTCGCCAGGTCCCATCAGTGTACACGCAGGTCCCTCCAGCTGCTCGCGCTAGCCTCCAGTGCCCAGCCGGTCTGAGCGTACTTGGTTTTAAGCTGACTGGCTTTCCGATGTGCAGTCTAGCCTTAGAATTTTTTTTTTAATCATGTGAGTAAGTAGAGGCAAAGTGACTCAAATGTAAGGGAACAAGATCAGATCCCAGCTCACTGACGCCCCACCCGCCCTCCTTCCCCCAGCTTCTCCGCGGCAGAGGCTCTGAGGAACCTCCTGGAGGGAGCTCTGCCCAGCACCTGTTGAGATTGGAGCACCTGTTTACCTGTCCCTGGGTTGTCATCATTTTTCTTTAACAGCATCTGGAAGAAAACAGTTGTTTACAAAAAATAATATATGGCCTTTGTCTAAGCTTCCCTCCCCAGTCCTTTCCTGAGCACCTGCTTTGTGGCAGACATTGGGGCGGCCGCGGGGGTGAGCCAAGGCAGCAGAGCACCTCCCACCCGATGCCTGTGTTTGAGGGCAAGACAGGGAGGGGACAAGGGTTGAGCCTTACATTTTCACGAGGAAGCCTGATGGGAAGGAGAGAGGTAGAGACTTGAGAGCAGAGGGCTGTGTCTTTTATTCTTTTGTTTTTACGCTATTGTGAGCTTTATTAACCAAAACCCTGTGGTGTAACCCATGAGCACATGCCCAGTGTGAATGTGGAAAATTGCACAGGCTTCCTTGCCTGCTGGCCATGATCTGTATGCACATGGTGTTTCTCCTCAGATGTCAACAATAAGAGAATATGTTTCTGGGAGGAGAATTGTTATACCAATTGAATATCTGCAAGATCATTTCTGTCAGAAGGGTAGCAGAAAGAAGCTTAACTGTAACCATGTTAAATTATAAGGAAAAGAAAAATAAAGATGCCAAAGTGAAAAGGTTGAATTCACATATCCTAACGGCAGGGAGCAATATTTATTAAGATAGTGACAATTCCAGTGTTTATTCAAACTTCTGAGCACAGGGGCTCAGAAGGCTCAGAAGGAGACAGGAAGTTGAACATCTGTTGTGTCACTAAGTCTGTCGGTAAAGCTGATTATAGTCTTGACAAGTTTGCGAGTAAAAAGGACTGTAGTCTGAGAACCACCTCCCTCTAAGTGCTGAGGCTCTAAGGCCCCAACAGCCGCCTCCCAAGTGGGATTGGTTCCTCCAGGCCCTAGAAGTGAGAGCCCCAGGATTGGTACCATGTCCAGGGCTCTCGTACGTGGCTGAGGGAATCTGTTGTCCCTGGCTAATGTGGAAATGCCAAGCCTTTTTCAGAAGTAGTCCTTTTGGGGGGCATGGAGGGGAGTGGAAATGTAACACCCATGAAAGCTGAACAGTTTATATCCTGATGTTTCAAATTTGGCAGCAAAACCAAACAAACAAATGCTTGTTAACTATCCCCCCATTCATTTGTGTATTAGGCCACTATTTTGGTTTGATTCTGCCTTTCCACAGTAAGTGAATTATATGTCTTTTCCATGGATAAGGTAACAATTGTATTGCATTTATTTTCTTTGGCAGTCATTTGGCATATCCACATATTATGTCTTTAGGTAAAAAATAAACTGCAGATAGGCTGACAGAAATGGGCATATGCATTTTTAATGTTTCTAAGTTTATAGAACTTCCCTCCAACTCGAAGGTGTTACTTATAAAGAAAGGATTTATGAGAGTGGCTATGCATACCTACATTAAGTATCTTTCTTTTCACACTTGCTTCAGCTTACCTTTGTGTTCCTCTCTGCTAAGCTTTCATTTTGCTTTTTTTTTTAACATGGAAAGCACCATTTAGATCATTGTTTTCCCGCTACAACCGTATCACTCCTTATTAAGTAGCATTTCTCCTGGTAGCCAAAGGAGACACAGATGTGTACATTCTATCAATTTCTCTTTTCTTCACAAAGTCCCTTATAAAAATCTATGTAAGTTGGCTAAATTTTACCTTATACAGCATTGTTTCATTGATATTTTTATTTTTGTTTACATAAAAATAAAGATTATGATATTAGGGCTTGTTATAGTAAAACAAAATAGAGAAAAGAGTAATTTGAATAAATATTTCTTGTTTACAGAAATCCATTGAAATTAATAGGATTAAAAGCATATAACTCTATCACTTGAACTTCAGCCTAAACTAACCTGTTAAGTAGAAAGTCAAATCGAGTATGAGAAAGTCAGCAACTGTGGCAGATTTGTTAATATTGCAGGAAGATTAGAATCCAGAAGGCTTCCATTTGCAGGCTCTTTTCACCTTGGCAGATGTTGAGTCACTTAACCTTCTGGTATGATTTGTGGTGTGGATGTGCGGAAGGCTCAGGATGGTCCTTGCCATGCTATAGCTACTAGCACTTGCTATTGTCCAGATTACCTAAAGTCAGTACCCCTTCCCAGGGGCTGACTTTCCCCCAGCACCTCATTTGTGGCAGGAAGTACTGCTGCTTGCACCACTGGACTTGCCTGAAAGCATTTCAGTTTCCCTGCTGGCCTGGCACGGTTCTGAAACCAAACAGCCCTACTAGCTCTGCCCTGCTGTGCAGGTCGTGGCCAGGCCGCATGGGTAAAAAGAGGGAAACCCAGGAGATTTCATTTTTCTCCTGTATGTCCAAGGCTACTTGCAAAAGTTTGAAAGGCTGATGCTCTGCCACTCCTCCCACTGCACAGTCCCCAAGAAGTAGGCAACGCTCTGAGGACCCTGGCAGTGACACGGTGGTGCAGGGCCTGCACGCAGGCAGGTGCTAGGGATCTGGGCACCCACCTCACCGCGCCCGTCTTCCTATCACTCTCTCCTCAGGGCGGCAGCAGCAGCTGGACGCCAAGCGCCTGGAAGACTATGTGAACGCGGACCATGACCTGTACTGCAGCAGACACCGCTCAGTGGAGCCCCCAGCTGAGAGGCCCGGTGAGCGGCGCCAGGCTGAGATGAAGCGGCTCTACGGTGACAGCGCTGCCAAGATCCAGGCCATGGAGGCAGCAGTGCAGCTGAGCTTTGACAAGCACTGCGACACAAAGTGGCCCAAATACTGGCCAGTCATCCCGCTGAAGTTCTGAGCCCCAGTCAGCCCCTTCCTTGTGTCCCATTCCCCACCCCTCTTGTGCCTTTCCTCGGGTTGGGGGCTTTACAAGAAATACTCATGCTCACCAAAGTCCCAGGGGGCCTGTCAGGCGATTGGACTGTCAGCCCTTTGGAAGTCGGTGGGATGTGGGCTGTTGCCAAAGCAGCAGATTGTTCTTTTGATATAAAATGATCTTCGGACTTCCGGGAAGATGGCGGCGTGAGCAGGGCGGCAGAAATCTCCTACCAACACTATATTTATGTACAAAAACACAGCAAATACATCTATTCCTAAAAGAGAGACCAAAATACACAGGAAAGCGCACAGCATGTAGCTACACCCGAGAGGACTCGGCACCCCAAGAGGTGGTCTTAAAGAGCCCAGCTGACATACGTGGCAACTACCAGTGACCAATTCTATAGCCATGAAAAGACAGAGGAATATGGTTCAGACCAAAATCAACCAGACAACCCCAGAGAGGGAGTCTGAAGGGATGGAAATGCACAGTCTTCCTGAAAAAGAATTCAGAATAAAAGTCATAACCATGCTGATGGACCTACAGAGAAATGTGCAAGAGCTGAGGGAGGAAGTGAGGGAAGTGAGGAAAGACAATGCAGAAATCAGACAAGCGGTCGACGGGCTTAACAGCAGACTGGATGACATTCAAGAGACTGTTAATGTAATAGAAATGAGAGAACAGGAATACAGAGCAGCTGAGGCAGAGAGAGATAAAAGGATTTCTAGGAATGAAAGAATATTAAGAGAACTGTGTGAACAATCCAAACGGAACAATATTCGCATTATAGGAGTACCAGAGGGAGAAAAAGGGATAGAAAGTGTCTTTGAAGAAATAATTGCTGAAAACTTTCCCTCGCTGGGGAAGGAAATAGTCTCGCAGTCCACCGAAGCCCACAGATCTCCCAACACAAGGGACTCAAGGAAGACAACACCAAGACACATAATAATTAAGATGGCAAAGATCAAAGATAAAGACAGGGTATTAAAGGCAGCTAGAGAGAGAAAAAAGATCACCTACAAAGGAAAACCCATCAGACTTCTCAACAGAAACCTTACAGGCCAGAAGAGAATGGCACGATATATTTAACGTTATGAAACAGAAGGGCCTCGAACCAAGAATATTGTATCCAGCACGATTATCATTTAAATATGATGGAGGGATTAAACAATTTCCAGACAAACGAAAGTTGAGAGAGTTTGCCTCTCATGAACCACCACTACAGGATATCTTAAATGGACTGCTCTAGATGGAGGCACACCTAAGGCTAAAAAGATGTCACCAGAGAAAATAAAATCATAGCAAAGAAAGCAGACCATCCAAATACTAACTAAAGCAAAGAATAAAACACCTATTATAGAAAGAATGGAGGAGGAGGAATAAGAAGGGAGAGAAATAAAGAAACATCAGACAGTGTTTACAATTACTTAACAAGAAAGTTAAGTTAGATTGTTAGATAGTAAAGAAGCAACCCTTGAACCCTTGGTAACCACGAATCTAAAGCCAGCAATGGCAATAAGTACATATCTATCAATAATCACCCTAAATGTAAATGGACTGAATGCACCAATCAAAAGACACAGAGTAACAGAATGGATAAAAAAGCAAGACCCATCTATATGCTGCCTACAAGAAACTCACCTCAAATCCAAAGATATACACAGACTAAAAGTGAAGGGATGGAAAAAGATATTTCATGCAAACAACAAAGAGAAAAAGCAGGTGTTGCAGTACTTGTATCAGACAAAATAGACTTCAAAACGAAGAAAGTAGCAAAAGATAAAGAAGGACATTACATAATGATAAAGGGGTCAGTCCAACAAGAAGATATAACCATTATAAATATATATGCACCCAACACAGGAGCGCCAGCATATGTGAGACAAATACTAACAGAATTAAAGGAGGAAATAGCAATGCATTCATCTTAGGAGACTTCAACACACCACTCACTCCAGAGGACAGATCAACCAGACAGAAAATAAAAGTAAAGACACAGAGGCACTGAACAACACACTAGAACAGATAGACCTAACAGACATCTACAGAACTCTACACCCAAAAGCAACAGGATACACATTCTTCTCAAGTGCACATGGAACATTTTCCAGAATAGACCACATACTAGGCCACAAAAAAGAACCTCAGTAATTTCAAAAATATTGAAATCCTACCAACCAACTTCTCAGATATAAAACTAGAAATAAATTTTAGAAACAAATCAAAAAGGCTCACAAATACATGGAGACTTAACAACACTCTCCTAATTAATCAATGGGTTAACGACCAAATCAAAACAGAAATCAAAGAATATATGGAGACTAGTGACAACAACAACACAAAGCCACAGCTTCTATGGGATGCAGCAAAGGCAGTTCTAAGAGGAAAGTATATTGCAATCCAGGCCTATTTAAAGAAGGAAGAACATTCCCAAATGAATAGTCTAAAGACACAATTACTGAAATTGGAAAAAGAAGAACAATGAGGCCCAAAGTCACCAGAAGGAGGGACATAATAAAGATTAGAGAAGAAATAAATAAAATTGAGAAGAATAAAACAATAGAAAAAAATCAATAAAACCAAGAGCTGGTTCTTTGAAAAAATAAACAAAATAGATAAACCCCCTAGCCAGACTCATTAAGAGAAAAAGAGAATCTACACACATAAACACAATCAGAAATGAGAAAGGAAAAATCACGACAGACCCCACAGAAATACAAAGAATCATAAGAGAATATTATGAGACTCTATATGCTAACAAGCTGGAAAACATAGAAGAAATGGACAACTTCTTAGAAAAATACAACCTTCCAAGACTGACCAAGCAAGAACAGAAAAACTAAACAGACCAATCACCAGTGACGAAATCGAATTGGTAATCAAAAAACTACCCAAGAACAAAACCCCCAGGCCTGACGGATTCACCTCTGAA